>JASEVX010000005.1:4551823-4903126 GCA_031761405.1 Serripes groenlandicus
TCACCTACTCATGTATTTACTCACTTTATTACACCAGTATTCCACAAAACAACCTTCTCAGGCAAATAATTATCTTCTAAAATGATATCTATCATCCAAATGAACATAACAACAAGAGGTCCAGAAAAAATATAAGCAATGTACCTATGTTTGTTACCACATCTTGAACAGCTTTCTGAAAATCCACCAATGTCTCATCAAAGAAGTAAGTGAAATGTTCAGGTTTTGTTAAAAACGTCATCCTCTCTCCGGCTGCATCGAGTGAGAAGATAGGTCCAAGCTGGAAATAAATAATGATGTAAATACTAAATGAGACACATCATATGAAAACCAACCTGTGGTACTTTGCAACCAATGCAGAATTAGATCGGCATGGCCATTGCCCAGTTTGACCTGCTTGATTGATTGATTGTTTGGTGTTTAACGCAGCTTTCATCAATTTTCAGTTATATAACTGTGTTTCCTGGTTAAGTTACCAGTACATCTGGTCCATTTATCCTCACATAAGCTAGTCAGTCATAATGCTAACCCCAAAACCCTGAGCGCCAAAAAGGGCAGCCCTTACTACCATTTTAAAGGTCTATGGTATGACTTGGCCAGAGATTGAGCCTGTGATCTCCCGGACCAAAGGTGCATGCTCTACCACTTCACTTCCAAGGCAATGCAGTTTGATATGGACTTTCTCCACTGTTAGCTATATATTTAGACAAGCATCCTGGAAAGATCCAGAGAACAGACATGACCAAAAACAGATACACACAATGTTTTATTAAACCTCCGAAGAACCTGTTTCGAGTGGTATTCAGCAGGCCCAAATAATAGATGGATGTGATACTCAAAAGATTTTTTGACCCTTTCAAGGTTGAATTTTTGAAATGGACTTCAGCAGTTTTACGTTTGGAAGAGTTCATAACCAATTTAAGGAATATTTAAAGATAGTTTATGTTGCAAAGCAAACAATATAGAGCCTTGTCAGACTGCTGATACAGGCTTCACAAAGTCTGTTCTAGCAATCAAAAGGTTTACAGTTTACCTGATATGAGCCGTCCTGCGAGAAAACCTACATTGTGGAATCTGCGTAAAGTATAGGCCCAGATCAGCCTAAGCATGCCATACAGGCTAAACCGGATATACACTTTTCGCCTCCTTTGGGTTTTCTGTTTCAGGAATCATTACTCTATACCTCTATCCCCCTGAGACGGAATGTGTTGGCCCGAATTAGCCTGCACAGACTGCGAGGGCTGAGCTGGGTCGATAAATTACGCAGAGACCATAATGTTGGTTTTCTCGTGGGGCGGCTCATATGATATTTCTAGAGTTGCTGTACTTGCCAAATATCTCAGGACAAAAATATAATATCTGGAAAAACGCCAGTATTATTTTAAAAACATTAGAGGGAAATGGGAGAAATTGCTGACATTGAAAAAATTCTTCACAATTCTTTCAAATGTCGTCCGCTGCAGAGGTGTGCAGTCATTCTCAGTAAAGGGATATTATCATATCCGGTTATGGATTCAAACTTTTTCCCACATACATATGTTTTCAAACGCCTCTACAGCAGACACTTTTTGACAATATTGTGGCAAAAGGAGAAATTTATCATTATGAGCCATTTCACCTATTTCCACAATTATGTTCAACTCTGTACATTATACATATATACAGGTTGTTTCATCTATGGAGATTTTTCATATGTTTTGCCTATTTATTTTCAAAGTCGTCTGCTGTAGATTTGTAAGATCCTTTGATAACAAGCTGTTACAATTACCAAAACCAAAACTAGAATTCTTCAGAAAATCCCTGACCTATTCAGGACCAAAAATTTGGAATGATATTCCCTTTCAAATTAGAACAGCAGATTCATTAAATTCTTTTAAAAAATTATATTTAGCGTGGATGTTTACCAGTAGTTCTTGAAATTAAGTGATCTTTTATTTTATTACCAATTTGCTTTTTTTATTTTTTGAATTGTTTATATGTATAACATTGTGTATATAATGTATTGCTAACTCTGAGGCCCACATGGAAGATTGGGACAACCCAAATGTGTAGCCTCATAAAATAAAGTCGTTATTATTATTATTATTATTATTATTATTATTATTATTGTTATATGTTGGAAAGGGTTAATATATTACACCGTTAAGGCAGGAACGTAGATAAGAGACAATCCTGGGGTTGTGAATTCAGGATGTTGGAGATTTCGTCTAACTACCATTTCGTCTAACTGATACTATAGAGTAAACGGGGTAGAGATTTCGTCTAACTTATAAACAAGAAGGATTATTATGTCTTATGTGTAGTATATTATAAGTTAGAAGTTAAATATTATAATTGTTTATAAGCTCAGTTAATAAATTTGACTTACCATTTATGTTCAATATATTCCAATGTGTTCTTATATTAATAAAATGTTGTTATTCATTGCAGAACAGTATAGAATATGATTTGTAACCTCCGTCCAGATGTACTGTACGAAACATGAAAAAACCCATATGTCTATATGATGTTTATATTTATTCTAATGTTATTTGTTATAACATTTACAATTATATAGTTTATTGCACTTAACTTAGATTATATAGTTTATTGCACTTTATTTCAATTAACTGTTTATCGACTTTGTGTAAATGATTGACGGCATATTTCTAATTGTGTTGTGTTTCTGGAAGTTATGGCCCAAACATTTATGGCCCACTACATTTATGGCCCATATTTGGAAGTTATGGCCCATATATGAATTATATAGTGGTAGCTATAATATGCTGGAGGTGGTACTAACACCTAACAGATGACTGTCAATAACCTTCGATTAGATTGTGTATTATATGAAATTGCACTTTTATAAGATTAAAATCATTAATACATTCAATTCAGTTGTTTTAATTGACACTTCTTATAAAATTGAATATTATGTATTTTCATTTATATATTTTATTTAACTTATTTTTATTTATGTAATTAGTGAAAATGAACAATTTGCTGTTAACATTTAATAGCATTTAATGATTTATTATGAAGCAAAGTGTTTATATAAATGATAAACAAAAACTGCAACAATCCTTTAGTTAAAGTACTTCTATCACCAAAAAATGTAACAATCTATTAATTAATGTAGTTTGATCACAGCTACTGTAATAATCTGTTAATTAACCAAAAACTGCAACAATCCTCTAGTTAAAGTACTTTGATCACCAAACAAACCTGTAACAATCTATAAATTAATGTAGTTTGATAAAAAAAAGTTCATTTAACCTGGGAAAACAAATTACAAGTATTTGTGTTTCTTCTCATAATTTATTTATTGAAACATTACGTTATGGAAAAGAGAGGAAACATAGGTGTGAGAGATTATGTACTTTGTGTGAAACAGGAGACATTGAAGACAAGTTCCATTTTATTTGCAAATGTAGTTTTTATTCTGATATTCGAGTGCAATTTATCGACAAGTACTATATCAACCGCCCGAATATGTTTAAATTCACCAAACTTCTATCCTCAACTACAAAAAAAAAAATGAATAAACTAGCTAATTATATATCTTTGGCAATAAAACGTAGAAATAGTAATATATAACCATTATTCTATACATGTTTAGCATGCATATTTTAGTCATAGTTATGTACGAAATTGTTCATCCTCTATGTAGTATATAGTATAAAAATTTAACATTCTTACTAAGTGTCTTGATGTAACCGTGTTTGATTTGCGTTAATTCATGTATAAATATGTTTTGTATGACGAGATGCATGTATTTTGTATAAGTCAAATTAAATATGTTCTGTTCTGTTCTGTAATAATCTGTTAATATAACCAATTAAAGTAGTCTGTTAATAAAGAAAACCTGTAACAATCTTTTTGTTTGGTCAGTGTAATTAATTTTAATAATTTGTCCAAACACAACTGATGCCTTGGCAATGTGAAACTCTTCATTCGCATTTAACTAACTTGTTAGTCATGGACGCGCCTTGTATGTTCTGTCATAGATCCGTCACTAGGAGGATGCATGCTCTGCAGTGTGATAACTTTGGGAAGAATATGAAGATGGGGTACATGGGATGACGACCAGCAAACTCCTGAGAGAAATCGGCTATTGAATAGGTTTTGCCCCACCAGAACAGCGAAAGTAGAGTTCATATTGTTTCATTTTATTGAAAAATGTGTAAAACTATTTTACCCCATAAATATGCATTATATTTTATTTTTTTGCAAAATATAAACAAATAAGTTATTCCCTTAATATCATAAAATATATTATTTATTTGATCACATTTTTAAATATTATCATCAATAAAATTATAAAATACATAATTATTTTGATATTCTTAATCATTTATCATTAATAAAATACATCATTTAAACAGAATGTCTTATGTTATCACACCTCCATTTATAAATATCACCTGGTAAGGTGTTAATACCACCTCCAGGGTATTATAGCTACCACTATATAATTCATATATGGGCCATAACTTCCAAATATGGGCCATAAATGTACTGGGCCATAAATGTTTGGGCCATAACTTCCTGATACCGTTGTGTTGTGGTGTAATTAATTATTAAAAAATAAAGGTTTTCTATTAAATGGATAGATCTAATCGGCTTTAATCAAACATGTTTAATGCTAATTAAAAACAACTTGTGAAAACGGTAAGATTGATTATTTTCTCTCTCTCTCTTAATGTGTATAGAGTCGAAAGTCGTCTACTTTATTGTCCTGTACCCGTTATGTCGATATATATTAATATTAGAAATATTGTAAGAACCCTCGATTATTTTTAACGACTTCCCTTTTTCCTATAATGATTCAAGATGACTGACTGAATGTGATATAGTTATTCTATTCCCGTAATCTTGATTGAGCCGAATGCTTGGAAAATTATTCTCAGTAGTTCTTCTTTTCCCGCGATGTTGATATAACTATTCTATTCCCGTAATTTTGATTGAGTTGAAAGCTTAGCAGAGGTATAATTCATGTAAGAAAAGGAGCCATCGTTAATTTTTAATGACTTCTATTTTTCTTCATTGAATTGACGAGTGACTGAACGTGATATAACTAATCTATTCCCGTAATATTTTGATTAATTTGAAAGAGGTATAATTCATGTAAGAAAAGGAGTCATCGTTAATTTTTAACGACTTCTATTTTTCTTCTTTGAATTGACGATTGACTGAACGTGATATAACTATTCTAATTTTTATTGAGTTGAAAGCTTGGAAAAGTCATGTAAGGAAAGGAGCCATCGATATAATTATTCTATTCCTGTAATCTTTGAATTTCCCATAAAATTTTGGGAAAATAATTGAAAACATTTAGGACAAGTATTGAATTTACTGTAAATTATCAATGAAATTATAACAAATACATATTACAATTACGAATTAAAACCATAAAATGTTAAAACTAATTGAAATTGTTTGTTGTCATTTACTATAATCGGTCAATTAACACCTTACTATCCCACCTTCATATCGATATAGATTACATTGTACTATATACGATAAGTTAGACGAAATCTCTACCCCGTTTACTCTATAGTATCAGTTAGACGAAATGGTAGTTAGACGAAATCTCCAGAATCCGTGAATTCAAACCCAATCTCGGCCAACATTCTTTCGGAACTTTGACAAAAGTCATTCATCTTCCATAAATGGGCTAACAGTCTATGTGGAAAAGCAGCCTGTTGCTTGGAAGAGGAGAAACAGAAAAGAGACGTATACACAATGATTTATTATATAGTCCAGATTTATCCATTACTAAAATAAATATGTCATGGTCATTTGTAGCAAACCCATTTGTAGTCCTACAAAAAAAGACATCGCCTATGCTCATTTTGTTATTACCCGGCATACCCGGTTGACCAATAAATGACAGATGATAAAACGAGAAACCTAAAGTCTAAATTATTTGGACTAGGTCATTTGTAATATTTAAATCATATGATGAGATGCTGCTGCTATTGAAAATTTAGCTTACCTGCTTTCTCTTCCTTTCAATGAACTTCAAAGGACCTTTGCCAAACGAAACCGCACATCCAAGCCATGGAATGATTCCACTGCATATTGGTGGTACATTCTTTGTCGGACGACGTTTGTAAAACGAAACTGAAAGTACGAAAACGGCCACCGTGAGAATCACTTGCGTGGAAAATGGTAAACCGAAAGTAGACGGTGCGTCAGACATCGTAGATTCTCGAGTTGTCACGTTTCATGCGAGAATTCCAATTTACCGGATTTACACAGGTTGCTTAGCAAAAACAAGATATTGCAAGATGTCACTGAAAACTTTGCCTTTGCTTTTCATCAATTTGGGAGGAGAAATGGTATATATTCTTGATCAAAGACTTAGAGCACAAAATATCCCCGACGAAAAAGCTAAAAAAGGTTTGTAAATGTTCTTAATTGGAAGAAATACGTGCACAGAATCAAATTTTGCTCATCATTCATAAATCGCAAACCATAATAGTTGCCCGCTTCCTTAAATAGAGTGAATGACTAAACAAGGAAAATCAGTTGCTTTTATATATCACTGACCTAGATCTGATCAGGTGATTTACCCCCCAGGAATCGGTTGTCATTAGAAATTATTTGTTTGTATGACGATTACTCACGTGCCGACTATTATTTCGAAATGACAAAAATTTGGCTGGATAACACGACTCTTTAACGTGATAGAGTAACAGACCTGTACAATTTAATATGACAGTAAAGTACAATTTTAGTATGCAAGGAGGTCAATTAAATGATTTACCTTGAACCTTTAGATCACTTGCCCAATAGCAGGGACGTAGATAAGATATTTATCAAATGTTATGTCCTTGCCTCAATCCAGGTTTGCTCTGTTGACATACACTAACCCTTTCACACATACAAGGTTGGCACATACAACACTCTTGCAACAATCGACTTACAAAACATATTGAAAGAAACTTGAAAAGTCTGCATAAATAAGAGTTTGATAATTAAATAGTTGAAAACATTGTGGTAAAAATTGCATGTTTTGAGCAATTTCTTCTGTTGCCTTAATTTTTTTTATAAAAATTGTCTGCTGCAGATGCATTCATTACATTGTTTTTGCTAGATGTATACAATTGTTGGTGCTCAAAAATTTTTTTTTTCAAAGAAACTACAAACACTTTATAAGAATACATTTTTGCTCATACTGACACATTTTGATGTCTCTGCTGTTCTTGTAGCCGAGCCGCGGAAGCTCAGTCGATAGTGACTTGGGCTGTCAATCCAGGTGTTGTGAGTTTGAATCCTGGCTCGGCCAACTTTCTTTCCGATGTTTGGCAAAAGTCAATGCGACATGCGTCATTCGTCTTCCACCAATGGGCTAAGTCTATGTGGGAAAGGGGCCTGTTGCTTGGAAAGATTGTTGTGTGGAGTACTGGTGTGTGAAAACCAGGAAACACATGAGTAGGTGAACTGGCCGCCGTATTATGACTGAGAAAATGTTAAAACGACGTTAAACCCCAATCAATCAATCAACATGTTCTTGTATAGTCAGCCACTGCATGTGGAACTGCTGAATATGTCATCAGCATTTAGGATGTAGGGCTGCAGTACTTGGTCTTAAGAAGTGGGATGAGATTAAACTATATTTTCTATTTTGTATTTAACAAGCCACACAGATTCACATGCTTCTGCAGTTGATGACTTTTGAAAACATTTTTACAAAAGGAGGAATTGCTAATAATGCAAATCTATTCCATTATTATACTTTTATTTACTGAGCATATTTTTGCCAACATTTTTTTTAAAGTTGTCTGCTGAAGACTTGTTGTATGTGGATAAGTGTTATTATTAATGTATTTCATTCAGTAAAAAGGTTGGTTTGAATGAATGGTAAGACGCTCACACCTTGAAAAATGAGCTGCACAAACTAGAAAAATAAGCCACACCTTTCTTTATTTTGTAAATAAAAATATTAAAGCGTCATTTTGATACCTGTAGAATTATAAATGAAACATCGCAAGAAAAATGATAAATAGCTTGTCAATTTTAAAAAATTGTCAGCTGAAAGGCATTAAATGTGATCTGTATGATGGAAAGAGTTATAATATTTGAGGTTAAACACTGTTCTTTTATTTCAACCCTTTTATCATTGCCTGGTTGGTAATGCATAGAAACTAGGGAACCACAATTCTAGATTGCACTCAGGATCACAAATTTGTATATAGCATGGCATCTGCATAGCAGGTAAAAGATATCAATTTATATCTTAAATATATTTCATTTAATTAACCCTTTCCCACCAGCAGACGACTTTTGAAAACACTCTGGCAAAAGAAGAAATTGTTCATGATGAGCAATTTCTCCTTTGGCCGCAGTGTTTTCAACTTTATTTGATAATTCAACTCTGATTTATTGGGACTTTTCACACTTTTGCCAAGACATTTTCAAAATAAGCTGCTGCTGTTTTTTCGTATGAGGGAAAGGGTTAATATCTTTTTTTAGTCTTCCAATCTGAAATGTATTTCATTTAATAAATATCTATTCCAGTCCTCCACGACATAGTGTCTACAATGTTCCACAAGAGATTTGTTGATGAACTGTTTAAACCTCAGCCCTTGTATTCCAAAAAAGCCTTACGAACAGTGTTTGATCGACTTGCACATGCCTCAATCATGCGTCTAAATGCTGCAAGCATGGATAAGGTAATTTTACAACATTTTCCTTTGTTTCTCTTTCAGACCTAGATGTTACCTTGTACGGACATCACCTTTAACCTGCCTTTCCAATATTTATGTGCATTTTAACACATCTGCAGTGGAAGACTTTGAAAACATTTGCGCTTAATGAGAAATTGTTCATTATGATTAAAAGAAATTGATTTATAAACTTAAAAATGCTGACTACTGTTTTATAATGTTATCAATAAATTATAAGGAGAGGTATCTCAACTGTTCATTGTAATACTGATAGATACAACTTTTTAAAATGTTTTGGAAAAATACAAAAATTGCACATGATGTATAACTGCTCCCTTTTTATATGCCTGTATAATGTATTAATACAGGCCGTATTATGGGATCACCTGCAGCAGCGGGCGATGCCCACATGTTGTCCGCTCTCTTGGTTGAGCAGTTATCATTAGATCTTCACCATACTTGTTGAACATGAATTTTGATTGAATTAGCAAAAATGGACCTAATTAGCCTTGTCCGCTCTCTAAGTGGAACAGTTTGATTCAATCTTCACCAAACTTGTTTTACAAATTTGTGTTTATAATGTCCAGGCCAAGTTTGATAATAAGTCAAGTTGCTGTAGGAACTTATGGATTATGCCCCTTGAATGGTACAAAAATGGCCATATTGTTCTTGTCCTCTCCCTAAGTCAAACATCTGATCTTCACCAACATTTGACCTTTTAACAGCAGTGTTTATCTAATCCTCATCGAACTTGCTGTGAATGTAATGGGCATAAAACCTAGGTTGCAGTAAAAGATTGGTAAGATCACTAAAGTCGTTTCAGAGTTATGTTTCCCTGACGGGAGTATTCTGTGACAGTTTGGCTCTCTTGTCCGTTATGGTTTTAAATGCTATCCATAAAATATATATTTTTTATTCTTCATTTGTAATTATGTTTTAAAAGCAAACAACTCTAGTCTTGTTGAAAACTGTGAAATGATAAATGGCAATTAAGACTTTTTTTTAACAGAAGCTTTGTAGTTTTTGGCTTCAGGAACACTTTCCTTTATACCTACTTTATACATCTTTCAATCAGAGAACTTTCAAACCATTGTGAATTCTGTTCAAAGCATAAAGATCTATTTACAATTTCTCGCGTCAGATATAATTGTATGCATTCATTTAACACTTTCCCACCTGTAGACACATATGCAGCTGATGACTCTTGAAAACATTGTGTAAAAAGAAGAAATTGCTCATGATGAGCAATTTCTCCTTATGCCACGATTTCAACTAAATATAGATTTACTTGCATTTGTTGTGATTTTCCATATTTTTGCAAAGACTTCTTCAAAGTCATCTGCTACAGATTTGTCATATGTGGGAAAGATATTATAATTGTATGCATTAATTAAGGTTTTTCTATTCACTCGAGAGGGAAAACAGGGAACATTGATTGATCAGTGTTTGAATACAATTCTTTGTAAACAAAAACATTTGTTAGATTTTCTAAACGATTAATTATTAATTAATAAATTACTTCACGCTGATAATACTGCCTCTAAGTAGCTATAAGTAGTCAAGAAAAAGGAGGAAAGTGTGGAAAATAGTTTGAATTCTTACTAAATAACCCTAAACTACTTGCAGATACATTTTGACTCATCTGCAGCTGATGACTTTTGAAATCATTGTGACAAATTTGTAACTTTCTCCTTTCGCCGGAATGTGTTGAACCTTTATCATTAGTTATACTGTCTTTTCTAGAGATTGAAAATTAAATTGTCACTGAATCATTTTCATTTACTAAAGTTGATTTCAACATGGCTCCCATGTTTGTCCCTCTCTGAAGTGTATTGAGGAACCTTAACCCTTTCCCACATACAGCAAATTTTCAGCAGACAACTTTGAAAATGTCTGCTCAAAAATATGGAAAATTTCTACAATTGTAGGTAAAATTACTGAAAAAAATTGAAAATATTGTAGCAAAAGCAAAAGCAGAAATTGTTCGTTTTGAGCAATTTCTCCTTTTGTCAATGTTTTCAAAAGTCGTCTGTTGCAGATGCATCAAAATGTGACTCTAGGTGGGAAAGGGTTAAACAACTGTTGATAGAATGGATAAAAACCTGTTGAATGTGTTTGTTTAGTCTTTCAATCCTCACCGATGTGAAATAGAGATTGATGCTAAGGTATATAATTGTAACAAGTTTTCTTGATACCCACTCCATACAAATGTTCATCAATTTTGATTCAGATAATCCTTTCCCTCATACGACAATTATGCAGCAGACGACTTTGAACATATTTTGTCAAAAAATAGAAAATCTCGATAATTGAATGGAAAACCTATGACTAAAAGTGGAAAACATTGAGGCAAAAGGAGAAATTGCTCTTTTTGATCAATTTCTTCTTTTGTCACTATGTTTTCAAAACGCCGTCTGCTGCATAGGCATCAGAAAGTGTCTATATGAGAGAAAGGATTAATCCTTTCCCACAATTAGACGCTTTCCGATGCCTCTGCAGCAGACACATTTTGAAATCATCGTGGCAAAAGGAGAAATAACTCATAGTAAGCAATTTCTCCATTTGCCACAAAGACTTCAACTCTATTCAATAATCATACTTTCATTTATGTAGATTTTCTATATGAGCCATAATATGGTGTCCGGATTTTGAGTTACATCACAAACACTGTGGTGTCCTCTTTTGTTATATTTGACTTTTGTCAAATTAAATGCTATATATGTTTAGAACAATATCTAAAGCTGTTAAATTCTAAATGACAAAATAGATTTTATCTTTAAATAAAGAGAAATGTGGGTTTTAAATTGTATTGTTAGTAACACAGGACACCATGTAATAAATCAATTTTATGAAGATTATGCCTAGTTAAATTTGTTTAGATCTAATTTACATTTTCACCATCTTTATTTGGAATTATTTCAATAAATAAATGGTTTATTTAGTGAAATAATTAATAGTATACAACTAGATAAAGAATGGTGTAACAGGACACAACATGATGTAACAGGACACAACATGATGTAACAGGACACAAACTGGTGTGTAACAGGACACAAACTGGTGTGTAACAGGACACAAAATGATGTAACTGGACACTTATTCAATTGTATTGTTAGTAACACAGGACACCATGAAATAAATCAATTTTATGAAGATTTTGCCTAGTTGAATTTGTTTAGATCTAATTTACATTTTCACCATCTTTATTTGGAATTATTTCAATAAATAAATGGTTTATTTAGTGAAATAATTAATAGTATACAACTAGACAAAGAATGGTGTAACAGGACACAAACTGTTGTGTAACAGGACACAAAATGATGTAACTGGACACTAATTGTGCACTTCATATAAGTGTGTAACAGGACACCTTAGAACAAAATAAACAAATCATATAATAGCATAAACATTTTCAGTATAAATAATTCTCCAGTTAAATTAAAATATACTAATCATGCAAATATGTATTTATTACGTAAGCAAAGTGCTTATGGAGGTAGAATATGCTTTCCAGGACAGTCAACGTTACAAGGCAAAAGAGACAAAATTCGCGATTTTTTTTCCCCAGTCAAAAATAATAACAAGTTCTTCGTAGTGAATTAAATAGGTTCGCAAACATCTCTGGACAATTTAAATAATGAAATAGGAAGTTACTACGCATTGCGATACATTATAAGCAACCATTGATGATCGCAATCGGCTTGGTGCCGGCGTAACAAAATTTCAGAAGTCTGACTGTCATTTTCGAGCCGCCATTTTAAAACACTCTTGTCGTAAAACGTCTCTAACTGTCGTAAATTGTTGCGATGTTTAATGTCGTAAATAGAACAGCCAAAATTTAGTTTCCTCCTAGGTGATCGACGAAGCATTTTTTAATTATAACAAAATAATAGGGCGTAACAAAAAAAGACACCATTTTGATAAACATATTTTGACTCCCTGTCAAATAAAAGATATCTGTCCCAGAACAACATGTTTACGACATTAACAAAGAATGTAAGTGATCACGTGATTTGAATGCAATGAAAATATGGTTATCGGTCCAGGTTTCGAGTTTTGATGCTATTTAGACGTGATGTAACTTGGTGGACACATTCGTTACGCCAATGTCTAGGATTTTATATTCAAATCAAAATCATATTTACGTCGCTCTATTAAATCTTAAAGTTATATTTACAAGTAATTTGTTAAATTATTATTTCACACATATTAGTTTCCAAACTTTAAATATAAAGAAAAACAGTTTGTTTTGGTTTTCAAAAAGTCCTCCCATGCCTTTGTCGGGAAGGACACGGCGAAAATGCTCAAGAAAAGTATTAATTAAAGGAGTTTATCAGTTCTTTCAGAAATCAATAGCATATTATTTTATAGATTTAGTAGTTTCTAACAGTTTGTGACATGCTGTTAAACTATAAAACACATAGTTCTTCAAATAAAGGAGAATAAATAATGACTCTGTGATGTAACACAAAATCCCGGACACCATATTATGGCTCATATTTTTGACTTGATAATTTCAAAGTCATCTGCTGCAGAATTGTTGTTTGTGAGAAAGGGTTAATCTTTTCCAAGAATTCTGCAGCAGTCTATAGTCACTACTTTAATCTCATCTAGACAAGTATTTGAAAACACTGTAAATGAAAGTATAAATATTGAATCCAGTTGTAAACATTTTAGCAAAAAGAGAAGTTATTGCTCATTATTAGCATTTTCTTTTTTTGCCACATTGCTTGGAAAGTATGTTGTGTGGAGTACTGGTGTGAGAAAACCAGTGATATGACTGAAAAAATGTTGAAAATGGCGTTAAACCCCATTCAATGTCTTTTGCCACAGATGTGTCAAAATTTATCTACAAGTGGGAAAGGGTTAATTGAAATTGCTCGTATTGATGCTTAAGATCCTACAGATTTTTTAAAATATCCTGAAAAGAGGAAGAGCATGTTCATTATGAGATTGGAGATAAACTTCTTAATCTCAAGGAGTAATTAATGGTACTAGTTTCAGATATGAACCATTCCACGAAAAAACCAACATTTTGGACTCTGCATAAAGTATAGACCCAGATTGGCCTGAGCATGCTGTGCAGGCTAATCCAGGCCAACATGTTTTGCCTCCTGTGGATTGTCTGCTTCAGGAATCATTACTCTATATCTCTACCCTCATGTGATGGAATTTGTTGGCCCAGATAAGCCTGCACAGGCTGATAATGGTTGATACAATATGCAGAGTCCATAATGTTGGTTTTTTCATGGAAAGGCTCATTTCATAATTAACCAAAATGCTTATAATTGTACATACAGACTATAGGCCCGAACCCAAAAAATAATCATATTAACTTAGCAAGTCTTCATCTTGAAGTGTAAGAATTTAGCACAATTAATATTAATGAAAGTTAGTAAATACTTTAGGTGTCTAGATAATCCTTTATTGATATTACTCTATTCTCCTTTAAGTTCATATATTCATTTAAGTTCATATATTCATTTCATGCCATATAGCATTAAATTCTGTTATAAGCAATTAAAGAAAATTGCTGTGTTAACTAGCTATTTCAGGATTTTTTAACATTTTTGATACAAACACATTAAAAAAAATCAAAGTAGATTTAATTTCAAATTGCATAATAACTTTATAAGATAACTTAAACATGTATTTGGATGACTTAATTATTTTGAGTTTTATGTAAGATAGTTTTTAGCTCCAAAATGAGTATAATTGTACATACAGACTATATGCCTGAACCCGAAAAATAATCATATTAACTTAGCAAGTCTTCATCTTGAAGTGTAAGAATTAAGCACAATTAATATTAATGAAAGTTAGTAAATACTTTAGGTGTCTAGATAATCCTTTATTGATATTACTCTATTCTCCTTTAAGTTCATATATTCATTTAAGTTCATATATTCATTTCATGCCATATAGCATTAAATTCTGTTATAAGCAATTAAAGAAAATTGCTGTGTTAACTAGCTATTTCAGGATTTTTTAACATTTTTGATACAAACACATTAAAAAAAATCAAAGAAGATTTAATTTCAAATTGCATAATAACTTTATAAGATAACTTAAACATGTATTTGGATGACTTAATTATTTTGAGTTTTATGTAAAATAGTTTTTAGCTCCAAATTGTGTTATATAATGATGGTTTTTCATGCAAAGCGGTTGTAACTAAATCTTGAACAAGATGTAGTTACAATGTTTTGCATGAAGCCTTTGATATGTAAAATCTAGTTTGAACTTGTGGTTCTATCAGAAAGGTGTTTAATTGACAAAACTTTATATTCTTTCTATTAAAATGTATGTCAAAATAAATGTTGCAGTTGAGAATCATCCATTTCATTCTATCCAATAATTGACAAAAAGTCATTGGCCTTCCACCAATGGTCTTAACCCTTTCCCTCATATAGACGCTTTCTGACGCCTCTGCAGCAGACAACTTTTTGAAAACATAGTGACAAAAGAAGAAATTGCTCAAAACGAGCAATTTCTACTTTTGCCACAATGTTTTCCACTTTTAGTTATCCACTCAAGTATAAATATTTTCTATTTTTTGACAAAATATGTTCAAAGTCGTCTGCTGCAGAATTGTCGTATGAGGGAAAGGGTTAAAGCAGACAGCTATTTGAAAACATAATGACAAAAGAAGAAATTGCACAGAACGTGCAATTTCTCCTTTTGTCACAATGTTTTACACTTTTAGTCATAGGTTATCCATCTGACAAAATATGTTCAAAGTCGTCTGCTGCAGATTTGCCGTATGAGGGAAAGGGTTAAAGTGTGTGTGGGAAAGCAGCCAGTTGCCAGGGGAGAGTGTTGTGTGGAGCACTGGTGCAAGTACCATGGGTTCGACTAGTTTACAACCTTGGATATAGCACACCAAGCTACACGCTAACCTTCACTTCAAGTTAAACTGTGACTGTCCCTATAATAGTAGAATCTGTGTGAATGTAAAATAGTAAAAATACAATTACCAATACCAATATTCTGAATGGGAACAAAATTGTATGGGTGGCGTATTTTGAAACCTTGAATATACATGTATAAAGAATATGTAAATAAGGTTGTACTAAAAGTTCACACTATATACCCATATATTACCCGTATTACTTATTGTTGTTAACACCCACACAGGGTATCACATGATGGGCTTTTTAACCCATTTACCTGTTACCTGATTGAATTATTTAGACTCGTCCAACATTTAAAAAATATTGTCAGAAAAGTTTGAAAAATCTGGAATGGTGAGATATGATGTGAAGAACAAGTTAAAATTATAGTCTACTCAATAAGATCACATTCTCCTTCTTCCATAATGTTTGCAAATTTCATTGGTCTTGTCTTCTATACAAATTTATTTAACCCTTTCCCACAGCAATAGGAGAAATTGCTCATAATGAGCAATTTCTCCCTTTGCCACAAGGTTTTCAAGTCAATTTGATAATTATATTAATATTTATTGAGATTATATAATATATAAAGATGTTTTCAAATTCATCTGCAACAGATTTGTTGTATGTGGGAAAGGGTTAGAGGCAAGGTAAGTTATTCAGTTATTATGCATGAGCTCGGAAATAGTTTGTAATGAATGAACATTCGATAAATGGTCAACTATTTGTTATCCTACACAAGTTTTATAAAATAATTTATTATATACTTTTTTTCCCTTTTAACCAAATAGATGTTCTCCTTTCAAGCAGTATATAATATAAAGTTTGGGATCTGATATCAAATTATTTAGCTTGAATCTTGTATTTGGCACCTTACTACATGTACATGTATTTTGTTCTTAAGAAAAATAATGACATATCTGGATATATTTAAACATTTGCATTTAACCCTTTCCTTCATACAGACGCTTTCTGACGCCTCTGCACCAGACGTTTTTTGAGGACATTGTGACAAAAGGAGAAAAAGCTAAAAAAATAGCAATTTCACCGTTTGCCAAAATGTTTTCAACCTTTTTCAGTAATTAAACCTACATTTATAGAGATTTTCTGTGTTTTTGCTTAGATGAGTTCAAAGTCGTCTGCTGCATATTTTTTGCATGTGGAAAAGGGTTAATATAATATAATATAATAGGAATGGAGTTTGGTATGAAAATCTGGAACATTTGTGATATTCCCAGATAATTGATTATTGTTTTTGAAAACTTGTTATGAGCAATGAAATGCAGAAAATGTTGAATGAAACATGACTGAGGGAGTGAGGGTTTGTCACTTAACCCTTTCCCTCATATAGACGCTTTCTGACAACTCTGCAGCAGACAGCTTTTTGAAAACATAGTGACAAAAGAAGAAATTGCTCAAAACGAGCAATTTCTCCCTTTGCCACGTCGTTTTTCCACTTTTAGTCACAGGTTATCCTTTTAATTATAAAGATTTTCTACTTTTTGACAAAATGTGTTCCAAGTCGTCAGCTGCAGAATTGTCGTATGAGGGAAAGGGTTAATGACTTTGAAAACAATCATGTACATGTATTCTCTGTTTTCATAGGAAAATAATCTTGTTAAATCCTTTTCTCCCATATAGCTGACAACTTTGTAAATATATAAGCCAAGATGCGGACAATCTAAACAAGCGAAACTATTGTAATCAAATAGAGTTGCATTTTTATACCCCCGATAAACGAAGTTTAGAGGGGGTATATTGGAGTCACCCTGTGGTTGGTCGGTCGGTCGGTTGGTCCGTTGCGATTTTCTTTGTCCGGAGCATAACTTTAAAACTAATTGTTGGAATTTAATAAAACTTCATAGGATGATACAACACATTGAGAGGAAGTGCGGTGTACAGGAACCATAACTCTATTTTATCTAAATACAGAGTTATTGCCCTTTGTTACTTTTTCTTGTCCGGAAAATTACTTAATAACTAACAGATGGAATCTAATAAAACTACATACAATGGTAGAGCATAATCAGAGGAAGTGCAGTGTACAAGAACCATAACTCTACTTTACATAAGTACAGAGTTATTGCCCTTTGTTACTTTTTCTTGTTCGTAGAGTCTTGTCCGGAGCATAACTTAAAAACTGATTGTTGGAATTTAATAAAACTTCATAGGATGATACAACACATTGAGAGGAAGTGCAGTGTACAGGAACCATAACTCTATTTTATCTAAATACAGAGTTATTGCCCTTTGTTACTTTTTCTTGTCCGGAGAATTACTTAATAACTAACAGATGGAATCTAATAAAACTACATACAATGGTAGAGCATAATCAGAGGAAGTGCAGTGTACAAGAACCATAACTCTAATTTATATAATTACAGAGTTATTGCCCTTTGTTACTTTTTCTTGTTCGTAGAGTCTTGTCCGGAGCATAACTTTAAAACTAATTGTTGGAATTAATTAAACATCATAGGATGATACAACACATTGAGAGGAAGTGCGGTGTACAGGAACCATAACTCTATTTTACCTAAATACAGAGCTATTGCCCTTTGTTACTTTTTCTTGTCCGGAGAATTACTTAATAACTAACAGATGGAATCTAATAAAACTACATACAATGTTGGAGCATAATCAGAGGAAGTGCAGTATACAAAAACCATAACTCTACTTTACATAATTACAGAGTTATTGCCCTTTGTTACTATTTCTTGTTCGTAGAGTCTTGTCCCGAGCATAACTTTAAAACTAATTCTTGAAATTTATTAAAACTTCATTATGATACAACACATTGAGAGGAAGTGCGGTGTACAGGAACCATAACTCTATTTTACCTAAATACAGAGTTATTGCCCTTTGTTACTTTTTCTTGTCCAGAGAATTACTTAATAACTAAACCGGTGGAATCTAATAAAACTGCATACAATGGTAGAGCATAATGAGAGGAAGTGCAGTGTACAAGAACCATAACTCTTATTTACATAATTACATAGTTATTGCCCTTTGTTACTTTTTCTTGTTTGTAGAGTCTTGTCCGGAGCATAACTTTAAAACTAATTGTTGGAATTTAATAAAACAATAATTACAGAGTTATTGCCCTTTGTTATCCAAAAATGAACAAAACAAGAATAACCCGATCCATAACATTGTCCTTTTAAGGTGGGGTTTCTAAATATTTCACAACCTTTCCTTTCAGGGCGGCGTTCGGGGGTATTAATCACATTCAGTGATAGTTCTAGTTTTTGTCTAAAATTAAGTTAGCATGGGAAAGCGTTAAGCTGTTTTTAGTTTGAAAGAATCTCAAAAAAGTGAATATGGTTTAACAAATATAATCAATTTACCCTTTCCCACATACAACAAATCGGCGGTAGATGACTTGGATAGCTCTGAACTAAAATGTGAAAAATACCTGTAAGTGAAAGTATGATTATTGAGTTAAGTCGAAAACATTTTGACAAAAAGAGGAATTGCATTATGAGCAATTTCTTTTTCGCCGCAATGTTTTCAAGTCTTCTACAGAGGCATCAAAATATGTCTGTATGTGGGAAAGGGTTAATTACTCCAACAGGTGTGTGAGAGTATGTATTATTAAACTTGATTGAGAGTTTGTGTCGTAATATTTACTTGTACAATGAGTCAGTGTTTTATCTCCCTGTTTTGTGACACGAGCCAGGCCCCTTTCAATTGGGAAAATAGTGACATGTAAAATGTGATGAAAGGCAGATTTCGTGAAATTTAGGCCTACTTTTATTGAAAAAAAGAGAAGTCTTTTGATCGTGAATGGGGCCAAATTTCGGCCCCAAATTTGGGTAAGGAAAAAACACTGTGAGTTATAAATACTCTTTGAGAGGGGTATTGTATACATAATTAGTTGTCTTTCACTATTTGTTTGAATGACGTAAATGCACCTTAAATTATAGCCGATTATGTCATATGATTAACTATTGCATGTTTCTGTCTGTGTGGCCAGATTGTAAGGCACAGTGACACTTAACTCCTTCCCTTATCCCTGTCCCTCATACGACAATTCTGCAGCAGACGACTTTGAACATATTTTGTAAAAAAAAAGAAAATCTCTATAATTGAATGGATAACCTTATGACTCAAAGTGGAAAACATTGTGTCAAAAGTAGAAATTGCTTGTTTTGAGCAATTTCTTCTTTTGTCACTATGTTTTCAAAAAGCCGTCTGCTGCTGGTGCGTCAGAAAGCGTCTATATAAGGGAAAGGGTTATTCAGACACATTTTGAAGCATTTACAACAATTAACCTTTTCCTCACATAAAGGCACTTTCTGATGCCCATGCAGCAGACGACTTTTGAAAACATTGTGGCAAAGTTATTGCCACAATGTTTTCAACTCCATTCAATAATTATACTATCAATTATAGAAATATTCCCTTTATTTGTCATTATGATTTCAAAGTCGTCTCATGCAAATTTGTTGTATGTGAGAAAGGGTTAAATCCCTTCAAAACTTTGGAATTCATGGAAAATTCTAGTTGCAAAGACACTTTAAAAAACTTTTTGACAGATTTATAAAATTAAAAGTTTAGTAGAAAAATTTTTAATGTTCCTTCAAGTGATAATGATTGGTTCAAAAACTTGGTCGCCAGAGGATGTGCTATTTTGCCTTATATGGCTGAAAAATGAAAACTGGGCTGTCTTGCCTTATATGGCTATAGATAAAAACTTAAAAGATGGACTGTTTTGCCTTTTGTGGATATATAGATAAAAACTTGAAAGATGGGCTGTTTTGCCTTTTATGGCTATAGATTGAATCTTAAAAAAGCCTTAAAACATTTTGGTCCGATTTTTAAATTATTTTGTTTTGTTGATTTGATCTTAGAGTGACTCCTTCTGCCATGTTGATTGGTAAACAAAACTTGGCTGCTGGTTGGACGATGTCTGATGTGAAAACTTTAAAAATTGTCTTCTCAGAACATACTGGCCAAGTTTTGCCATATGCAGAGGAGCAATACTGCCCGTTATAGGCCTCAAGTTGTATTGGAAGTTTCAAATGTCCATTTCTCTTATCAAATCAAGTAATTGACAGAAAGAATGAAGCCTTTCAATAAATCAACATCTTGAAGAAAATATTTACAATTTCAAGAAATAAGTGTACTTTTTAGATCACCTGTGATCACTCTCTGTCCGTCGTCCATTGTCTGTCGTTAACTATTAGCTTTAAACATCATCTCCTCTTTAACCACAGGACCAATTTCAACCAAACTTCACAGGAATGTTTCTTTGGTGGTCCTCTTTCAACACTCTGGTTGCCATGGCATCAAAAAAGGGGAAATTAATAAAAACTTAAAAAATCTTCTTGTCTGAAAGTAGAATGCCCATGCATGCCTTTGATATTTGGTATGTAGCATCATATTTTGGACTTCTACCATAATTGTTCAAATTATAGCCCTGGGATCAAAAATAAACCTCTCGCCGGCGGTCACTTATTTTACATAGACTGGTATAGGCAAAAAACTTTAAAAATCTTCTTGTCTAAAAGTAGCAGGCCAATGCCTTTGATATTAGTATGTAGCTTCATCTAGTGGACCTCTACCAAGATTGTTCAAATTATAGCCCTGGGGTAAAAAATGGCCCCTCCCTTGTTTTACATGGACTTGTATAGGGATTTCTTTTAAGAAATCTTCTTGTCTAAAGGTAGAAGGCCCAGGCCTTTGGTGTTTGGTATGTAGCTTCATCTTGTGGACCTCTACTAATCTTGTTCAAATTATAGCCCTGTGGGTCACTTGTTTTACATAGACCATTATAGGGAAATAACTTAAAAAATCTTCATGTCTAAAAGTAGAAGGCCAAGGCCTTTGCTATTTGGTATGTAGCTTCATCTAGTGGACCTCTACCAAAATTGTTCAAATTAAAGCCCTGGGATCAAAAATTGCCCCTCCCTGTGGGTCACTTGTTTTACATAGACCATTATAGGGAAATAACTTAACAAATCTTCATGTCTAAAAGTAGAAGGCCAAGGCCTTTGATATTTGGTATGTAGCTTCATCTAGTGGACCTCTACCAAGTTTGTTCAAATTATAGCCCTGGGGTCAAAAATGACCCCTCCCAGGGGGTCATTTGTTTTACATAGACCTGCATAGGGAAATATCTTTAAAAATCTTCTTGTCTAAAAGTAGCCAAGGCCTTTGATATTTGGTATGTAGCTTCATCTAGTGGACCTCTACCAATAATGTTCAAATTATAGCCCGGGGTCAAAAATGGCCCCTCCCTTGGGATCACTTGTTTTATATAAACTAGTATAGGGAAAAAACTCTAAAAATCTTCTTGTCTAAAAGTAGAAGGCCCAGGCCTTTGATATTTGGTATGTAGGTTCATCTAGTGGACCTTTACCAAGTTTGTTCAAATAATAGCCCTGGGGTCAAAAATGACCCCTCCCAGGTTTTACATAGACTTTTATAGGGAAACAACTTCTTGTCTAAAAGTAGAAGGCCAAGGCCTTTGGTATTTGGTATGTAGCTTCTACTATTAGACCTCTACTAATCTTGTTCAAATTAAAGCCCTGGAGTCAAAAATGGCCCAACCCCTGTATCACTTGTTTTACGAAGACTTGTATAGGGAGAAACTTTAAAATCTTTTTGTCTGAAGGTAGAATGTCCAGGCTTTTGATATTTGGTATGTAAAGATAAGATAAGATAAGATAAGAGACTTTATTTTAAGAGGGTGACAGATTTAGTTTAAAACTAATCTTCCACATGGCCCTCTATTATTAACAATATTTACAAAAACAAGAGGCCCATGAGGGCCTATGCTCTACTGGTATGGTTCTTTGGTCATTTTCAATCCAGAGCATGTATGTATGGTGAAGATCGGATAGTAAATGGAGGCTCTTTTGTGTTCACAAGCTGTATTATAGCAATTTTTACAATTTCATGGGCCATAATCAAGTCTTGCATTGGCAGATCTGGCTGGTTTACCAAGCTCTAATCAATATTTAACTACTATCTAAGTTTGGTGAAGATCAGATAGTAAATAGAGCCTCTATTGTGTTCACATGCTCAATTATAGCAATTTTGACCATTTCAAGGGCCATAATCCAGTCTTGCATGGGCGGATCTGGCTGGTTTACGAAAGGAACCGAGCTCTCATGGATATCTAACTATTGTATAAGTTTGGTTGAGATACAATCAAAAGTGAAGACTGTATCGTGTTAACAAGCTCTTTTATAGCAATTTTGACCATTTCAAGGGCCATAATCAAGTTATGCATGGGCGGATCTGGCTGGTTTTCGAAAGGAACCGAGCTCTCATGGATATCTAACTACGTATAAGTTTGGTTGAGATACAATCAAAAGTGAAGACTGTATCGTGTTAACAAGAAATTGTTTACGCACGCACGCACACACGATTGTAGAAATTGAATATGTGCAGATGAAGGACTAAGTCCTCACTGATGATATTATTCAATGTTTTGTCTAGCTTTGTGGACCTCTTTGTCTGTGTTTGTCTTTTAACCCTTTCCCACATAAAGAATGCCTTCTGACACCCCTGCATCAGTTAAATTTTGAAAACATTGTGATAAAAGGAGATATTGCTCATTATTATCAATTTCTCGTTTTGCCATTATATTTTCATCATTATTCAATAATTATACATGTACTACCAAATATATTTTTGCCATATTTTTGCCTAGATGTTTTCATTGTAGTCTGCTGCAGATTTGTTGTGAGTGGGTAAGGGTTTTAAGCACTATCTTTGAGCAGACATAACAATCATTCTTGATATAAAGTTTTTAACTCTGTATCTGAAATGTACTTCAAATTGACCAGATCTTATATTTTTTCTGAGTAGCTTCCAATGCCCACAAATCTTTAACTTAACGGATTGTTGATTTAGCTTTTCCCACTGACGACAAATTTGCAGAAAACAACTTTGAAATTTGGCAAAAAAGTGAAAAATCTTTATAAATTATTTTGTTTTTATTGAATTAAATTGATATTATTGTGGTAAAAGGGGAAATTGCTCTTTATCTGTAAATGTGTCAAATTGCATCTCTAAGTGCATCTCTAAGTGGGAAAGGGTTGAAACCAAATCTTATAATCCATTTGTGTCTTTGTGTTGGCAGCTGCATCAGCAATTTCTCTCCTTTTGGAAGGTTTTCAAAAAGTCTGTGTATCAGTAAAACCATTATCCCTTTCCCACATGTAGATGCTTTCTACAGCAGCAGACGACTTTTGAAAACATTTTGACAAATGGCGAAATTGCTCATCATGAGCAATTTCACCATTTGTCACAATGTTTCAACCTCTATTTAATAATTAAACTCTCATTTATGGAGCTTATTCACATTTTTGGCCGGATTGCTCAAGCAATTCCGGTCTATAGATTGGCGATGTCCGTCTGTCTGTCTGTCTGTCCGTCAACATTTTGGTTAAAGTTTCAGGTTAGGCAAAATGGTTAAAGTTTCTGGTTAAGCAAAATCTCAGACATGGAAAGAGCTACAAACTTGAAAATTGGTCTGTGTGTAGCCACTAACATGTTCTTTTGACTTCCATGATAACTCTTCACCTTCACCTTGCTATTGCCCGTCTGTCTGTCTGTCTGTCCGTCAACATTTTGGTTAAAGTTTCTGGTTGAAGCAAAATCTCGGACATGGAAAGAGCTACAAACTTGAAAATTGGGCTGTGTGTAGCCACTAACATGTTCTTTTGATTTCCATGATAACTCTTCACCTTGCTATTGCCCGTCTGTCTGTCTGTCTGTCCGTCAACATTTTGGTTAAAGTTTTTGGTTGAAGCAAAATCTCGTACATGGAAAGAGCTACAAACTTGAAAATTGGTCTGTGTGTAGCCACTAACATGTTCTTTTGATTTCCATGATAACTCTTGACCTTCATGTTGCTATTGCCCGTCTGTCTGTCTGTCTGTCTGTCTGTCTGTCTGTCTGTCTGTCTGTCAACATTTTGGTTAAAGTTACATCACAGCAACTTGCGTTTTAATTTGCTTTCTACAGTTTTATAGTTATATCACGGCAACTTGCGTTTTAATTTGCTTTCAACAGTTTTATAGTTATATCACGGCAACTCGCATTTTAATTGGCTTTCAACAGTTATATAGTTATATCACAGCAAATTGCATTTTACTCCCCTTTCAACAGTTTAACAGTTATATCACGGCAACTTGCGTTTTAATTTGCTTTCAACAGTTTTATAGTTATATCAACTTGTGTTTTAATTTACTTTCAAAAGTTTTAAAGTTTTATCATGGCAACTTGCGTTTTTATTTGCTTTCAAAAGTTTTATAGTTATATCATGGCAACTTTCGTTTTAATTTGATTTCAACAGTTTTATAGTTATATCACGACAACTTGCGTATTAATTTGCTTTCAACAGTTTTATAGTGATATCACTGCAAATTGCGTTTTAATTTGCTTTCAATATTTTAATAGTTATATCACAGCAAATTGTGTTTTAATTTGCTTTCAACAGTTTTTGGCTGGATTGCTCTTGCAATTACGGTCTATAGATTGGCGATGTCTGTCTGTCCGTCCGTCTGTCTGTCTGTCCGTCAACATTTTGGTTAAGTTTCAGGTTGAGGCAAAATCGGTTAAAGTTTCAGGTTGAGGCAAAATCGGTTAAAGTTTCAGGTTGAGGCAATCTCAGCACTGGAAAGGGTTACAAACTTGAAACTTTGCCTGAAGGTAACCAGTAACAAGTTCTATTGATTTCTATGGTTACTTTGACCTTGACCTTGGTTTGTCGATTTTCAAGGTCAAATTGCCGACAATCCGGCCTTACCGTCTTCAGCGGTTTCTTGTTTCAAAGTCGTCTGCTGCAGATGTGTTGTATGAGGGAAAGAGTTAATTCAAGTTTGTGTTCATTTTCAGTTGTACGATATGATGACGTCTGTGTATCAATAAAACCATTAATTCAAGTTTGTGTTCATTTTCAGTTGTATGATTTGATGACGATGGCCTTCAAATATCAGGTGTCCCTAGCATTGAGTCCCAGAGACATTCTACTGATCACCCTTAACCACATGGATGCCATCAGAAAGTTTGTTGACAATCAGCCCAACATTGTCTCACAGGTGGAACATGTCTACAAAAAGTTGATTGAGGTAAGGCAAATTATTAACCCTTTCCCTCATATAGATGCTTTTTGATGCCTCTGCAGCAGACAGCTTTTTGAAAACATAGTGACAAAAGAAGAAATTGCTCAAAACAAGCAATTTCTTTTTTTGCCACAATGTTTTCCATTTTAGTCATAGGTTATCCATTCAATTAAAGAGATTTTCTAATGTTTGACAAAATATGTTTAAAGTCGTCTGCTGCAGAATTGTCGTATGTGGGAAGGAGTTAATCAGGTCACAAGTGGAAGGAAGATAAGGCTAGAGGGTATTTTCAATCATAGTATTCATTGACGTCACATCACAATTGTATGCTTTTTAGATCAGTGTACATTGTTTTTAGGTTGGATTAATTCTTTATCAACAGACAAATTTTTCTGCTTTTGCTTTTGAAATCATAGTGGGTAAACAAGAAATCTTTCAAAATAATTGATTTCTCCTTTTCGCAAAATGTTTTCAACTCGATCTCAGTATTATATTTCAAATATTCCAGATGTCACCTTTTTCTTACCAAGACATTTTTCAGGCTGACCGAAATGAAAACAGTTTATCAGGATAAGGGTTAAGTACAATAAGGTATTATCTCTCATAATACTCATTGACGTCATCAGTAGTGTTATTTTAGCTTATGTAGAATTTAGGGTAGCTTACTTAACCTTCCCACATACAACAAATCTGCAGCAGACGACTTTGGAAACATTTAGGTAAAAACACGGAAATTCTTTAAAAATGAGTGTTAAACCACTAAAACAGAGTTGAAAACATTGTGCCAAGGTAAAATTACTCATTTTGAGCATTTTCTCCTTTTGTCACAATGTTTTCAAAGACTCTTCTGCTGCAGAGGCATCAGAAAGTGTCTATATATGGGAAATTGTTATTGAAGTAATTTTAAACTTATTGTGATGAACAACTGTATAAATAGAAACAAAGATTTAGTTTAAACAATTGGAGGTTTAATTAATCCGATTTTCTATTACATACTACTTTTTATGCCCATGCAGTAGACTTTTAAAAACAGTTTTTGGGAAAGGACAATAATTATTGCTCTTAATGACTATTCTCCTCTTTTCACAGTGTTTAATAGGCGGTATCCTTTCATATTTCTACAATTTCTATCATTTTAATGAACATTCAGATCTATAGTTTAAACAGAAACGGATACAATATAATTATTTGAGCCTAGGCAAGCAAATACAGGTCTTTTTACTTGTTTTTGTATCTCATTTAACCCCTTTCCCACATGCAACAAACTTGCAGCAGATAATTTTGATAACATCTCTGTAAAACTATTGAAAATCTCTGAGGCAAAAGAAGCAATAGTACATTATGAGGAATTAATTCTATTGCCACAATTTTTTCAAAAACTGGTATGTTTCAATGTATCTGCATACGCGAAAGGATTAAGATTTGATAATGAAACAAAAATGGAGCTACAATTCTAAATTATATTGATAACTTTACTAAGTTAACCCTTTCCCTCATATAGACGCTTTCTGACGCCTCTGCAGCAGACGGCGTTTTGAAAACATAGTGACAAAAGAAGAAATTGCACAAAACGTGCAATTTCTCCTTTTGCCACAATGTTTTCCACTTTTTGTCATAGGTGGTTATCCATTCAATTATGGAGATTTTCTATGTTTTGACAAAATATGTTCAAAGTTGTCTGCTGCAGAATTGTCGTATGAGGGAAAGGGTTAACTTCATGTGGAACTACATCTCTAACAGCATGTAGTTACAGCTGTTTGCCATGAAGCCCACAATATGCAAATATCCTCAAACAGCTCATATACAATTTGTTACAAAAAGTATTAATAAAACTGTTTTTAACCCATACTGTGGAAGTTTAGTGATCAATTTTGTCAATTTCCTTTCCTTTGCTTTCCACTTTCACCTGGTTAAATCCACATTAGCTCAGTTGGTAAAGATCCATGACTTGTGAGTTTGAATCCTTACATAACCCAAATTGTTTGAAATGATTGACTGAGGTCATCATGACTTACATCATTTGTTTTCCACTATTTGGCTTAACCCTTTCCATCATACAACAATTCTGCAGCAGACGACTTTAAACATATTTTGTCAAAACATAGAAAATCTCTCTAATTGAATGGATAACCTATGACTAAAAGTGGAAAACATTGTGGCAAAAGGAAAAATTGCTCGTTTTGAGCAATTTCTTCTTTTGTGACTATGTATTCAAAAAGCTGTCTGATGCAGAGGCGTCAGAAAGCGTCTATATGAGGGAAAGGGTTAAAGTCCATGGAAAGGTAGCCAGTTGCCTAGGAAAAACAGTTGTTTGGAGACCTTGTGCAAGAAAGTCAGAACATCCTTTTGGTAGATGGAATAGCTTGCATGATTAAATTGAAATATTGTTGAAATTGGCGATGAACTCAAATCAATTAAACAATTTTAATTGGAAATCATTGTTTGATTGATTTCTGGTACAAGATCAAAAGGACACGATGGATCACTGTCGAAAATGCAACTAGCTTGTTTTTTGTGTGGTGCATAAATTTGTTCAGTTTTATGAATGAAAAATGTATTAATAGAAACCAATCCATATTTGTATTGGTGATCTATTCTTAATCTACTTGGCTTATTTTACCTGTGATTGTTCCTTAACCCTTTACCACATATAGACACTTTGTGGCGCCTCCTCAGCAGACCACTTTTGAAAACATTGTGACAAAAGATGGAACTGATCAAAACGAGCAATTTCTCCTTTTCCCACAATGTTTTCAACTCTGTTCAGTAATAATACTTTGATTAAAAGAAATGTTCCATTTTTTTGGTCTAGATATTTTCGAAGTCGTCTGCTGTAGATTCTGTGTATGTGGGAAAGGGTTAACCTTCTCCCTGATTCAGACCACATTAGTGACCATTCCATCATACAATGGTAATTGTCACAAAAAAGTTAGTCCTTTAATTATATTTTAAAACGTGACAGGCTTAACTGAGCCCTTAGGTGGACAAATGAACAAGTTGGTATCAGTATTTAAACAAGTTTACCTTCACCTTTTACACACAACATGGCTATTCATCATAAGTATTTTTAACTATTTGGGTATAAACCAGTGTTTACATATTTGCATATTTATTTATACATTTTTAGTTCCATGCATACCCTTAGTACATATTGCTCAAGGTTGGTTTTTGTGATCACACTGTGACTGTCATGTATGTCATGCATTATTATCAACAGTATCTTAAATAGCATATCCAAAACCACTTGGTCTATTTCAACTAAACTTCTCAGGAATGTTTCAAAGGTGACCATTTATTAAATGTGGTTAAAGAATCAAATACTCAGAATAAGAAAAGGGGTTAAATGCAAAATTTCAAATTCTTCTTCTCTGAAACTGCTTGTCTGTTTTCAAGATAAAGTGGCAGAATTTTTTTTCCGGTGATCCTCTACAAAATTGTTATTAGGACTTAGTTTGAATTGACAATCATGGCCATCAGGACTATAGACTTAGTTTGAATTGACAATCATGGCCATCAGGACTCTAGATTTAGTTTAAATTAAACAATCATGGCCATCATGACTATATTTAGTTTAAATTGACAATCATGGCCATCAGGACTCTAGACACAGACTCTAGACTAAGTTTTAACTGAGAGTCATGGTTTCAAAGACTTAACTTTGTTTGAATTGACAATCATGGTTACACAGACTCTAGACTTAGTTTGATATGACAATCATGATTACACAGACTCTAGACTTAGTTTGATATGACAATCATGATTACACAGACCATATAGTTAGTTTGGGTTGACACTCATGATTACACAGACTCTAGACTAAAATTGAATTGACAATCATGGTCATCTGGAATCTAGACTTAGTTTGAATTGACAATCATGGTAACACAGACTCTAGACTTAGTTTTAATTGACGATCATAGTTTATTAATGCAGACTCTAGATTTAGTTTGAATTGACAATCATGGCCACCAGGATTCTAGACTTAGTTTGAATTGACAATCATGGCCATCAGGACTGTAGACTTAGGTTGAATTGACATTTTTTGGGGGAGCAGTTTTCAGTCAGTTTCAGCAGGTATATGTCCCTTGGCTAAGTTGAAATCGGCTTTAAGAGTCGAAAATTGTTTCCCACATATCTCTTAAAGGATTTGAGTTACAGTCATCAACAAAACAAGGACTAATAAAGCTACTACAACATAATTTTCCTTTTATTATATCCCTTGTAAAACTTGTAAGACAGAACCTAGAAGAAATATATAAATGTCTATATTTTAGATAAAGAAATAACATAATTTACACATGTAAATTTATGATTTTGAATGACGTGAAAGTATATTTCAATGACGTTTGTGGGCATTGGAAGATGTTTTATTTTAAAGACTGCAATGCAGGTACATGTATGCTGTTATTCCCTTAACATTTCCAAGGCCTGATAACATGTGATGGGGAAGGGGGAGACAAATATTTTTCACTAAAAAACATCTTTTAGTTTTTGAAAAATTGTACTAGATTATTCTGAGAGTGAAACTCAACCAAAATTGCTCATATCCTCAGAATTTCAATTAGCCAATGTATTGTTCAGTTTGAGAATCTCTATGATAAATGTTTACTTTTGGCCGGATTGCTCTAGCAATTCCGGTCTATAGATTGGCGATGTCCGTTTTGGTTAAAGTTTCAGGTTGAGGCAAAATCTCAGCACTGGAAAGGGTTACAAACTTGAAACTTTGCCTGAAGGTAACCAGTAACAAGTTCTATTGATTTCTATGGTTACTTTGACCTTGACCTTGGTTTGTCTATTTTCAAGGTCAAATTGCCGACAATCCGGCCTTACAGTCTTCAGCGGTTTCTTGTTTATTTTTCAGTCTTATGGAACGATGTCAACTGGAGGATTCCACCTAGTAAGACAAACATTGTTGAGCTTCTTCCAGGACATGCATATACGGGTAAGTAGTAACCGTCCACTAGTCAGATACTAACTTGTTGTATCTCCCGTCTTCATACTGTGACACTAATAGCGTTCTATCTGTAGTCTCTACATCCATCTGTCTGTGCATGTTTTTTGCCTACGAAAAAACAGAGTGCTCTGGTTAGCCATTGGGATCATTCAATGTCCTTCATTGTTTGTCCGTCTGTCTGTTCCTCCCTTCACAATTTCAATCTTCTTCTAAACCATTTGACCATTTCAGAATATATATTCATGGATGTTCCGTTGGTGGCCCTCTACGGAATTATTCCGCTCTTCTGATGAAGATGGCTGCCAAACCTAAATATTGAATAATCCTTGAATGAATTCTCCACCACTGGTCCAAATTCAAAATATCACACAATAATGTTCTAAACATAGTCTATACTAAATAAATTTATAAATAAATCGCATAAACTTTCCTATAATGACCATCTAACAAATTCTTTCAAAAAATTGTTTAAAAAGTTCTCCACCTTGCTGTAACAAGATGCTTAAAGATATTTAAGTAAAATCTTCTAAACTGCTGACCAAATGACAAAATAGTTTCTCAAAAATGTTCCTTCAATGGCCATCTACCAAAAGTGTTCAAACCATTCTGCTCCACTGCACAAGATGGCTGCTATTGCTCAATATAGAAAAAACAAATATACAGGATTATTTCATACTTACTAAAATACAACAATAGGTCAGGTTAGCAATATAGGACAATCATGGTCCTCTTGTTTTCTTTTGAATGTTTTATTTATTATATTTCAAGTATGTCATATTTGTAAACATTATAACAAAGGTTGACAGGGATACCTGGGCGTCAAAGTGTCTCAACTGTTCAGTCTCTAAAAATTAAGTCTTCATTATTATAGTATGTTTGGTTTTACTCATTAGAAATTCTTGACATATTCATTGACATTTTTAGAATTTAGAGGATTATTGCGTAGCCTGTCTTGGCAGGGACACAAATAGGGATCACTTGGCCATTGTCTGTCCATCTCTCTATCACGCTTTGGCTTACTGACATATTTGCAGGCAACACATAATTTTCTTCGATCAATCTTGTTATAAAAGTTGGCTGAAATGTGACATCTGTTTCAATTTTCAGGTGTCCATATTCCTGAAAGACAAAGTTCAAACACAGAATGGCCGTTTTGTCCTACAAACAGGTGGCACTTTACCCTGGGGAACACAACTACCAGGAACTATCAAGTAAGTATAGGTTATAAGCCTCTGTCATTCATAGCCAACAATCCAACTGAAGATATCCAACAAACAAATTAATGAGGCACCCATCGATAAATGCTTTCAACTAAATTCTCAGAAAGTCTATATAAAGTTTAGTTGGCCACTTGATGCTGTCAAATTCTGACTCGTTTCCAATGGTTGTAAACTGATCGTCAATTTGTTCACCATCAAAGACTACATTGACACAGATAGCAAATCACTCGTGACTAAAATTTGTTCACTCTTGAATGTACAATTAGTTGAAGCAGCAGTATGGTGACCTGTTTCAAAGCATGGTTTGCTTTATATGTTTATAATTGAACATTTGAAATTGTTCTCTCAAGAAACTATTGGGCTGATTTTCCAGGTATTCCACAAAGATATGTCTAGAGTGACCCTTAGATTCCTTCTCACCATGTTGATTGGTAATAAGTTATGGATTCAGTTGATGGGGTGTTTAGTATCATATATCAAAAGAGAGAACTTCAAAAATCTTCTCAAATAACATTGGTTAATACATGGATGGTGGGCGAAGACAACTTTAATATGAGTTACACTATCATATGTTAAATTATATCATTCAGAGATCTAATGAATCCGTATGCGTCTAGACAATACATGAAATACTGCATGCATCTTGAGAATGTTTTTACAAGCTAATAAGACTATAGTGGATACATCACAGGTTGGAATTTGATTAACAGTTTATCCTTGTTAACCCTTCCCTCATACGACAATTCTGCAGCAAACGACTTTGTCAAAACATAGAAAATCTCCATAGTTGAATGGATAACCTATAACAAAAAGTGGAAAAGCATTGTGGCAAAAGGAGAAATTGCACGTTTTGTGCAATTTCTTCTTTGGTCTCTATGTTTTCAAAAAGCCGTCTGCCGCAGAGGCGTCAGAAAGCGTCTATATGAGGGAAAGGGTTAAAGCTTTATTTATAAAAGTTTGGTGTTGCAGATATGTCAAGATTTAATTCATTCATGAAATAGATTCAAGTTCTTTGTGTTTTATTTAAGGTGTTATGACCCAAAGGGAAATGAGACTCAAACAAGCAACTTTACGCCAGGGGGCAGTTACAATTTACCGTCAAAGCAGGGATCCACAGACCTCAAAGGGGATCGGGTCATAAAACTTGGTACCAACATGTAAGGTCAACTTTCTTATTGACTTAGTAGATACAGTAGTCTTGTTTTGAATGAGGAAGTGGCAGACCTAGAAACATGGCATTTGGTAGAATAATGCACTTATAGAAAAAATATCATTTTGTAACCTTTTTAGCTCACCTGAGCAGGAAGTGCTCAGAGGCGAGCTATTCTGATCACTCTCTGTCAGCCGTCCGTCGTCCATCGTCCGCAAACAATTTCTTCAAACGACATCTCATCCTAAACCCCTTTCCCTAATTTTGATAACACTTCACAGGGATGTTCCTTGGGTAGTGCCCTTTCTAAATTATTCAAAGAAATAAATTCCATGCAGAGCTCTGATTACCATGACAACAAAAATTATTTTTCTTTTAAAAACTTTGAAAACCTCCTTGTCTGAAACTGAAAGGCCTATGGCTTAGATATTTGGTGTGTAGCATTGTCTAGTGGTCTTTTACCAAGATTGTTCAAATTATGCCCCTGGGGTCAAAATTGGCCGCACCCCAGGGGTAACATTTTTTACATAGAGATATATAAGGGAAAGCTTTGAAAATCTTCTCGCCTGAAACCGAAAGGCCTAGAGCTTAGATATTTGGTGTGTAGCATTGTTGAGTGGTCCTCTACCAAGATTGTTCAAATTATGCCCCTGGGGTCAAAATTGGCCGCACCTCTTGGGTCACCTGTTTTATATATGTAATAGTTTATTCATTTAACCAGAAGGTCAAAGAACCATGATTACAGATAGATTACAAAAATGATAAACCGTTTTATATAGGATAAAACTTTGAAAATCTTCTTGTCTGAAATTAAAAGGTCTAGAGTTAAGATATTTAGTGTGTTGCATTGTCTCGTGGTCCTTTACCAATATTGATCAAATTATGCCCCTGTGGTAAAAATTGGCCCCGCTTCCTAGATCGCCTGTTTTACAAATAGTTTTATAGGGAAAAACTTTGAAAATCACCTTGGCTGAAACCAAAAGGCCTAAGGCTTAGATATTTGATGTGTAGCATTGTCTAGGGTCCCTCTCCCACACAATTGTTAAAGTTAATGCCCCTTGGGTCAAAATTGGAAACTTTGAATAACTTCTTGTCTGAAACCAAAAGGCCTATAGCTTAGATATTTGGTATATGGCATTGTCTAGTGGTCCTCATCCAAGATTGTTCAAATTATGCCCTGGTCAAAATTGGCCATGCCCCGGTGGTCACCTGTTTTACATAGAGAGATATGGGAAAATCTTTGAATTTATCTGAAACAGACCTATCAGTTTCCTTATGTCATATTAATTTGAGAAAAGACAGACAACATTGGTTGGGTTACTTTGCCTTTTGGCCTCTTGTTTTAGGTGAGCGATCCAGGGCCATCACATATAACCTATCTGCAGCAGATGACTTGGAAAACATCTAGGCAAATAAATAGAAAATCTGTATAAATGAAAATATAATTAATGAATCGAGCTGAAACAATTGCATTTAAAGGAGAAATTGCTTATTCTGATCAATTTCTCCTTTTATCATCATGATGTTTTCAAACTCCGAGTACTGCAAATGCATCAGCAGAGTCAAGTGAGAAAGGGTAACTGTCTAGATTGTAGCTTATATGTAGCTTTAAGGTGATGCAGAGGTTTTTATAAGGGGAAGAATACTGGTCATTTCACCTCACTATCTCTTTATTTACTGAATTGAACTCCATGTTGTTGGTACTCTTGGGTATCCTCAACGCAGTGTTTGGATGTCAATTTAGCGTTTCAATCATTAAATACACCCCTTACAATGAGCTTCAAACAAATGTTAGTACTAGAATATGGCATATGGACTAATGTTAGCACTAGAATGGCATAATGACTAATGTTAGCACTAGAATTGCATATAGACTAATGTTAGAAGTATAATTGCTTATAAACTAATTCTAGCACTAGAACAGCTTACAGACTTATGTTAGCACTAGAACGGCTTATAGACTTATGTTAGACTTATGTTAGCACTAGAATTGCATACAGACTACTGTTAGCACTAGAATTGCATATGGACTTACGTTAGCACTAGAATGGCTTATAAACTGGAAAACACTATTGTTTGTTGCAATGTATTCACAAACGGCTAGTTTGCTTTATGAACTATATTTAAAGAGGAGCGGTACAAAACTTCAGCTTGCCATTTTAAATCTAGAAAAAGCTTATTTAATAATTATTGATAGTATTTAGCAAGAGTTATTCCCCCTTGAGGACACAGTCATATCTTTTTCTTTGTTACAGGATTTGGGAACTAAACATGTTCAGGCAAAAGTGTGTCTCATAAGTCAGAAATGGCTTGCTCTGAAGCTGCAATAAACATACACTTTAACCTTTTCCCTCATATAGACGCTTTCGGACGCCTCTGTAGCAGACGGCTTTTTGAAAACATAGTGACAAAAGAAGAAATTGCTCAAAATGAGCACTTTCTCCTTTTGCCACAATGTTTTCCACATTTAGTCATAGGTTATCCATTCAATTATAGAGATTTTCCATTATTTGACAAAATATGTTCAAAGTCGTCTGCTGCAGAATTGTCGTATGAGGGAAAGGGTTAACACACTGACAGGTTTAAACCAGACAACTTTTGAATACATTATAGTGTCAGAGCAATTTCACCTTTCACCACAAGGTTAACAACTCAAGTCAATAATTTCACTTTCATGTATTGAGATTTTCCATATTTTTGCCTAGATACTTTTCATCTGCTGCAGATTTGTTGTATGTGGGAAAGGGTTAACAGAGGATTATGTCTTTTTAACTGACATTTTGAAAACAGTGTAGAAAAAACAGAAATAGCTTATACTCTTTCCAGAAACGGTCACTTTCTCAGAGCTCTAGAAAAGTGGTGTTTTATATGTTCTAAAATCTTTATTTGACCTCCAAATCCTATGTTGCGGGTACTCAAAAGAATCATGTCAATGAGACGATTCTTTTGAGTACCCACAACATAGGTGTTATTGAGTGGTAACAAAGATATCATGGAAGAAAGACCTATTTACTCCTCCTTATCTAGTCATCTGCTTTCTGATGCCTCTGCAGCAGATGACTTTTGCAACAATGATTTCAACCAGTTAATAATTATACTTTCATTTTAACCCTTTCCAACATGTAGACGCCTTCTGATGCCTCTGCAGCAGACGACTTTTGAAAACATTGTGACAAAAGGAGGAATTGCTCAAAACAAGCAATTTCTCCTTTTACCTCAAAGTTTTCAACTCTTTTCAGTAATGTTCATTTTCAGAGATTTTCTCTAATTTGTTCAAGTTGTTTTCAAAGTCGTCTGCTGCAGATATGTCATATTTGGGAAAGGGTTAAGAGATTTTTCACATTTTTGCTTAGAAATTTAATGTTTTCAGTTGTGGATTTTTCATATGTGGATATAGCTTATCAGAGCAATGTTTTACTTTAACTTTAGTTTGTGCTACTCTGTCTCAGATTTTTACTCATTTTGTTCTTGAATTTCCAGTTTTTCAATTGGAAGGACATTGAAAGTGACATGTTTTAAAAAGAAATGGTTTAACCCTCTCCTATATAATTATGTCAGCAGATGACTTTGAAGATGTCTAGATAGAAATATGTAAAATCTTATGAGAAAAAAATTATTAAGTTGAAACAGGGACACTATATACAGGGATATGAAGCGAATCGATAAGCTCCGTTATCTTCGCCTCGCTGTAAGAAAAGCGATCATTAGCCGCTCTGGTCATTATCCACTTCGTACATTCATTTCCGCGATGGCTATCGATGTAGATAGACGGATGTTTTATTAAAATTAATAAGTTTAAAAAGGAATAACCGAGAATGTAAGTACATAACATAATTTCTATCTTTTTTTCTTACATTTACGTTAATTTTGAGCTTGTATTTAAACAAAAAATGATAGTTATTGCAACGAGTTTTTGAAGTCGATATTTTCCACAAAATTGTGGTCAAAAAATTCAAAACGAAGAATATAGGCTATGTGGGGGACCGCTATGTGTTCTATATTGCCGTTATAAACACATTTCAATGTTATATTATAAAAGATCATTGGCCAAACTGTGTCCCTATTATTTTAATATAGCTGATGTTTGCCGGAAATTTTCTAGAATTGTTTGTGAAAACTTGTGAAAAAATGCGATGAATTTTAAAAAAGATGACGACCATTTTGTCAAAATAACGAATCGGGGCTATGCAAAACACCATTTACTGTTCAATGTGGCCTTTGTAAATACATTGAAAGGTCAGATTGTAAAAGTTAAATGATCAATCTTGGTTTAAATTATTTTTACAAATCTGTTGTATGCAATGAAGAATCTAATATTGTCAGAGAAAAAATGATAAAAAATGCGATGAAATTTAACAAAATTGTGGTCAATAAAGTCAAAACGAAGAATATAGGCTATGCGGGGGACCGCCATGTGTTCTATATTGCCGTTATAAACACATTTCAATGTTATATTATAAAAGATCATTGGCCAAACTGTGTCCCTATTATTTTAATATAGCTGATGTTTGCCGGAAATTTTCTAGAATTGTTTGTGAAAACTTGTGAAAAAATGCGATGAATTTTAAAAAAGATGACGACCATTTTGTCAAAATAACGAATCGGGGCTATGCAAAACACCATTTACTGTTCAATGTGGCCTTTGTAAATACATTGAAAGGTCAGATTGTAAAAGTTAAATGATCAATCTTGGTTTAAATTATTTTTACAAATCTGTTGTATGCAATGAAGAATCTAATATTGTCAGAGAAAAAATGATAAAAAATGCGATGAAATTTAACAAAATTGTGGTCAATAAAGTCAAAACGAAGAATATAGGCTATGCGGGGGACCGCCATGTGTTCTATATTGCCGTTATAAACACATTTCAATGTTATATTATAAAAGATCATTGGCCAAACTGTGTCCCTATTATTTTAATATAGCTGATGTTTGCCGGAAATTTTCTAGAATTGTTTGTGAAAACTTGTGAAAAAATGCGATGAATTTTAAAAAAGATGACGGCCATTTTGTCAAAATAACAAATAGGGGCTATGCAAAACATCAATACTGTTAAATATTGCTGTTATAAACACATTCAAAGGTCAGATTGTAAATGTTAAATGATCAATCTTGGTTTAAATTATTTTACAAACCTGTATGTATTCAATGGAGAATCTAATATTGTCTGAGAAAAAATGCGATGAAATTTTAAAAAAATGGCGGACATTTAGAAAAATAACGAATCGGGTTTATACAAAACATTATTTGCGGTTCTATATTGCCAATATATATATACATTTAAAGGTCAGATTGATAATGTTGAATGATCAATGTTGGTTTAAATTATTTTCACAAACCTGTTGTATGCCGAGATTCACCTAGAATTGTTTGAGAAAAACTGAGAAAAACGCGGATAAATTTTAACAAAGGGCGACCAATTAATGAAAATTATGGGTACCTAGATTTGTGTGTAACTTTCCAACAATTAATTCATGATATAAGGTTTTTAATCAATGAAATATATCCCTGTTTTAACAACGAAGGCAAAGTGTATAATCATTATTCAATGTTAATTTATTTCAGAATGGGCAAACTTCATGGCAGCAGAAGGGGACGAATTGGCGAGGAGAAAACGAAAAACAAATGCACTCCTTTAGCAAAGAAAGCTAGGAAATCAATAATTATATGATATACAGTATAATATTAAAACATTGGTACATGTACATGAATGAATGTATATACGTAACATGTATTAAAATATTGGTATATGAATGAAAGTGAAAGTTAACCCTTTCTCACATAAAACAAATCTGCAGTAGACGACCTAGAACATCATAGACAAAATATCAAAGAACAAGTGTTGAATAAAGTTAAAAACATTGTGACAAAAGGAGCCATTATGAACAATTTCTCCTTTTGTTGTACTGTTTTCAAAAGTCGTGTGCTGCATCCGAAAATGATTGTCAAGATTCTTGAGCATTTTTTTTCCTTTAAAAAAATGGTTTGCCCTTTTTTATTAAATCATAATTACATTTACAATCTTAGATATATTTGCAAAATGAATGGCCAAGTATGAATTCGAATTTGTCTGCTGCAGATGTTTGAATGTCGAGAAGGGTTATTAATAAGAGTTTAATTACCAATTAGCCCATTTCCCTGTATGAACAATGAAAGGGTTATAAAACCAATTAATTAGTATGTAAACAACACATATGGAACACGACAGGAACACGACAGGAAATGATTGCATAATGTTACATAACATAAGTCACCCTGCCATCTGGTCAGTGTGATATTATAGACCTCTTTAGAATTGCATATATTTTATTGTTTTGGGCCACCTCAATCAAGAGATAATCTCATGTTTTCAATAACAATCTGTTTTTCCATCAAACGATTTTTTAATAAAAAAATAATGTATTGTAATAACCAGTTATTGTTTTTATTTTGAAAAGATTAAAATACCACTTGACTAAGACTTCTTGATAAAGAATAAATTATTTTACACAAATTTGAATCTTTTGTCTATATTTTGTGTCCCTGGTTACTGTAAAGAGCGCTAGCAAATCAACGAAAACAGCCGTATTTGCACGCAAGTTACCGTTATCATACGCAAGTGAAGGTCTAATTATCACCAGCTTGCATTGAAATCATTTAAAAAACAAAAGGACGGAGAATATCAAAGCAGACCTCTAAATTTATCTTTTAATATGATAATTATAAGGTCATATTTGGACAGCTTTTTTAACCCATTAGTAAATATCTCTCTTTCGACGTTCTCAAATATCAGGGAGGTACACGCAGTGTCATGAACCCCTAAAACAGCAATTTTTTTTTACTTCGCTTGGAACTTTTTAAAGAATTCGAAGAATCGTGGCAGGTATATATGAAATAAATATGCTGGGAGTCTATATTTTGTGTCCCTGGTTACTGTAAAGAGCGCTAGAAAATCAACGAAAACAGCCGTATTTACACGCAAGTAACCGTTATCATACACAAGTGAAGGTCGTTATCTATCGGAATGGGTAAATCAAAATGGCCGATACCTGTACGAGGTGAGGCCAACATATTACTGATAAGGCTGATGAAACCGCACGCGTTTCATATCCCTGTAATATAGTGTCCCTGGTTGAAAACAATGTGGCAAAAGAAGAAATTTCTCATTTCTAGCTATTTCTCCTTTGGCCACAAAGTTTTCAAAAGTCATCTGCTGCAGATGCATCAAAATGCTTCTGCAATACTGTGAAAGGATTAAAATTTAATGTTAAATTTATTAGATATATTAGATACAGGTTTTAAAGTGTAATTATTCTGTTTTAAATGTTTACAGCAGTGCATACAGAGACACGTAGGTGTTTGTATGGTAACCCTTTCCCACATACTACAGTTTTGCAGCAGACAACATTGCATTAACCTGGGAAATCCCTATAGATGAGAGAATAATTAATTTAATAGAGTTGAAACATTGTAGCAATAGTAGAAGTTGCTTGTTTTGAGCAATTTCTTCACTTGTCACACTGTTATCAATAGCACTCTGCTGCAGAGACATCAAAAAGTGTCTGTATGTGGGAAAGGGTAAAGACTTTATTTACAATGATCAGAGTAGACATGATAGAACGGCACCAGCGCTCTGATTAACATCTTTTGAGATTCATTGGGACGAACCACCTCGGTGGTGTAGTGGTAGAGAGTCCGCCTCTGGTGCGGAAGGTCGCGGGTTCAATCTTGGGTCGGGTCATACCAAAGTCTTTAAAAATGGTTGTAGTGGCTGCCCTCCTTGGCCTTCAGGGTTGCGAGGTTAGCATTACAACTGACTGGCTGATGTTGGGATAAATGGAGCAGTAGTACTGGTAACTTACCCAGGAAATGCTGTGGTATAACTGAAAACAATGTTGAAAGCGGTGTTCTAACACCAAACAATCAGTGGGAGAATGTTGTGTGGTGTACTGATGTTAGAGAGGGAGGAAACACATTGTTAGGTTAACTGGCCACCATGATGTTACTCCAATATTGTTAAAATCAGCGTTAAATAACAATTAATTTAAAAGATCTATACAGGCTGTTCTACTGTTGTTGGCAGGTCTTAAAGCTAAGTTTGTAATGATGACTACTGGCAGTCTTCAGTTTAACCCTCCCTTTCCTATACATATAGTCACATTTTGATGCATTTGCAGCAGACAACTTCTGAAATCATTGTGAGAATAGAAGAAGTTGTTCATAATGAGCAATTTCTCCTTTTGCACTATGTTTTTAACCGTGATCATAATTATAGTTTCATTTATATATTTTCATATTTTTGCCTAGAGATATTTTCAAAGTGGTCTGCTGCATATTTTCTGTATGTGGGAAAGGGTTAATTTTCCAGTCCAGAAAATAATCTTACATGAAATTATGAAAATGAGTTTTAAAAATGTAAAAATGAGGGGTGCTCTGGGAATATCGACCAGAGGGATTTTTTGACTAGACTACAGATAGAGGTCAGCCTACCCATCTATGTAATGTCATTTAATGGAACTGTAATAGTCAGACGTTTTTTTAATACTTTTTGTGACTATTTGGTAAAAAGTGCAGGTCAGAACTTATTGCGCGAAGGCTGGTTGTAAAGACTAGGGTCGCGCTGTGATATAACTGAAATAATGTTGAAAACGGCGTTAAACTCTTATAAAACAAAATGTAAAGTCTAGGAGTTTTGCTTTCACATGAATGTTCGGATGTGACAACTGGTGTGGGGAAAACAGATTAACCCTTTCCCACATACAACATCTCTTCAGCAGACGACTTTGAAAGCATATTGGCAAAAGCATAAAAAATCTTCAAAAAGGATAGTTTATTTATATACAGTTGAAAACATTATAGCAAAAGGGGAAATTGGTATTACAAGCAATTTCACCTTTCGACACAATGTTTTCAAAAGTCGTCTGCTGCAGAGGCGTCAGAAAGCATCTACATGTGGGAAGACAGATTAAATGTCCGACTTCCCTGATATGATGCTGCTTCCTATGTATATTTTCACTCCTGATATTTTGTAATTTGACAAGAGTAAAGTATGTCAATGATGGTAAAGGTTTTATGAACAAGCAATGTCTTGGCTTTTGATGATTATGATTCATGTATCTATTGTGGGTCTCCTAAACAAAATTAGTTCTGATGATTCTCAAAAATATATGGGTTATACCAAAGACTTTAAAAATTGTATTAATGGCTGCCCTTCTCAGGATTGCAGGGTTAGCATTACGACTGACTGGCTGGTGTCAGGATAAATGGACCAGTAGTACTGGTAACTTACCCAGGAAACTCCATGATATAACTGAATAATTGTTGAAAGCCGCGTAAAACATTTAACAATCAAAAATATAACACACCCAAAAGATTAATTCATCTATTTAAACATATTGCCATATGCTGACCACCTTTGACTATCTGCAACATTTGACTTTTTAAAACATGGTGGGTAAATTGCCCATACTGTGCAATTTCTACCTTTCCTCAAAATGCCTTCTAAAAATATACTTTCATTTATAGAGATTTTGCATTTTTTTTTCATCCAAAAAGGGGGGATTATAAACTTTAAGGCTGGGATACATGATCCACTACATTCTTATCACTGACTTTTTGTTTCACCCTGCGTAGCATGGTAGGCACTTAGGGATTACTTTTTGCTTTTGTCCGTCCGTTTGTCTGTCCGTCACACTTTCAATGAGCAGGTGCAGGTGACACACATGCTCCACGGAGCACTCCATTTTAGTTATTGATTTGAAATTGTCAATTTATGACAACATTCTTGGAAAAAGCAATTACTCAGAGACAGACATAAACCTAGGAATTCTCTTGTTAGTCGCCGGGCAGGAGCCCGCGACTTCTATTTTTAATAGGTTTTCTGAAATCACATGGGAGGGGGGATTATTATTAGAAAGAAACACATTTAGATGTCTTGAACATATTACAATTGTGTTTGTTTAAAAACACTAAGTAATGACACATCTGAAATGAAATAAATATTCTGATGTTTTAGGTATTTTCAGTTTCTTTATTTTGACTCGCATTTATGTTTTTTTGTTTTATTTACGAAGACAAAACAGTCCCTATTAGCTAGACTGCTATACTTTATTTTACACTATATACTACATGTAATCAAAAGTCGATAACTACAAACCTTTACGTCGCAGTCTAATTTGTTTACTTACGCGCACCTGCGTGACTCGCGAATACCAACTGCGTAGATCAATCTCCTTTGCAGAGAGCCGCTCTTTACACTCACTTACAAATAGTAAATTATAGGTGATTTAAAATGTTTATTTGGTTCGAAACAAATGAAGAAAAGAACAAACCGAGATAAAACTGGTTTTAATGGAAAAATGACTTTGAACGAACACTGCCTATAAAGAGAGTTTCAAGAACGACACCTCTGCGAATAAGAAAGAATCGGGTCTTTCGTACAAAATTATTTCGTCCTTGACAATTTTAAATGTGTCATTTAATTCCCTAAAGGCATATTGCTTCCGATCTGCATATTGTTATGCATCATTGACACAAGGGCGCTCATCATAATATAATTTTAAAACAAGAGTAGTTTGTTGTTTTCATTATAAAAAAGGAAGGAAAGAATTAAAATAAATTAACATGTTGTAGGGCTAAGTTTATGTTCGAAATTAAGTTTAAATTATACAACAATTTCAATGAGATTTAACTGTTTAGTTGATATTATATTTCGAAGGTGGTCTAATTTATAAATATTGGACTACATTTCAACATTTGTTAAAGTATGATATAATTAGGATGCTAAGCTAATATCATTTTGAGAAAAAGAGAAAACTCATGTCTTCAGCGATTTAACCCTTATCTCATTGTTTTAAAAGTAGATTGCTGCAAAGGTGTCCACTGTTGACTTTAAAAGAGGAAAGGTAAAATGACGTGCTATTGCATGCAAATCCTAAATTGTCTGTTTTGTGGTTTTATTGAAAAATAATAAAATTCAAATATTCTGACAAACATCTTGAAAAGTGTATGTGGAATTCACAAATCTTATAATTATTCCTTAATGAAAGCACTGTATACATACTAAGACTAATGATTGGCAAGATTACTCATTTCCATTACTGTTTATGATCAATAATTAGTTTGTTGTATGTATGGTCAACCTACTTTGGAATGGAGATTGATCATAAACAATGAAAGGCTTCAATTATCATTCACTTCGTTGACAAAACAATGCAAGTTATGATACATTTTCACTTGACCCCACCCCTGATGTTCCAATATGCCCCTCAGTTGATAACTGTTTATTCAACTACTATAATGTTAGTGTTAACTATGCATAACTGCACTATGGATATCCGGCGACATTGATGCGTTGCATCAATTTTCTCTTGTTCATAATTAAATACCTGCCATATGTTCAACATACATATGATTCATATCACAACTAAATCCTTAATATTCTCAATGTTCACTCATAAAAATCTCAGATGCTGCTGTTCTATTTGTTCTACTCTGGTTATTAGGTTATCATGTTCTTTTATGTTTATTAGCCAGCTCAAGCAAAAAACGGTCTTTAATTGTTTACCTGAGGCAACATGCATTTAACTATGTCTCAGCTGCAGAAGCGTTTAAACACATATTTTGAAAACATTGTGGCAACAGGAGAATTTGTTCATAACAAGCAATTATTTCTCTTTTTACCACAATTTTAACTTTCATTTTTATAAATTTTTGCATAGATATTTTTTTAAAGTTGTCAGGAGAAGAAAATCTTACCAAATATAAGTATACTATTTGAAATTAGAGTTAGAAACAGTGTGAGAAAAAGGTAATTGTCGATAATGAGCAATTGCTCCTTTTCTCACCAATTTTAAAATAATACAAATTTGTTGCAAAGGTGCCATATATCTTATGTATCAGGGAAAGGAATCATGCACATGTACTTGAAGAAAGTGGAGCCTATCTTTATTTCAAAGCACTGTAACTTTTGTAGCAGATGTCTTGTAGAAGGGAAAAAAGTAGTTGCTTATAAAAGGCAATTTCCTTTACCATTTGGTAACATTAAATACGAAGACTTATTTTTGCTTGTCAAGGCTTTATTATTCTTTTGTTTTGAATGAAGTTGATTTTATGTAATTCACTTTATTTAATTAGTGTTGGTTACAGAATAATTGTGTTGAATGAGGTTTGACTCTTTATGTTACAAGTTTTTATACATGTTTACACTTTCATGATAAGTATCAAAAATACCAAAAAACTCCTGCACAACCCGTTCCTACATACTACAAATCTGCTGCAGACAACACAGAAAACATCAAAAAAGTTGTCTGCTACAGATTTATCCAAATATGTCTGCATGTGTGAATGGATGAATAACATGTATAATTATGATCCCCATTTAGGTGTAATAATATATCCCCTTATCCGATATGCTAATACTATAAAATAATGAAGCACAGACAGGTAGTAGTAAACTTTTAGTACATTTACATTGTGGAAGAAGGAGATATTGCTCATGAGAAATGTTTTCCTTTTCCCACGATGTTTTCCAAAGTTGTCAAGTTATAATAGAGGCATGAAAAAGCTTACCATTTGCAGTTGTAGAAATAAAAATAAATACAACATCAGTCATTTAACTTTTTACCACATAAAACAAATCTGCAGCAGACGACTTTGAAAATGTCTACTCAAAAATATGGAAAAGATAAGTGGAAAAAAGTAGAAATTGCTTGTTTTGAGCAACCTCTCCTTTTGTCACGATGTTTTCAAAAGTCGTCTCCTGCAGATGCGTCAAAATGCGTCTTTAGGTGGAAAAGGGTTAACGGAGCTCTTAATGCTCATGTTAAAAGAAATTCTTTATTTGGCGCTGAAATCTTACGCTCTGGGTCACAACAGAAACATCTCAGTGAAGATGATTCTTTACCACACCCACTGCATAGAGACTGGTTTGTTTATAAGAATTTGTGTGGAAAATATCTGTCTACCCGTCTATATCTAGGCTTCATGACGTAAAATGGATATTATAGAATGTGTGTGGTCAATGTTTGTTTAACCCTTTCCCTCGTACAAACGCAATTTGATGCATCTGCAGCAGACAACTTTTGAAGACATTGTGACAAAAGACGAAATTGCTCAAAAACGAGCAATTTCTCCTTTTGCCACAATGTTTTCAACTTTTTTCAATAATTATTCTTTCATTTTTGGGGATTTTCCATGTTTTTGCCGAGATGTTTTCAAAGTCGTCTGCCACAGATTTGTTGTGTATGTGGGAAAGGGTTGAATAGAGTGTGTGTGATCAAGTATGTTTTATCTCATAGTTTACATTTCTTGATGCCTCCTCACTGAACGTTGTCATATATATATATATATATATATCACAGTCACTGTTAGGCGTTTTAACCCTTTCCCTCATATAGACGCTTTCTGACGCCTCTGCAGCAGATGGCTTTTTGAAAACATAGTGACAAAAGAAGAAATTGCACAAAACGTGCAATTTCTCCTTTTGCCACAATGTTTTCCACATTTAGTCATAGGTTATCCATTCAATTATTGAGATTTTCTATGTTTTGACAAAATATGTTCAAAGTCGTCTGCTGCAGAATTGTCGTATGAGGGAAAGGGTTAATCACAGATAAATGATGATGTAGTGGCAGAGGACCAGATAAGGGGGAGTGAACTGGTCCTTTTCCCAAAATATATCTCTTATTACCCAACCAAACCCTATGTTGAGTGCCCACAACGTAGGGTTTGAGTGACAAACAGGGATTTCATTTCATGAAAAATACCCCCTGATCTAGAGTTCTGTAGTCGTGACACTTTCGGCGACAAAAATTGTTTTCATAGCTTTGCAATTTGTATCGTATATGAATCATATTTAGAATTCTCACTCAAATTTTAACGAGTTTTGTTTGTCAAAAGTGTTTGTATTTACACTTTTTTTCCAATACAGAGGATGTATGATGATGCCTCAAATCAAATTTTAAAAAGATTCTGCAGCGAATGTCTTATTAAAACTAAAGATGCTTTTAAATTGTTCTGAAAAAATATTAAGAAATGTAAATTTTAAATGATTTAAAAGGTGCAAAATCTAATAAGAAGTGTTTATGTATAAGGAAAGGTTATTAATTGTATTATTGTAGTATATTATTACTTTTAAAAATGAGATAGTTTGCCATTAGTCAAATTAGAACTATGTCAATCAAAAAGAATTCTCATATGACCAACAGGACCCCAAAATTTACATAATTCTAATGAAAGCAGACAATGCAGAATCGGATATTTCACATTCATATTGGTTTATCCTGATCTTCATGGATTCTTCATGCAGTCAAGTGTCTTTTTACCTGTTATACCTAATCCTCCTGTCATATGTTTCTATTATTGGCACTTAACCCTTTCCCTCATACGACAATTATGCAGCAGACGACTTTGAACATATTTTGTCAAAAAATGGAAAATCTCTATAATTGAACGGATAACCTATGACTAAAAGTGGAAAACATTGGCAAAAGGAGAAATTCTTTTGTCACTATGTTTTCAAAAAGCTGTCTGCTGCAGAGGCATCAGAAAGCGTCTATATGAGGGAAAGGATTAAAATACTTTTGGTGATATTTTGAAAGAAGGGATCCATTAAGATAAACATATCTTGGTATGGAATATACTTTTTTCAAACACCTTATAAGCACCTGTAACTTTGACTCAACTTAGTATACTGGTATAAACTTTTAATTTTTAACTTTTGCAGGTATTCCGTAGCTAGACCAGTTGAAACCCAAGCTATTAATAAATCAAAAACCACCACCATATCAGATATAGTAAGTCATGTGATTATTGGTCAGCTTCGTATTATTTCCAGTTTTATTTTAAGCTCACCTGTGCACGAAGTGCTCAAGGTGAGCTATTGTGATCACAATTTGTCTGTCGTGCGTACGTCGTGCGTCATCAATAATTGTCTTGTTAACACTCTACAGGCTACATTTTGCATCTGATCTTCATGACAGTTTATCTGAACATTCATCTCCATCAAATCTTGGACAAGTTCGAAACTGGGCCATATGAGATCAAAAAGTAGGTCACTAGGTCAAATTGAAGGAAAATCTTGTTAACACTCTGGAGGCTGCATTTTTAGCTCACCTGAGTTTTGCCCAATGTGAGTTATTGTGATCGCCTTTTGTCCGTCGTGCGTCGTCCATCGTGCGTCAACTTCTTCTCCTCAGTAACCAGTGGGTCAATTGGGATGAAATTTCACAGAAGGCATCCTCTCAATGACCTCACCAGAATTCCTTCAATTTTTTTTGGATCCGTGCAGAATTCTGGTTTCCCCTCTATCAGATTCCTTCAAGCCATGTTGATTGGTGAAAAAACATGGCCACAAAGGGCTATTTTGCCTTATATGGCTAAAGTGAAAAATCTTCTCCTCCGAAAGTGTCAGGCCGATTTTCAAATAATTTTGTAGAAAGGTTCCTAGGGTGACCCTCTATCTATCAGATTCCTTCAAGCTAAGTTGATTGGTCGGAAACTATGGCCGGCAGGGGGCGGGGCTTATATGGCTAGTGTGATAAAAAAAAAATCAGCTGAGCAAACTTGAAAATATGGAAACTTTATCAGAATACTTGTCTTGATAATATGTAGGCCAAGTTTGAATATAGGTCATGTCGAGTCAAAAACAAGGTCACTTAGAAAATCTTGTTTGAACTCTAGAGGCTGCACTTTTTTCTTCAGCAGCTTGTACATTTTTAGATTGATCTATTCTGATCACTATCTGTCCGCCGTCCGTCGTTAACTTTTAGCTTTAAACATTATCTCCTCCTAAACCCCAGGATTAATTTCAACCAAACTTCACAGGAATGTTCCTTTGGTGGTCATCTTTCAGAATTATTTATAGATTTAAAAATTATATTGAGAACTTTGGTTGCTGTGGCATCAGAAAGGGGGCAAAAGGTGCAAACTTTAAAAATAATCTGATTCTGTTTGTCAGATTCCAATATTATATGGTAGAAATGTGCCTTGGGTGATCTTCAACAACAATTGTTCAAGCCATACTGATTGGTTACAAAAAAACATGGCAGTCAGACGGCATCAGAAAAGGGGCAAAAGGACAAAATTTGAAAATTCTGTTTTTATGAAAATGCTTGTATGATTTAAAGAAAATTTAATAAGAATCTTACTTAAGTGATCCTCTTCTTAATTTGTTCAAGCAGTATTGATTGGTTATACAATCATAGCAACCAGGCGTCATCACAAAAGGGGTAAATTGAACTTTTAGCTACAAATTACTACTTCTACCATACCACTTGACCAATTTCAACTTAACTTTACAGGAATATTTCTTTGTTAGTCCTCTTTCAAAATTGTTCAAAGACTTACATTCTGTATAGAACTTGGGTTGCTGCAGCATCAGAAAGGGAGAAAAATACCCAAACTTTAAAATTCCTTTACTCCGTAATCTGCTTGTCCGATCCAAGATAATTTGGTAGAAATGTTCTTTGAGTGACCATCTACATAATAAATATAATAATAATATTTGCTACTTATTGACTATCACTCAGGTGATCGATTTAGAGCCATCTTGGCCCTCTTGTTCAGAATGTTTGTCTAAATGATATCTAGGCCAAGTTTGAATATGGGTCATATTTGGACAAACACTAGGTCACTAGGTCAAATTGAAGGAAAATCTTGTTAACACTCCGGAGGCTACATTTTTAACTTGAAAATATTGAAACTTTGTCAGAATGGTAGTCTCAATGCTAGGCTAAAAATGAAAATCTTACTAACACTTTTGAGGCCGCATTTTTTGCTTCAGCAGCTTGAAATTTTGTCAACATGTTTGTCTTAATGATATATATATCAAGATCAAATATAGGTCATATTGACTAGTAAACTAGGTCACTTAGCCAAATTGAAGGAAAACCTTTTCAACACTCTGGAGACTGCATTTTATATTTCAGCAGTTTGAGACTTTGTCATGTGTTTTGTATTAGAAATCTCATTGCATAACCCAGGAGGAATCCGCTGTGGTCGAGTGGTTAGTGTCGGGGATTTCGAAACTGGGTGTCCCGGGTTCGATCCCCAGTCGCGGCACTACGGTCATGGTGGAGTGCCCTTTGGCAAGGCACATTTTCTAGCCTAGTACTGGTTTGTTTACCCAGGGATCATGAATAAGTGAACTGTCGCCGTGATATAACTGAAATATTGTTGAAAGCGGCGTAAAACCCCAATAAATAAATGAATAATAAATAAATGCATAACCCAGGTGATCGATCAAGGGCCATCATAGCCCTCTTGTTTCTATTTACAATTAAAATGACTCGGGCATAATTCTCTTGAAAAAATTCGTATATACAGTCAGAAGATTTAACTGTTTCCCACCTGTAGACACATTTGGATGCATTTATTTTTAGCTCACCTGTGCACGAAGTGCTCAGGGTGAGTTATTGTGATGGCCTTTTGTCCGGCGTCCGTCGTCCGGCAACTTTTTCTCCTCAGTAACCAGTGGGTCAATTGGGATGAAACTTCACAGGAAGCATCCCCACATTGACCTCACCAGAATTCCTTCAAATTTTTGGGATCCATGCATAATTCTGGTTTCCATGGCAACGAAATGAATTTTTTTTAAAAAATCTTCTTCTCCAGAACTGGTTGGCAGATTTTCAAATAATTTTGTAGAAATGTTCCTTGGATGACCCTCTATCAGATTCCTTCAAGCCATATTGATTGGTCGAAAAACATGGCCACCAGGGGGCGGGGCTATTTTGCCTTATATGGCTATAGTGAAAACTTAAAAAATCTTCTCCTCCGAAAGTGTCAGACCGATTTTCAAATAATTTTGTAGAAATGTTCCTTGGATGACCCTCTATCAGATTCCTTCAAGCCATGTTGATTGGTTGAAAAACATGGCTGCCATGGGGGCGGGGCTATTTTGCCTTATATGGCTATAGTAAAAACTTAAAAAATCTTCTTTTCCCAAACTGGTTGGTAGATTTTCAAATAATTTTGTAGAAATGTTCCTTAAGTGACCCACTATCAGATTCCTTCAAGCCATGTTGATTGGTCGAAAAACATGGCCGCCAGGAGGGGCGGGGCTATTTTGCCTTATATGGCTATAGTGAAAACTTAAAAAATCTTCTTCTCCGAAAGTGTCAGGCCGATTTTCAAATTATTTTATAGAAATGTTCCTTGGATGACCCACTATCAGATTCCTTCAAGCCATGTTGAATGGTCGAAAAACATGGCCGCCAGGAGGGGCGGGGCTATTTTGCCTTATATGGCTATAGTGAAAACTTAAAAAATCTTCTTCTCCAAAAGTGTCAGGCAGATTTTCAAATAATTTTGTAGAAATGTTCCTTAAGTGACCCATTATCCGATTCCTTCAAGCCATGTTGATTGGTCGAAAAACATGGCCGCCAGTGGGCAGGGCTGTATTGCATTATATGGCTATAGTGAAAACTTAAAAAATCTTCTCCTCCGAAAGTGTCAGGCAGATTTCCAAATAATTTTGTAGAAATGTTCCTAGGGTGACCCTCTATCAGATTCCTTCAAGCCAAGTTGATCGGTCGAAAACTATGGCTGCCAGGGGGCTGGGCTTATATAGCTAAAGTGAAAAAAAAAATCAGGTGAGTGATTCCAGGGCCATCATGGCCCTCTTGTTCAAAGTTGTTTGCTTCAGATTTGTTCTATGTGGGAAAGACTTGAAGGCTGTGTACTTGACATAGTTATTGCTCATTTATCTCCTCTCTTCAGCATGAGTGCATTTTAGATGATCTCCATTCATTGTAATTAATAGTTTTTCATTAGTGTTAAGTTTTTCTTAAATGCTTTAATGAAAAAATGATTTGATCAAGAACAGTTATATAGGAATATTGAAATATTAAAGTAAATAGGGGCTTTGTTGTTGAATACGCATATTAACCCTTTCCCTCATATAGACGCTTTCTGATGCCTCTGCAGGAATCACCCTGTGCGTCTGTCCGTCCGTCCGTCTATCCATATGTCTTGTTGCAGTACACAACCTGAGGATGTGCATGAAGTAAGATTACCCCAGGTGGAAATATATCCGTCTGTCTGTCTGTCTATATGTCTTGTAAGCGCAACGGGGGGTATCCTTTTGTGAGTTCACTCACAATTCTAGTTATTTCCAAGTATTGAATACAAAGTTTTGAGTTTTAAGTTGTCTTCCACAGATGCATCAAAATGTGTCTAACCCTTTCCCTCATACAACAATCCTGCAGCAGACGACTTTGGACATATTTTGTAAAAAAATAGAAAATCTCTATAATTGAATGGATGACCTATGACTAAAATTGGAAAACATTGTGGCAAAAGGAGAAATTGCTTGTTTTGAGCAATTTCTTCTTTTGTCACCTGTAATGTTTTCAAAAAGTTGTCTGCTGCAGAGGCATCAGAAATCATCTATATGAGGGAAAGGGTTAACTAATATACATGTTTATTGTTACAGGAAAGTCAAGCTCCAGATCCACTCGCTAAAGCTCAGTTAGATTTATTATCGCAGCTCATAGGTAGCTCAACTACCACACAGAAAACGGGCTTTAGACTCAACTTGTTTAATACAGACAAGGAAGAAGAGTAAGTATAGGGTATTTTGTTAAACTTTTCCACAACTTTTTTAGGGTATTTTGTTAAACTTTTCCACATACAGAGGCTTTATGATGTAAACTTTTGTTGTCTACATTGCCCAATTTTTCACAATATTTTTAACTTTTCAATGAGTAAACATTCATTTATAGAGGTTTACCATATTTCGAACCAGGCATTTTCAAAGTTGACTGCTGCAGATTTGCTGTATGTGGGAAAGGGTTGATATAGGTTTGTACTCAATTGTATGTAACTAAATCTATGTTAAATCTTATGGTTTTAAATAGGATGGGGTTATTTATCTATATTCTTTTCTTCCAATCATCTTTAAGAATTTTGCAGTTTCATAGAAAAGGGAAGGTTAGTTAACATTTTCACACAAAAAAAAACACCAGTAGCAAAAGGATAAATTTCTCATGATGAACAATTTCTCCTTATGCAGCAATGTTTTCAAATTTTGTATACTGCGGATGCGATTTTTAAACATCTGCATGTCGGAAAGTGTTAATGATGAAAATACAGTTAACCCTATCCCTCATGCGACAATTCTGCACCAGACGACTTTGAACATATTTTGTCAAAGAATAGAAAATCTCTTTAATTGAATGGATAACCTATGACTAAAAGTGGAAAACATTGTGTCAAAAGGAGAAATTGCTTGTTTTGACTAATTTCTTCTTTTGTCACTATGTTTTTAAAAAGCTGTCTGCTGCACAGGTGTCAGAAAGCGTCTATATGAGGGAAAGGGTTAAAACCACATCATTATTCCCAAAAGGCGGATGAGATATTGGTTGGACATCGTCCATCCTTCACGATATCTAAAGGATGGTTGGATGGATTTTGTTAAAACTACATGTCAGAAATGTCAGATGGCAAGTTACTAAGATTGCTTAAAGAACACCAAAGTAATGCCTTCTTGAATTTAACCCTTTCCCACATATTAACACTTTTTGACGCTTCTGCAACAGATGACTTTTGAAAAACATTGTGACAAAAAGAGAATTGCTCAAAACAAGCAATTTCTCCATTTGCCACAATGTTTTCAACTTTTTGCAGTAGTTATACCTTTTTTTATAGAGATTTTCCGGGATTTCCCCAAAAGGCTTTCAAAGTCGTCTGCTGCAGGTTTGCTGTATGTGGGAAAGGGTTAAAAGTTCTACACATTCTAGTAACTGTTGCACACAGTATTGCTAGCAATGTACTTCGGATTGGCAGAAGATGTGATCTCATTAACCCTTTCCCTCATATAGACGCTTTCTGATAATATGGTAATCCATTCAATTATAGAGATATTCTATGTTTTGACAAAATAAGTTCAAAGTCGTCTGCTGCAGAATTGTCGTATGAGGGAAAGGGTTAAGTCTGTAGGAGCTTAAATTAATTATCTATTTGTCCAAAATGTTTGTACAGAAAAAATATCAGGAACATAATTATTGGCTTGAGTGAATGCTGTATCTGGTTTTTGTCATCAAAGCATTGGTTACTTTATCAGATTCTTCTGCTAGAAAGTAAATAAGCATGCTGTAGAACTGATTTTGTGAAATGATTCTTCTTAACTCTTTCTCAAATTACTTATGATGTTTCCAACTTAATCCAATTATTATACTCTCATATAATTATGTGCATTTTCCGTTGTTTTGCCTACAAACTTTCAAAGTTGTCTGCTGCAAATTTGTTGTAAGTGCGAAAAAAGTTTAAATTTTTAAAGTCCTGTCTTTTTGGAGTTTATATAGCCTTAGCAAAAAGAAGTCTCCAACTCCATTTATGTTACAAAATGCTGAATATGTAGAGGTTTTATGAATAACCAATCGATATTTCAGCAAGACCATCACATCTGAACATTGGATCTCATCTAGCTGATGCCATCCGAAATGCCTGATTTGATAGCATTAATGTTGACAAAAGTATTATTCAAACAATTTCCACTTTCATAGCTAAGGGTTTTAATTATGCGAATAATTAAGAATTTGAACTCTGAAAGGAAAAGGGAGGTAAATCAAATATTGCTAAAATTTTAAAAGCTGATGAATTACAGTTCCTGATTGAATAATGACAACTCGGATAAATATATTCACTTTATTTCAGACAAGCAGCTGTTTTATATCAGCCAACAGCTAGTTCTCAGGAATCTCAGGTTGTAAAGATTGATGCTTCAAAGGTAGGCTCTACTGGGTTTTACACTTCTTTCAGGTTTTAACCCTTTCCCTCATAAAGACGCTTTCTGAAGCCTCTGCAGCAGACGGCTTTTTGAAAACATAGTGACAAAAGATGAAATTGCACAAGACGTGCAATTTCTCCTTTTCCCACAATGTTTTCCACTTTTTGTCATAGGTTATTCATTCAATTATGGAGATTTTCTATGTTTTGACAAAATACGTTTGCTGCAGGATTGTCGTATGGAAAGGGTTAAACAATGTTGCGACTGTCTTGGTGGTGTAGTGGAGAGAGAGTCCAGCTCAAGTATGGACTCATAAAACTGTAATACTGGCTTTCTTCCTTGATGTTCAGCCACACCCCGTAGCTCAGTCAGCAACAAATTGGGCTATCGATCCAGGGGTTTTGAGTTATAACCCCAACTCAGCCAAAAGTCTGACGTTTAACAAAAGTAAATGAGACAAGAGCCATTTGTCTTCCACCAATGGGATAACAGTGTATGCTTAAAAAGTATTGTGTGGAGTACCTGTGTGAGAGAACCAGGCAAAACATGGGTAGGTATACTGGCCTCTGCGATATGACAGACAATCAATCAATCCTTGGCACTCAGGGTTGTGTGGATAGCATAACTTCTCTGTCATCTATCGGTCCGTCACACTTGGCATTAATTCGCCATAATTTTGTGTCTGTTTGACTCCAAAGTATAAGGAATTGTTAGAACACAGGAGCTAAATTACTGTTGTCAATTTGAGTAAATTACACCAGGTTTGTATTTTTTCAGCATAATTATTCTTCAATAAAATTGGCGGCAGTTTCACTCTGGCGGTACTTTCGCCCAGATTCTAAAATTTCAACTTCAAATCTTTTCTCATTTACCCATACTAGTCCAGTAAACAGTCAGAAGATATTGAACTTAAAAGGTGGATAAAGGTTCTATGTTCATTATTATTTTATAGAGTCAATGTAACATAAAAGTAAAAGTTGTCATGCTGTTGGACATAAATTGACATTTTCTATTGACCCTTTCCCTCATATAGATGCTTTATGACGCCTCTGCAGCAGACGGCTTTTTGAAAACATAGTGACAAAAGAAGAAATTGCTCAAAAACGAGCAATTTCTTCTTTTGCCACAATGTTTTCCACTTTTAGTCATAGGTTATCCATTCAATTAAAGAGATTTTCTATTTTTTGACAAAATATGTTTAAAGTCGTCTGCTGCAGAATTGTCGTATGAGGGAAAGGGTTAAAAGAGAGAATCTTTTGGGAAAATAAACGCTAAATTGTGATTTTCAAGCATTGTATCTGTAAAATATCTATGTTAATGCTAATCATGAGATAAACAGAATAGTGTTTGTTTCAATGTACGTGTTAAATCAATATATATATATATATTTTCAAAAAAAAAAAAGCTTTTTAATCAGGTTTTCAATTAAGTTGAAACCGTAACATTAGAATATGAATGACATCTGGTCTGGAGAGCATCAAACTTGCATGTGGAATCAATTCGGTATACTTTATTAGACTAAACAGTTTCTGATCAATTTCATAGAAAGGTAGTTAAATGGACGGGATTTGGCTTTTGGTTTATTCAGGTCTAGGTCACTTGAAAATATAATTTATAACTATCATCTACATTATGGTCACTTGGTCATCATTAAAATTGTGGTTTTCTTCCTATAATGCTGCATTCCTTGATTCATTTGTGGTATAGAAACTCCTGAACAAATAACTTTTGGTGTTTCCTCTGTGAAAATATATCTTGTTCTGGAGTAAAACAACTATTTTCCTCTATTTATTTCCAGAAACACAAAAATGAAGAGTTAGCCAGAATTATGGGTGAATTAAATGTACAAGACAGCGGAACAGGAGGAGGTGACGACCTTTTGGATCTCATGGATAGTGCATAGTACAAGGTGAAGGTCACATGTTGCCATAGTGACACATGGGTCTTAAATAAATTCTCCACTATGATTTTGTCTCATGATATTGGCTTGCTTAACAGTAATGTTATGTATTATTTTGTGGCAAACTGATATAAAATATTGACTCTATGTTTTGTGTGCAACTGTTTTTAAAATTAACACAACACTTTCCCTGATAAAACTGACTCTTTACCCTTTTTCACATGCGGACCCATGTTGAGGCAAAAGGAGAAATTCCTTATGATAAGCAATTGATGCTTTTGAACAATGTTTTCACCTATATTCAATTGTCTGTTCATTTATGGAGCTTTTCCAAAAATGTGCTTACATGCTTCAAAGTGGTCTTCAGAGCTCTATGAAAAATTTGGTCAAATTATTGAATAAAGTTGAATAAAAATTGTAAATCTTTTTTTTTTTTTAAGTCTTACAAAGTTATACCATGTAATGCTAACCATTTCCCACATACAACAAATCTGCAGCAGATGTCTTTGAAAGCGTGAGGCAAGAAATCTCTATAAAGAAAGTATCACTAATGAATAAGAGTTGAAAGCATTATGCAAAATGTTGTCTGCTGCAGATGTGTCAGAATATGTTCGCAAGTGGGAAAGGGTCAAACATGGAAGAACCTATACTATCTATAAGGGAAGTGTTGTTTTCAATATCACCAAAGGAATTCCAACTATTTTTGTATTTATTATATAACAGTCTACTGTTTGTGATATTAATGTTATGTCCGTCCATGTTGTTTACTATTAAATGTTGTGTGCCTCACAATGTATATTTTATATTTATTCATCAAGTCTATCAAAGTAATCGGCCAGACAAGGGCCTGATAGAACTGACTGTCAATGATTCAGCAGAAAATGGCTGAAGCTTTACAGAAAAAGAAGTAATTCTTCATCAACAGCAAATTATTCTTTGCCCAAAAAGGTTGTCTCAAAATGTATATGTTATCAGACTTTGGAAAATGCTATAGATAGCAAATCAGAAAAGGAATGAAAGAGAAGCAACAAAACTGCTTCCAATTTCTTTCATGCCGAGTCTCACGTGTTTTTTTTAATGCAAATACCACATTGGAAATTTAAATATCTCTCTTTTGATTAAACAGTTACACTTCCCCACTTCCCCCGGTAGCTCAGTCGGTAGCAATGCGGGTTGTCAATCCAGGGATTGTGAGTTTGAACCCCAGCTCGGCCAACATTCTGTCCGACGTTTGACAAAAGTCACTGTGACAAGCGTCATTTACCAATGGGCTAACATTCTATGTGGAAAAGCAGCCAGTTGCTTGGAGAGTATGCTGTGTGGGGTACTGGTGTGATAAAACCTGGAAACATGAGTAGCTGAATTGGCCGCCGTGATTTGACTGAAAAATTGTTGAAAACGGCGTTAAACACTAATCAATCAACCCACTTGAAACAAATTTGGAGCAAACAACTTTGAAATCATTTAGACAACAATATCAAAAATCTGTTTAAATCAAAGTATAAGAACTATAATTGAGAAGTTGAAAACATTGAGCATTTACTCCTATTGCCACTATGGTCTTAAAAGTTGTCTGCTGCAGATGTATTTGGAAAGTTGTTTTTTTTAAGGGCATTTTTGCATTATAAATCAATGATTTCACCTGCAAAACTCCACTTTTTTGTGCATGGCAAGGCAACAAGTTTCATTCAAGAGGTAGGAAAATGAGACTGTCAAAACCAATTAACTTTGAAACCTATGACAATGAACTTGTCAAGATATTGCTTAACAACAATTCTGCAGCAGACAACTTTAACATATTCTGTCAAAAAATAGAAAATCTCTATAATTTAATGGATAACCTATAACTAAAAGTGGAAAACATTGTGTCAAAAGGAGAAATTGCTTGTTTTGAGCAATTTCTTCTTTTGTCACTATGTTTTCAAAAGGCTGTCTGCTGAAGAGGCGTCAGAAAGCGTCTATATGAGGGAAAGGGTTAAATATTGAGTTTGATCAAGTGAAACTAGTCAGGAAATTGATTCTTCAGTATGGTCAGGCTAGAAGTATCAACTTGTATACAAATAGATCATGGAGACTAGAGTATGCCATTTACAAACAAGGTAGTATTTCTGGTGTTGTTTGATAACAAATTATCTCAAATGGTAAATTATGTTATACAGGTATTCTATATATATTTTTGCATAATGTGCAATATTTTTGTATGGTAGTTTGTAAGTCTTTATGTAGTAGAGCAGTCTGTTCTATAAATAGACAAGGAGTAGGTAGGTGTTTAGTTAACCCTTGCCCACCTATAGACTTTCTGCAGCAGGCGACTTTTGAAAACATCTCCTTTTGTCACATGTTTTCAACTCTTATTTAATTATCAATCTCAAGATGTTTTCAAAGTCGTCTGCTACAGATGTGTTGTATGTGGGAAAGGGATAAAGGGGACACTTGTATGCCTTACTACTGAACTACCTTTTGTAGAGAATTCAATTCCAGGACAACAGGTCCCAAGTTTGAGCCTGGGTTAGTCAAAGCCAATAGCCAGAGGGCTTACATTGGAACCTAAGGGAGAACCTGTAGAAGTTTTCTTTATGTAACATGTATATTCCAGTTAATTTTTAAATGACAAGCAAAATTGATTTATATGATAAATATGATCGACACATTCCAGTAAGCTGTTCAAGATTTTCCCGATATGCAGATGCATTTTGATAAGATGATTTGGCAGAAAAGTATGGCTTATTTACATGTAGTTCTAAACATGATGGATTAGTACTGTTCATTAGATAAGTAATAAAACCATCTGATACAGACAGATTAAGGCTCGTCTACAGTAGACAACATTTTAAAACTACGTTGTAAACATGTACCATACTATCACATTGTTTTCTAATTGGGTCTCGTTAGACATGTAGCATATCACATTGTTTTACAATTGGGTCTCGTTAGACATGTACCATATCACATTGTTATATAATTGGGTCACATTAGACATGAACCATAATATCACATTGTTTTCTAATTGGGTCTCATTAGACAACTTTAACCCTTTTCCTCATACGACAATTCTGCAGCAGACGACTTTGAACATATTTTGTCAAAACATAGAAAATCTCTATGACTTATAAAGTGGAAAAACATTGTGTCAAAAGGAGAAATTGCTCGTTTTGAGCAATTTCTTTTTTTGTCACTATGTTTTCAAAAAGCCGTCTGCTGCAGAGACTTCAGAAAGCGTCTATATGAGGGAAAGGGTTAATTTTGATATAATTTACATATAAGAAATCTACAACTAACTTTATCTAATAATATGATTTTCTGTCAGCTGTGCAATGTGAAAACCATACATTTAATCATTTAACTTTCATTTATGAGGTTTCTTCACATTTTTAAGAAGATGTTTTCAAAGTAATCTACTGTAGATTTCTTGTATGTGGGAAAAGGTTAAAAGAAATGTTTATTTTGTAATTGTGATATTGTTGTGAAAGTGTTCTTTTTGTTTCACATGTTGTCTTGTAGAGAATAAATTAAACAGGAAATTTATCTAGTTTTATCATGTATTTATTTATATTAATTCCAAATGAGCATTTACAAACGTCATTCATCAGTCTTTGATGTTGTTGACTATTGCAGTACACATAAAAATGCCATATACACAAACTGAGTCTTAGGATCAAAGTAACCATAGAAATCAATAGAACTTGTTACTGGTTACCTTCAGGCAAAGTTTCAAGTTTGTAACCCTTTCCAGTGCTGAGATTTTGCATCACCTAAAACTTTAACCAAAATGTTGACGGACAAACAGCAAACGACGGACATCGCCAATCTATAGACCGGAATTGCTAGAGCAATCCGGCCAAAAATGAACTCTTCCTTCTAAACTTACTAACCTGAAGCAGTGACTTTTAATAGCATTGTGACAAAGGGAAAAAAATTGCTCATGATCCTTTGTATAAGATGTTTTCAAAGTCATATGCTGAAGATAATTAGCATGTGGGAAAGAGTTGAGCAGAGTACTGTTAGCTCAGTCATTAATAACATAGGAAGTCAATCTAGGAGTCGCAAGTTCTCTTGCCACAATTGATGAAAAGTCATTGGGACCATTGATATATCCATAAACATTATAGGAATTTCACTGATTAAAGAGGTCATAAAGGAACGTATGTTGGACAATAATTCACTTGACATTTCCTATCAAAGAGGATACACAAAGCTTAAAAGTTTAATATTAAGAAAATAATATATATATAACAAGAGGGCCATGATGCCCTTGGATCGCTCACCTTAATTATACAATGTACTACAATGCAAAATACATCAGGACAATTATTCTGAATGCAACCTCCACAGTGTTAACAAGATTTTCCTTCATTTGGCCTAGTGATCTATATTTTTTTACCTGATATGACCCATATTCAACATGGACTAGATATTATCAAGACAACATTCTGACAAATTTTCAACTTGCTCAAAGTAAAAATGCGGCCTCCGGAGTTTGAACAATATTTTCCTTTATTGACCTTGTTTCTGACCCTACATGATCCATATTCGATCTTGGCTTAGATATCATTTAGATAAACATTCTCATAAAATGTCAAGCTGCTGTAGCAAAAAATGCGTCTTCTTCAGAGTTAACAAGATGTTCCTTCAATTTAGCCTAGTGACCTAGTTTCTGACCCAATATGACCCATATTCGAACTTTACCTAGACATCTTTAAGACAAACATTCTGACAAAATTTCAAACTGCTGAAGCAAAAATTGCGGCCTCTAGAGTGTTAACAAGATTTTCCTTCAATTTGACCTAGTGACCTATTTTTTGACCCAACATGACCCTTGATCGAACTTGACTTACATATCATCAAGAAAAACATTCTGATAAAGTTTCATCATGCTAAAGTTAAAAATGCAGTATCCAGAGTGTTAACAAGATTACCCTTCAATTTGGCCTAGTGACCTAGTATTTAACCCAGCATATTCGAACTTGGCCTAGATATCATTTAGACAAACAGTCTGACCAAATTTCAAGCTGCTTAAGCAAAAAATGCGGCATCCAAAGTGTTAACAAGGTTTTCCTTCAATTTGGCCTAGTGACCTAGTTTTTGACCCTGCATGACCCATATTCAAACTTGACCTAGATATCATTTAGGTCAACATTCTGACCAAATTTCAAGCTGCTGAAGCAAAACATGTGGCTTCTACAGAGTTAACAAGATTTTCCTTCAATTTGGCCTAGTGACCTAGTTTCTGACCCAATATGACCCATATTTAAACTTGACCTAGATATCTTTAAGACAAACATTATGACAATATTTCAACATGCTCAAGTTGAAAATGTGGCCTCTACAGTGTTAACAAGATTACCTTTCAATTTGGCCTAGTGACCTAGTTTCTGACCCGATATGACCCATATTCGAACTTGACCTAGATATTTTTAAGACAAACATTCTGATAAAGTTTCAACATGCTCAAGTTGAAAATGTGGCCTCCAGAGTGTTGACAAGATTTCGCTTCAATTTGACCTAGTGACCTCGTTTTTGACCTCATATGGCCCAGTTTCGAACTTGTCCAAGATTTGATGGAGATGAATGTTCCGATACACTTTCATGAAGATTGGATGCAAAATGTAGCCTGTAGAGTGTCAACAAGCTGAAATGTTGACGACGCACGACGGACGGACGCCGGACAAAATGTGATCACAATAGCTCACCTTGCACTTCGTGCATAGGTGAGCTAAAAAGACAGAGGACAATGATGGTCCTATATCTTTAACCTGAATTAACAGAACTTAATAGTTTGATCAATCTTCTGCGGAAACTTTGTCCAAAATTATTTTAAAATCTGGCCTGTACTGGTCGCCATATTTATCAACCATCCAGAATAATTTTAACAATCAAAGGAGAGGGTCACACAAGCCCCGCCCCCTGGCAGTCATATTTTTCAATAAATCAGAATTATTTGAAAAATCTTTGCGAGGAGTCGCCTTAAGAACATTTGTGCAAAATTATTTCTAAACAAGAGGGCCAATATCGCTCCACTGCCATTAGGCAAACATTAAATCTCCAAACGGCCCCACCCCCTGGTGGCCATGTTTTTTTACCAATCAAAATGGCTTGAAGGAATCTCGTAGAGTGTCACCCAAGAAACATACTTTTGTCACTTCAGCCATCTAAGGCAAAATGGCCCTATCCCCTGGCGGCCATGTTTTTCAACCAATCAACATGGCTTAAAGGAATCTGTTAGAGGGTCACCCACGGAACATTTCTACAAAATTATTTGAAAATAGCCTGACACTTTCAGAGAAGATTTTTTTAAGTTTTCACTATAGAAATATAAGTCATAAAAGCCCCATCCCCTGGCGGCCATGTTTTTCAACCAAATAACATGGCTTGAAGGAATCCGAACCCTAGGAACATTTCTACAAAAAATATTTGAAAATTGGCCCTACACTTTTGGAGGAGCAGATTTTTTAAGTTTTCACTTTAGCCATATAAAGCAAATAAGCCTGAACCTCTGGCGGCCATGTTTTTCAACCAACCAACATGGCTTGAAGGAATTATTTGAAAATCAGCCCAACACTTTCGGAGGAAAAGATTTTTAAGTTTTCACTATAGCTATATAATGCAAAATAGCCCGCCACATGGCAGCCATGCTTTTCGACCAATCTACATGGTTTGAAGGAATCTGATAGAGGGTCAGTCAAGGAACATTTCTACAAACTTATTTGAAAATCGGCCGAACAGTTTTGGAGGAGAAGATATTTTAAGTTTTCACTAGTTTATTCTTTCGGTTGCCATGGATCCAACAAATTTGAAGTAAGTTAGGAGAGGACATTGAAAGGATGCTTCTTATGAAGTTTCATCCCAATTGGCCAATTGGTTAGGGAGGAGAAGTCGTTTGAAGAAAAAAGTTGACACACGCACGTGCAATGGACAATTCACCATGACATGAGCTTGACTGGCTTTCAGCCTTCCTTAAATACCTTTAATTTATCATGTAAGTGATAATATAGTAGCAAATGTATAACTGTTAATGTCTTGGAAATTTGATCAAATGAAACTGAAACTGCAAGAAGTGGACCTTATAATTAAAACAGCTTATTTATAAGTAAAGGACATTGTAATAATAAATTAAATCTTTGAACACTTTGAAAGAGAACCACCAAAGGAACATTCCTGTGATGTTTGGTAGCTATCCAACAAATGGTTTAGAGCAAAGTGTCTTTGAAGCTAAAAGACCTCCTGGCAGCTATCATTTTCAACATATTAAAATGACTTGAAACGATTATGGAGAGGATCACTAAAGGAACATTTCTGCTAAACTATTTTGAAATCGGCAAGAACTTTCATAAGAGTGGATGTTTTGTTGTTGTCATTGTGTCGTTTTTCTGATGATGAGTTGATCTAAAAAGCCTTAAAAAACTATACCTTGGTTCAGAATAAACTTTAGAAAATTATTCTGTCATTTCCCAATACCTGCAATGAAGTTGAATCCAGGTTATTTGAACAAAAGCTACAATAAATCATCTGCTCATGAGACAATTTCGAAAAAACAAACATTAAACATGCAAATCCCAAGGATCAATGAAAAGAAGTTAATCATTTATCTCTAAACTTAAGTTTGTTGTGTAACCGATGACTCCAGACTTCTGAAATTACTGCTCAGCTTAATTAGAAACAAGATACTTTTACATATTTGTGTCTACATGTGCATGAACAAGATTTGTTGACTTAACCCTTTCCCCCATACGGCAATTCTGCAGCAGACGACTTTGAATGTATTTAGTCAAAAAATAGAAAATCTCAATAATTGAATGGATAACCTATGACAAAAAGTGGAAAACATTGTGGCAAAAGGAGAAATTGCACGTCTGCTGCAGAGGCGTCAGAAAGCGTCCATATGAGGGAAAGGGTTAAATCATAAGACATGTCAGAGCTCAAGATATAAGTGTTTTTCATGTTCTTATATCCTTATTTGACCTCCAAAACCTATGTTGTGGGTACTCAAAATAATGATCTTAATGAGACAATATTTTTGAGTACCAATACTTTAACCCTTTCCCTCATATAGATGCTTTCTGACGCCTCTGCAGCAGACAGCTTTTTGAAAACATAGTGACAAAAGAAGAAATTGCACAAAACGTGCAATTTCTCCTTTTGCCACAATGTTTTCCACTTTTTGTCATAGGTTATCCATTCAATTATGGAGATTTTCTATGTTTTGACAAAATACGTCCAAAGTCGTCTGCTGCAGAATTGTCGTATGAGGGAAAGGGTTAAATTTAATTGTTTCATGAGATATTCCTGTAAAAAGACCAATGTACTCCTTACCCAGGCCTCTGCAAGTGTTTTAAATTAATACAATAAATGTTAACTATCAGTCTTATTGGCATCAGTAAAAATGTTATACATTGATTGCAACTCCTTATCCATAACAAAAACTCTCTTGTGTGATTGAAATCCATCCATGGCACCCTTTACTGCAGTTTTAAAATCTTTTAATTCATAAAAGCGTGAAGCAGGTGGAGCTAATTCTCCTTTTCTTATTAAATCAAATAGTTCTTCGAACATATGATCCTTTTCTGGGTTACCCACGTTGTCGTAATTCCATTGTGAATTCCAATAACCTGTAGCTATGATTTCTTTGAATATGAAGACCCCAGTTGGCACAGTAACTGGTTGTCTGCCCATACCACCATAGGTAACCATAATACCTTTATTGTCCAATAATCGGAGTAGTTCTGTTGCACTTTTTCCACCAACACCATTGAGGGCCAGTTTAGGGATTTGTCCCATGTGTTTTACAATATCCCTCATCTCGGGTGACCTACAGAATTCCTCTGTCACCACCACATCTGCCCCTAATCCCTTTAGACTACTTTCCAGTTCCTGATAGTTCTCCCTGTTTCGTATAATATTGATTGTTTTAAGACCCCACGCTTTTGCAATCTGAATCACACTCTGTCCGACTCCACTGTTAGAGGCATTCTGAATAACGACATCTCCAGGTTTTAGATCTGCGAAATCTTTAAGCATTCTATACGCTGTGCAAGGATTAACAGCAATGGTTGCAGCACTTAGTATTGGAACATCAGCACCTATCTTTTGCAGAGCAGATTCCTTAGCAAGAAGATGACCACACCAAGTACCACATCCAGCATTTGCAGGGATAGCCAGATCTCCTTCCTTCAATGTCTTCACATTTTTCCCTGTATGTATTACATATCCAACACCTTCATTCCCAACAACAGCTGGTAAATTAGGCTTTATCATATAAGTGCCCTGTATCATGTTGATATCGGATGGGTTGATTGGCGCCATCAACATCTTTAATAAGACTTGGTCGTCTTTGGCAACGGAAGGCATGTTTATTGAGGAACGTTTTAACACTGCATCTGGGTCACCAAATTCTTCATGCATTACTGCCATTGTCTGCATGACTGAATCTCTGAAAAAAAAAATGAGTTATTAACAATAATTTGCAGTTAACAGTTTGTACATGCTGAAGCATTTTGACAACTCTTCAATAATTTAAGATCACTTGATCACTCTCTTTCCATCGTCGTCTGTTGTTGTTAACTTTTACATTTAACAACATCTCCTAAACCACTGGACCAATTTCAACCAAGCTTCACAGGAATGATCCTATGGTGGCTCTCTTTCAAATGTGTTCAAAGATTTAAATTATATGAAGTACTTTGGTTGCTGCGGCATCAGAAAGGGGGGAAAATGACTACTCTTTAAAATTCTTTTTCTCTGAATTGGCTTGTTCATTCATTGCAATAGCCGTCAATGATGTTAATTTTGATTTTGATGATAACATTGATCTAACATTCGGTTTTATGCGTAAGGAAAATTCTATAGGGGATTTAGAAGTTGCAAAATATAGAACAGAATGATAAAACTATCAAGCAAATGATGAATAAATACCCAAAAGGAAAACAACAGAAAGGATAGTTGGACTCGTCACAAAATTAATGGAGTTGCGTAAATTATGGAATAATTACGGATGATGATTTTAAGTTTATTTGCTTAGGAATAGGACGGTAGAACTCGTAAATAACTTACAATCAAAGCACTGATAGTGCCGATTGATTAGGGTTTAACGCCACTTTCAACAATTTCTCAGTTATATCACGGCTGCAAGTTCATCTACTCATGCATTTCCTGGTTTTCTCACACCAGTACTCCACTCAACAATCTTCCCAAGCAACTGGCTGCTTTTCCACATAGACTTAGCCCATTGGTGGAAGACAAATGACGCATGTCGCATTGACTTTTTGTCAATTGTCGGAAAGAAAGTTGACTGATAGTGCTGAAAGCAAGGGGCTAACTGCAGATCACTGAGAATGATTTACCGATCACAAAAGTTAATAAATGTTTACCCGAAATAAGTAGCACCTAAACTCATGTTACTATTTTGTCAAGTCTACCATTATGTCCGGATAATGTACTATCCGGTATATTGGTTGCTCTGATAATGACGATTTGTTCGAACCCCAGGCAATGACAAGTGTCGCACTATTTAAATTTGAACGCAAATATACTAACGTAGTAGATTCATGGCGTGTTTGTATCAGCGAATTATTTCCTTTCCTTAATAACCTTGAGAAACTCCTCATGATAGCGGGTGAAATCATTTTCGTTGAAATACAGGGTAACGACTGATGTATTCCGAATGCTGTTCAATCTTGACAGACGCTTATTGCAATCACCTGACTGACCTGTTCGGATTACGGAATTACCCGAGGAGTTTCGAGTGCTTTTCCGCCATGCGCGCACTTTGCTTAGCAACAATTCATAACAGTAATGGCGGATTGATTGAATATCGGATACTTTTTTTTAATAATTTTGTATTTTTGGCTTATCTTTGCTGTCTGACACTCAGATGTCGAAAGCAGGCAAGCGAGGGAAAAGTGCACAAGGAGGTGCCGGAGGTCCTCCGAAATGGGAGCAGGCACTTCTTGGAGCTCAATTTGAAGAGGCAAGAATGATTTTATTGGTTTTGTTTATCTATCCATCTTCTTGCACACTTACTCACTATAAGTTTCTTGGCAATGTTTTTATTTCAAATTTGATATGTTATACACGTTATTGTAAGGACAATGATATGCAGTACACCTACATTGTTGATTAATGTACTTTGTAACTGAAATTAACTGGTAAAGGTCTTCACAATTAGGTTTGAGATAGAATAATCTGTTTAATTCTTCTATTAATGAACAATAATGGAGTATTTTCTGACATGTCTCAAAGGTAATGTTGAGCCCCAAGTCGGGAGGCTTAGAACAGAGATAGAAACTTTGGGAGCAGAGATGTTGATGTATCATGAACAAAATGGCATATCATTGTCTGTGCTGGAGATTTTTTTAGCTGAGGTCAGATATCATCCGGGATATGTTGGTTTTTGTCAGACAAACTGGTTATTTGGTCTTGCTTTAACTGTGGTATGCATGCCTGGGTATAGGTAGGTCCCAAAATGGAGGGATATTGATATTGACCTGACAAGGGACTTGTTGGCCTAGATACCATTCCAAATAAATATCACATATTCAGTGATTTATCAATATATATTCTGTTCTGGTCAAGTGGTAAAGCTTGCATAACAATTATGAAATGAGAAAGTGACCATCAGAAAAACATTCAGAGTTAGTAAACAGACAGTTAAAGAAAATAAGCGTTATAAATGTAGCTTTTGATCTGACTCCACTTTCAGACACATTTTGAAGCATCTGCAGTAAATGGCTTTTGAAAGCATTATGGCAAAAGAAGAAATTGCACTGGATGACCAAATTTCTCTGTTTACCACAATGCTTTCCAGGGGCGTAGCTTGGCAATAATCAATGTGTAGGCTGTCTCGTGAGAAAATCAACATTGTGGACTCTGCATAAAGTATCGACCCGTATCAGTCTTAGCATGCCACACAGGCGTACCAGGATCTGGTCGATACATTACGCAGATGTGTATTGCCGCAGCTGCATTATTTGTACTTTTAAATAAATGAGATTTTCCAGTCATCTGCTGCAGATTTGCTGTATGTCAATAAGGGTTAACAACACTTATTTAGTGTTTTTTATGTAAATCAGAATCTAGCCATCCTTTAGTATAATGAAAATATTATGTAGAATGCACGATTAAAAAATGGTACTGATATAATTTCATTGCTATGTTTTTATTGTTAAGGGTCATACTTTTAAATCATCTTAGATTTTCAAGCAATAAATGAACAAACTATCAATGATTTTATGGTGAACATATTTCAATTTCCAAAAAAAGCAATGTTATCTTTTCTGATAATGTTTTGAACAAAGACTAACTTTAGCGACAACATCAGTGGTGTAGTTGTAAAGCGTCCACCTCGGGTGCAGGAGGTCGTGGGTACATGACCCACAGATTAAATAGACCAGTAGAACTGATTACTGACCCAGGAAATACCGTGATATTATTGAAAAAAATTGAAAGCGGCGTAAAACACTAAACAATTAATCAAGCTAACTTTAGCCTTCATGCACAGTTTTTGTTTAATTTGAAATTGTCTTTAACTTCTTAACAAGGGGATAAAAGTAATGGAATCTTAGTCCATCAATATTATTCATAACGATTCACCATTCATAACACATGATCTAGATTTCATTTTGTATTTCTACAGGACAAATGGAAAGCCAATGTAACATTTGTATATGGGAAAAGAGCAGAAGATTATACATGGATCAAAATACTTGGAGAGGCTGTGGCAGCTGGGTCTAGGCGACTTTTTTCTGCTTTCTCCAGACAAGAACTTTTTGAGGAGGTACATTAACTATTGTTTTTGTTAAATATTTAACAGATTTTGATTTAGATAGTTTGCCCAGTGCCTGCAACAATAAAGTTGAATCAGTCAGATGAATAATATGTTCAGGCAACCTAAAATTTGGTGATTGCAATATTAAAAAAAATAGGTTATTTCATATTTTCCGATTAGAAAGGGTTTATTGAAGTAAAGATCAATGTCATTGTAATGAATCATTCAGAATAGTGATAATAAACATTAAGATAAACGTGCAAAGTGCTGTAAATTTTGGTAATGCCTGCAATGGCAGGGTGACATATAGGAATCACTTCTCCATCTTTCTGCCTGTCACACTCTATGTTACTCACATATATTAGCCGGTGACACATTGGTTTCTTCGTATACTCTTGTTTAAAGGATGCAAACCAGGATCAGATTATCTTAAAGCACAATTAAAGTCTTGATACATGCAGATAATTTAGGGGTGATGTGAGGATAAACCCAGCTTGGCCAACATTTTTTCTGACGTTTGACAAAAGTCAATATGACAAGCATCATTCATCTTCCATCAAGGGGCTAACAGTCTATATGAAAAAAAAACCAGTTGCTTGGACAGACTGTTGTATTGATTGCTGGTGTTAGAAATCCAGGAAACACATTTGTAGGTGAACTTGGTGTTGTGATATGGTTACAATTATTGAAATAAGCGTTAAATTTCAATCAAAACGAAATAGAAAGAAATTCATTGGGCATATTCATTTTAAATTGTTGATCAATTGTAGTCTTCTACGATACATACTCTTTTAATTTTCATCTGAATATGTGAGCCGAGGTATTCCCTTGCATATATAGCTCATTAGCTTATATCAAGCTTCATTCCAATAAGAATTTAAAAGACTGAAGTAAACAATAAACAACTTCATGATAAAGACAAAAAGTGATTTATTTTGATTTGGAAATATGTAAGGATTTATATGGCATATCAGTTTTAGACTTTTCAGAATAAATGAAAATATGTCATATTGGGGAAAAAATAGGTAATCTACAAAACGTAGATTTTATTGTTTCAAAAGTTGCAGAGTTGCGAACAGTTGGTTCTGTTAGAAAGTAATTTGATATTTTGTCCAAAAAGTATTTCAGAGCTCTAAATAAGGGACGTTTTTCATGTTCTAAAATCCATTTTTTGACCCTCTAACCCTATGTTGTGGGTACTCAAAAGAAATCTTTCGAGTAATTGCGGGAAAAAGAGCTGAATACCCCTCCTTATCTGGAGAGAGATGTAGCATTTATAATGCAGAACCTTACTATCATCATTTTATTACAGGTCAAAGAACTTGGAAATCCAAAGGGTAAGAAACCAAAGGAGGTTCCTCATCACTACGAGATATGTGAACCCTGTAAAAATCACCTTGACCTCGGTGATGATATACCACTCAATCTACTCGCCAAACTCATCAAATATAAACTACTCTCAATTAAGACAAATGATTTTAAAAGGAGAGATACTGAAAAGAAGGTGAGTATGGTGAATTTGTCTTTCATAGTTTCAGAATGTTTAAATAACTTGCAATAAAGATTACTTACAGAATTCTAGAATGGCTGAGTATTTCAAATTCCAAACCCTTATTTGACACTTAACCATTTCCCTCACATAGACGCTTTCTGACGCCTCTGCAAGCAGGCGTTTTTTTGAAAACAATATGAGCAATTTCTCCTTTTGCCACAATGTTTTCCACTTTTAGTCATAGGTTATCCATTCAATTATAGAGATTTTCTATTTGTTGACAAAATATGTTCAAAGTCGTCTGCCTCTGAATTGTTGTATGAGGGAAAGGGTTAAACCCTATGGTTTGGTTGAGTCATAAGAGAAATTTAGGTGGGGAAAAAACAAGAATACTCCTCCTTATCTTATCCTCTGATTTAACCCTTTCCCACTTGCAGACGCAGTCTGATGCATTTGCAGCAGACGACTTTTGAAAACATTGTGACAAAAGGAGAAATTGCTCAAAACAAGCAATTTCTCCTTTTGCCACAATGTTTTCAACTCTATATAATAATTAAACTCTCATTTATGGAGATATTTCACTTTTTTGCCAATATGTTTTCGAAGCCGTCTGCTGCAGAATTGTTGTATGTGGGAAAGGGTTAAAAAAGTTGAATATTTAAATTTGTTTATAATGCCACATAATGGAGTAGTCGATTTTGTGTGTTTAGGAAGCTTGACTTTTATTCTTTAGATAAGCAATCCAATCATTGTACATGACTAATTTAAGTTACAATGTGTTACGTTCATTTGATTTGTGTATATCAAACTGGTAAATGTTTCATTGGAAAGAAAATTAATTTTCTTTGTATATCTTTTAACAGCTTGCTCTTGAAAGAGAGAAGGCAAAAGCAAAGGCTGCTGAAAAAGCAGCTGGGGGAGGGGGTGGAAAAGAGCGAGCGAAATCTCCGGGTAAAGGAAAAGGTGGAGGTAAAAAGACCCCAGAGCCTCAACAAACTAAGGAAGGGAGCAAATTGAAGAAACGCGGTGAAGAGGACCCAGATGGAAAATATATCGGTAAATATATTAGCATTAGCCTTCTATCATAAATGTTGTACAACAGGAAAATACACTTTCAGGGTATCAATGATAGTTAAGATAAGATTTCTTTTTTGTTCAATTGTTCTTGCTATCATGACCATAATGGGCGTTCTGCATATTCTAAAATCCTTATTTGACCTCAAAGTATATATTGTTAGCACTCAAGTTAATCTTTTTAGTACCAACAATATAGAGTTTAATTGCTAGATAAGCTCATTGCAGTGGACGATCAGTGCACTCTATCTTATTAACCTTTTCTCACATATAGACGCTTTCTGACACCTGCAGCAGATCATTTTTGAAAACATTGTGGCAAATGGAGCAATTGCTCATAATGAGAAATTTCTTCATTTGCCACTACGTTTTCATCTCTATTTAATAATGATACATTTTTTATATAGAGAGTTTCTTAATTTTTTGGGGCATGCTGTAAAGGTCATTTGCTGCAGATTTGTTTAATGTGGGAAAGGGTTAAGCTTTCAGGCTATGACATGGCGAACAGGAAAGACTATGATCAGACTGTACAGATGTGCTTGCTGATCTAGATCTCAACTGGTTGTAACTATATGCTTAGGGTAGTCTTTTAAGTGACATTGGTTAAATAATCTTCATACAGTTTGTGGAAATCACATTACATAGATCTGCTTGTCCATTGACAAATAATATGCAAAGATAACCTGCCTGTCCTGAATTGATATTTGCTTGAATTATTAGATTTGTACACCTATTAACCAGATTTTGTCCACAAATTTGTCTGTAACACAAATATTTATAAACCTGTCTCTAGAAACCTGAATGTAGAAAATTTCTATGTTGGACCACAACATGTGTCTGTGTAGCCTAGCCCATATAAGCCATTCCATGAAAAAACCAACATTGTGGACTCTGCGTAAAGTATGGACCCGGATCAGTCTAAGCATACCACACAGACTAACCTGGACGGACACTTTTCGCCTCCTGTGGATTTCCTGGTGGAATGTGTTGGTCAGGATTAGCTTGCGAGGACTGCGCTGGTGATCTTGGTTGATGCATTACGCAGAGTCCATAATGTTGGTTTACTCGTAGAACAGCTCATTTAAATATTGACTATTGAGGCTTTAACCAATATAGTTCAGTCAGTACTAACAAGGGCTATTGATCACGGTGTTAAATGTTCTAATTCTGGGTCGCTCATCCATAACTGATAATATTTTGAAAAAAGTCAATTGCTGCAGTGACCTTAAAAGTCATCTGTATCTAGGAAAGGGTCAATCAAAATACATCATTCTTCTATTTTTTATCACAGATGATGAGCCAGACGATGGAGTAGAGCATTACATTGTAATCTACGGTTTCCATCAACCTCACCTGTTTGGACTTCTAGCCGAACTCAACATTCATGTATCCTCCATCGTCTCTGTCAATTCACAGGACTATAGTAGATTCACAGCATCCAACACCGATGAACAACCAATAGAAAAAGATGAGAAGACACTGGGTAAGGATTGTCATGCTTTATTATTGTTATTATTATCATTTATATGCACAAAGCTTTACTTTACACCTAATTGTTTGTAGTGTTCTGGTAATCAAAGTTGAACCCTTTCCCTCACATAGACGCTTTCTTACGCCTCTGCAGCAGACATCTTTTTGAAAACATATTGACAAAAGAAGAAATTGCTCAAAACGAGCAATTTCTCCTTTTGACACAATGTTTTCCACTTTTAGTCATAGGTTATCTATTCAATTATAGAGATTTTCTATTTTTTGACAAAATATGTTTAAGGTCGTCTGCTGCAGAATTGATGTATGAGGGAAAGGGTTAAGACAACCTCATTTTAAAGTATCTGATGAAAAAAATGAAACTGATGTATATTTGGAAGTCATATTTTAGTACACAGCATTGTGAGCAAAGAAGATATTGCTCATGAACCTTTTTGGAGGTGCTGACTGATCCGGGTATATGCCTGTTATAGATTCCACTTTCGCACTCTTCATTCTTTAGCAACCGTTTCTAAAATATAGAAATAGTAACCATTCCGTCTTAACACTTGCACACATACAACGCATTTGCAACAGACCACTTTGATTGCATGTATGTAAAAATATCAAAAATCTTTGAAAATGAAAGTTTAATCCTTGAATTAAGCTGATTAGCAATATCTCCATTTGCCACAATGTTTTGAAAAGTTGTCTGCTTTTACATAAGCTTGAAACATGTCTGCAAAGGGTGAAACAGTCTTAATTTTAAAATGACAATGTTGTAATACTGTTTATCCCTATGTAACTCTTCACTGCATAAATGTCTTTACACAATAATTTATTGTGCAATCATTTCTTTACTTTATAAATTGCTTTTTCTTGCTGATGATTCAGACGTAATTGTTTGCAGTGTTTAAAACAAAGTTTTGAAAGACACAAGATCACTGACTTCATGTATATTGGATGATACCTACAGCTCACTAGCTTTATGATCATAGTTTCATATCAAAACATTTACCTGATATGATATCTTTTACAGTCACAGTCACTTACTTTGAAAACACTTTGATGAAAGAATTGTAATGTCTAGAAAATCTCACATGGCTTTAACCCTTTCCCACTTGTAGACGCATTTTGTCACAGCTGCAGCAGCAGACCTTTGAAAACATTGTGGCAGAAGAAGAAATTGCTCAAAACAAGCAATTTCTCCTTTTGCCACAATGTTTTCAACTCTTTTTCATGTTTTAGTTTATATAAATAGGTTGTATATGGGAAATGATTAATACATGTGTTAAAGGGACTGTCTGACTATCCCTTTCCCAGATATAGACGCCTTCTGATGTCTCTTGCAGCAGACGACTTTTGAAAACATTGTGGCTAAAGGAGAAATTGCTCAAAACAAGCAATTTCTTCCTTTGCCACAATGTTAACAATTTTGTTCACTATTTATACCTACATTAATAGAGCTTTTCAGTGTTTTTGTTTAGATGTTTTCAAAGTAGTTTGCTGCAGGTTTGTGTATATGGGAAAGGGTTACAGTACTAAGAATAGTAGTAAAAAAGATTTTATTTACCAAACAACCATAATGTTTAAACATGTATGGAAAAAAAGCCATACATTGTCCAGTTATGTCTCACTCATGTAATTTATTTCTAAACTGTTTCCTGGTTAGCTTACCAAGTTTGATTATTTTTTTTTAACCCTTTCCCTCATACGATAATTCTGCAGCAGACGACTTTGAACGTATTTTGTCAAAACATAGAAAATCTCCATAATCGAATGGTTAACCTATGACAAAAAGTGGAAAACATTGTGGCAAAAGGAGAAATTGCACATTTTGTGCAATTTCTTCTTTTGTCACTCTGTTTTCAAAAAGCTGTCTGCTGCATAGGCATCAGAAAGCGTCTATATGAGGGAAAGGGTTTAATTGCTGCTCTATGTAATGAATCAATACTAGCAGAATCAAATGAATTCTGTCTCGTAAGTTTTAACTTACCTGATAATTGAATCTTCTTTTGTCACTTTACAAAAGTGACTCCAAATTCGTGAAACAGTACGTTTAAAAGGATAATTTGCCCTTTAGAGTAATGTCTTCATTTTCATGAAGCAGAGGGATTACCATTCAACTGTTTCAGGGATTGTGAAGTACACTGTAGCAGACTTTTTATTTCACATGCACAACTTAGAATTTCCACACAAGTTATGTTTCACATGCTATATCAGTGCACATACATATGTATCTATTGTTATAGTGTTTTTTCATTATGCTTATGCTGTTAATTTGTTATCATCAGTTTTTGTTTATTGTTTTATCTTTTTCTAGCTAAGAAAAATAAGATGGCTCTGATATGTAAGATTTGCTTTTCTATAGCATGGCTAAATTATTCAATATTTAGTTTGTTATCTTTCAAAGTTTATTACATCAAGCAAACTATTCATGTAATATGTATACTATATTGACGTATATTTAATATAACAGCCCTTGTTGCATTACATTAGCCTGGGGTATTTGTGACTGGGCAATCTAGGTTGAATCCATGCTCATGTTGGAGTGCCCATAGGCAAGTTACTTTTCTTAGCCAAGTATAAGTTGTTCTCCTAGGGATAATGAATAAGTGTACTGACACTATGATATAACTTAAATACTGTTGAAGATGATATAAAAGTCCATTAGATTAAATAAATTGCTGCATTAGTGTTGTGAACATTTATTATTAGAATTAGCATGGTGAATATGCCATGTCTTCTTTTTGCTTGATGTGCAGTTTGTTTAAAGTTATAGCTGTTTATTTAGAACTGCAAATATGTTATGACACATTTGTGTGGTTATCATAAAAACTAATTGAGAGTATCAAACCTTTTCTACATGCAGACACATTTTGACACATAGCCAAAAATGCATTGTGGCAAAGAAAACATTGCTCAAATTAGCAATTTTTGGTTTTGCCACATTGTTTGCAACTGTACTCGATAAATATGCTTTCAAATATAGAGGTTTTCTCTCTTGTTTTGCATAGATGATTTCAAAGTCAGATTTGTGGAATGTGGGAAAGGCTTAAAAGGAGTGGATGTATTACTTTATACATGTTAGTTGCCTTGGTCCAAACCATTTCTGGTCAATGACTTAACAGTGACCTAGTTCAAGATCTTCACAATTGGTAGGCATCTTGGTCAACATCAATAGACAAACTGAATTGATCTTTGGGTCAGTAGGTCAAACGTGGGTCACTGCTGCCTAACTGCAGACAACTGGCAAATGGAGTATTTGAGCATATGTGTTGTTCCAACCATTTTGAACATTTCATTTGCATATTTTATGTTGGTTTATTCAAAATGCTATATATTGATTTGCAAATTTTGGGCCAAGCTCAGAATCTGTAAATGTCAATGATTGCCATGGTTTCTGGCGGAGAGTTGAAATTGATTTCAAAAAGGTTTAAGTTATGCCTTAAATTTTAAGGCAAAATACTGATTAAAGTTAATTGTAAATCTTATTATTATTTACAAGCTTTTTACTCACCCCCCCCCCCCCCCCCCCCCCCCCCCCCAAATGAAGGATTCAGTGGCATAATAGTAATTGCCCTCTCTGTCAGTGTGTCTCTCTATGGATTGAACATAACTTGTTGCTTTCAGTATTTAACCCTTTCCCTCATATAGACGCCTTTTGACGCCTATGCGGCAGACAGCTTTTTGAAAACATAGTGACAAATGAAGAAATTGCTCATTTTGAACAATTTCTCCTTTTGCCACAATGTTTGCCACTTTTAGTCGTAGGATATCTATATATAGATTCAATTAAAGAGATTTTTCTTTTTTTTGACAAAATATGTTTAAAGTCGTCTGCTGCAGAATTGTCGTATCAGGGAAAGGCTTAAGTTCTGAAAAAGATGACAGCCATAGGTCATAGATATATATTATATTTTATTTATATAATTCTCCCTTTCCGACTTACAGACTGCTGCAGAGGGCCTTTGAAAACATTGTTGGTAAATGAAAAATTGCTCATGTTAGCCAGGAGCATGTTTTCCATTTCCACAATGTTTTCAACCCTACATAATAGTTAAACTTTGATTTGAATTTCTGTATTTTTGTTGATATATATTTTCAATGTCTGCTATTTCAAATCTGTTATGTGGGAAAGGGATATCTGAAATACTTTTGAAAACTTGATAAATGTTGGATAAATGTTGCTTTAAATTTACTGTCTTTTATGAAAGCATATAGAATTGACTGATACTTTTACTAGTTCTGACATTCTGAATATTTTATTTCCAAAAGGTTTATTTATATTTAATTAACAGCAAACAATTTTGAAATACCATTTATATTTAATTTTATGTTTATGTAACTGCTAGATGGATTGTCTGTATGATTTGAATATGTTACAAAATTCAAGCAATTTTGCAAATTTATAAAAACAATTATTTTAAATTATTTGATATTATAAAGTGTTTATTAAGCCTACTCTATATTTATTATCAACCAATGCCATTTTATTGCTATTTAGTTAAAGGCCCTAAAAAAACAAAGGAAGATCTTAAAGGTATTTTAGAATCTCTTATTTTCTGTTTTACATTTGCTAGCAATTACATTTTTTATAAATATTTCATATCTTTGACTCTTTATATAAATTAATACTAATTTTTACATTTCCCTTTTTGGACTTAGGATATTTTGCCATGAGATTATAGTTTGATAGAAGTATTACAATGTTTTCTCTTCTATCAATGACCAAGGAACTGGTGTAGTGGTTAAAGCACGTGCCTTTGGAGTGGGAGGGAGACCAAATGTTTAATCGCTGGTCGGGCCAAATCATAGTAATGGCTTCCCACCTTGGCGCCCAGTGTTGTCAGTACATATTATATCTCATAGTACTGGTAACTTAACCCTTTCCCTCATATAGACGCTTTCTGACGCCTCTGCAGCAGACAGCTTTTTGAAAACATAGCACTTGACAAAAGAAGAAATTGCACAAAACGTGCACAATGTTTTCCACTTTTTGTCATAGGTTATCCATTCAACTATGGAGATTTTCTATGTTTTGATAAAATAAGTTCAAAGTCTTCTGCTGCAGAATTGTCGTATGAGGGAAAGGGTTAACCATGAATTGCCATGATGTAAATGAAATATTGTTGAAAATGGTGTTAAACAGCTATCATGGAGTAGGAAATCTATGGAACATGACATATATATATATATATATATATATATATAGAGAGAGATAAATGGTTCTATTTCAGTCATCTTCTGAACAGGGGGATATTATAGATGGTACATTTCTTATATATTTTTTCTCAAATGTTCCGAAAAAGCTTTTTTAGTTTTATACGCTGGTCAATAACTTGTATGAAACATATAATTCGCAATTAAAAAGCATCAAAAAAATACAAAGTCATAAGAATTGTGTAATCTTTATTAGTGCTTATCTGATATATTACAAACACTTGCCATCGATGTTTATGGCTATTATCTCCTCCAAGTTAGATATGCAGCCAGATAAATTCTGCAATTTGATCATCAAATAAAAAATCTGACTTCATGAATAATCTCAAAATATTGGCAGTAAATTGTTTCCTGTTTGTTTCTCTAAAAGGCAAGAAAAAACAAAAAAGTAATTAAAAAACTGTTAAAAATGGTCTAAACATCACCACAAAGCAAACAGACATCATCTCATTTCGGTGCTGTGATTTTTGTATGCAGTAATAAGCACAATTGTAAATTATTTTGCCAAAATTGTCTACATATCTCCTATTACACTTTTAGACCAAGCATTTACCATTATTTACACAATATAACCAATTCCTAGATATGACAAATTTGCATCAGACAACTGTGAAAACATCTGGGCAAAAATAATCATTGAATAGAGTTGAAAACATTGTGACAGTAGATAAAATTGCCCATTACAAGCAATTTCTCTATTTGCCACAAACATTTCAAATCTTATCTACTGTAGCAACATCAAAATGTATCTGCATGTTGGAAAGGAAAAAAGAGCAAGAAAGTTTGTGTCATGCTAATGGCACTAAGATCGATTCCATCTTTCTGATAATATTCAGTTATATCCTTCCTTTCCTCTATATCAAACTAACATAGAGCTTACTTTCTACACTAACAACTCAGTTGTTTACATACAAACATTGAATTATATTTATATCAAAGTATTTTGTCATCACTGTAAGATTTATAATTAGCATTTCTATCATTTCTGTCTATTAAATTTATTTTTTCTTCATTTCCTGTATCCTTTTCTAAGTTTCATTGAACAAGTCAACCACCAAAATGTCTGCCCTGTCAATGGCAAAAACAACAACCTCTCAGCTTTCAACCTCTCTACTCTCACTACAGTCCATTCGTAAGTCAACACATTTCTCTGTAGGCACATGGATGGACCCATTAAAGTAAATGTATGATGCGGTAAAAGTATTCATGTAATTAAAGATTCAAATTGGTTTATCATGTCTTGGCTTTTACACACATTATTGGTTTAATTTCACCAATGATTAACCCTTTCCCTCATATGACAATTCTGCAGCAGACGACTTTGAACATATTTTGTCAAAACATAGAAAATCTCTATAATTGAATGGATAACCTATGACTAAAAGTGGAAAACATTGTTGGTTTTCTTCTTTTGTCACTATGTTTTCAAAAAGAACGTCTGCTTCAGAGGCGTCAGAAAGCGTCTATATGAGGGAAAGGGTTAATTACATCCTGTAACATGTGATACTATAAGTGTGCAATCAAGCCATTGTTATATCTTTCCAATCAACAAACATGAATGCTATGAGTACTGTGTTGTCTATGGAGAAAAATGTTCCTACATGTTGGTATTCGTTGTCAATTAAATAATGGGATATAAGGTCTGTTTAAAATTCTGTAATTAGTTAGCATTATTTATTGAAAGTGATGGATAAATTGTGATTTCAAATAACAAGTAAATTTACATGTCAACAATTTGCACACTGTAAAAAAATTCTCAATTTGCATACTGTAGAAACACCTTTGTAATCCAATGATTAGAAAGGTTTACATAAAAGGGCTATGCCACATAAGAACCAAACTCAGGGAGTTTGTGGCCAGGGAAGATCCAGATCACCCTGCATGTTCACAAAGTCAGATTGGAATCTTCCCTGTTCACAATCCAGTTATGCAATCATCCTGGTTACCTTTTGAGAGAACGGCCATAACCAAATCTGATTCTAAAATATGAAATTAGCTTGTAATTAGATCTGCCATTTATTTAACTCTTTCCAAAATACAGCAAATATGCAGAACTAGACGAAGCTGGAAAATATCTATAAATGTGACTTTAACTATTGAATAGGGTTGAAAATATTGTTGAAAAAGGAGAAATTGCTCATCATGAGCAATTTACCCTTTTGCCACAATGTTTTCAAAAGTTGTCTGCTGTAGAGGTGTCTACATGAGGGAAAGGGTTGATAACATCAGAAGGTCTGATTTCGTATGATGTGGCTTAACTATGACTAACTTTCTATGTTAGAATACATGTTTATAGAAAGTGACAACTTAGCTTAAGTAATTGTACATGTAAATGATGTGTATGTGTATAGATAACAATAGTGAAGGTGGCAGACTTAACCTGTTATTTGATGGCTACCATTTAAATCTTCCGAAAACTTTGCTTTTTTAGTAATACTTCAATTTTGTCACAAAGTAGAGAAATTGCTCTCTATGCTTGTACCATGATAATTTAACTCTTTCTTAAATGCAGAGCAACTGCATCTGACGGCCATTGCAACCATTGTGGCAAAAGCAGAAATTGCTCTTAATTTCTCCTTCTGCCACAAAGTTTTCAATAGTACTACTTAACCCTTTCCCTCATATAGACGCTTTCTGACACCTCTGCAGCAGACAGCTTTTTGAAAACATAGTGACAAAAGTAGAAATTGCTCAAAACGAGCAATTTCTCCTTTTGACACAATGTTTTCCACTTTTAGTCATAGGTTATCCATTCAATTAAAGAGATTTTCTATTTTTTGACAAACTATGTTCAAAAACGTTTGCTGCAGAATTGTCGTATGAGGGAAAGGGTTAAATTTATGGAGATTTGCCACATTTGGCTTAGATGTTTTCAAAGTCACCTGCTGCAGATTTGTTGTATGTGGGAAAGGGTTAAGAGCCTGCAACAACAGAGATAGCAACAATAAGTTCTATCTTGGAATTGGGAAAAGGAACTACATGTTTGAGTTGAGTTAATAATTTAAGCGCTATTAGTTGCTGGTATTGTATAGGCGAGGTTAGTGTAGTATGTTGGAATTGGCTATGTGGCTGAACACATACCAGCCGTCCTGCGAGAAAATCAACATTGTGGGACGGCTCATTATAGTTTTCTTTATCATTGTTTGGTATGTTTTACAATATGTTTAATAAATGTGTTATGCTGTAACTAGTTTTAATAGGCCAGGGATTTGCTTTATGTCTGTAAATTGATATAAAGTACTGAACATGTTTTTTTTTGTTTTAGATTAATATTAGTTTTTGCAAAAAATTAGTGGTTTGTACTGTTTCCATCGATCAACTGGATATGTGAGCCTGTCCATGCAAAAACGTACATGTATGTTATTATTTCTGAAAAGTGTAGGTTCAGATCAGTCTGAACATCTGCTCTGTCTGACCAGAATCTACACAAGTTAACAGAAATTTTCAACAAACTTATACATGTAAGTTATATATATGTGAAAAATGGACTGTGACTGTGTTTTAAACGTTTTTATCAATAATAAACACTACATGATATTAAAAAGAAATTAAAATTACTATTAAATTAGAATATTTTTAACTTTTAAATTATGAAAATCATTATCTTTTTTGTTTTACATTTATACAATTGCATTATAGACGTAGACTTGTCAATTTTGAAAACTGTTTTATTTTTAACTTAAAAAGAAGAGAACCATTTCAACAACAAAACATTTTCATTCACAGCCCTAGAAGAGCAGGCAAGAGAAGAAAGGGAGGCCCTTCAAAAAGAGCTAAATATATTCTGGAAAGATTTAAGTCCATTACTCCATAAACAGGCCAAGCTACATGATATTGCGAGGAAAGACTATGAAGTAAAAAAATTACTTGTACCAGAAAATTATGAAGATGCTGAACAAAGGGTGAGTTTATACAGGTGCTCTCCAGAATATTTGACACGACAGATCAGGGCTTGATAAAGTTTGTGATTTTTCCGTGTGACATATCATTTGTGTAAATGAAGTTAAATACTGAAAATATCTGAATGATTGCAAGCAGTTAATATCATTACCCGCTTTGTTGTCTGTTCTTTGCATTTCGACATATTGAGAGGCTTCACATGTGTGCCCTTGAGTTCCGGTAGCTAAGCAGTTAGCGACATTGGCTGTCAATTCTGGGGATGTGAGTTTGAATCCCAACTTGGCCAACATTCTTTCCGACGATTGACAAAAGTCACTGTGACATGCGTCTTTTACCAATGGGTTAACAGTCTATGTGGAAAGTATGATGTGTGGAGGACTGGTGTGAAAATGCCAGGAAATGCATAGCTAGCTAGGTGAATTGGCCGCTGTGATATTACTGGAAAATTGTTGAAAATGGCGCTAAAACCCTAATCAATCAATCAATTCACATGAGTGCCCTCAATCACTCTGTTTCCATTGTGTTACCTGTTATGTCAGGGTGAAATATAGTGATCACTTCACCATCCTCTTTCTTTCTATCACACACAGTGATCACTTTGCCATCCTCTTTCTTTCTATCACACATAGTGATCACTACATCATCTTATCTCTTTCTATCACACATAGTGATCACTTCACTTTGCCATCCTCTTTCTTTCTATCACACATAGTGATCACTTTGTCATCCTATCTCTTTCTATTACACATAGTGATCACTTTGCCTTGCCATCCTCTTTCTTTCTATTACACATAGTGATCATGTCACTTTGCCTTGCCATCCTCTTTCTTTCTATTACACATAGTGATCATGTCACTTTGCCTTGCCATCCTCTTTCTTTCTATTACACATAGTGATCATGTCACTTTGCCTTGCCATCCTCTTTCTTTCTATTACACATAGTGATCATGTCACTTTGCCTTGCCATCCTCTTTCTTTCTATTACGCATAGTGATCCTGTCACTTTGCCTTGCCATCCTCTTTCTTTCTATTACGCATAGTGATCATGTCACTTTGCCTTGCCATCCTCTTTCTTTCTATTACACACAGTGATCATGTCACTTTGCCTTGCCATCCTCTTTCTTTCTATCACACTTAGTGATCACATCACTTCCCCATCCTCTTCCTTTCTATCACACACAGTGATCACTTTGCCTTGCCATCCTCTTTCTTTCTATTACACACAGTGATCATGTCACTTTGCCTTGCCATCCTCTTTCTTTCTATCACACATAGTGATCACATCACTTCCCCATCCTCTTCCTTTCTATCACACACAGTGATCACTTTGCCATCCTCTTTCTTTCTATCACACATAGTGATCACTTTGCCATCCTCTTTCTTTCTATCACACAAAGTGGTCACTTTGTCATCCTATTTATTTCTATCACACATAGTGATCACTCTGCCATCCATTCTTTTTCTATCACACATAGTGAGCACTTTGCCATCCTCTCTTTCTATCACTCATAGTGATCACTTTGCCACCCTCTTGCTGTCTATCACACATAGTGATTACTTTGTCATCCTCTTTCTTTCTATCACACACAATGAGCACTTTGCAATCCTATTTCTTTATATCACACATAGTGATCACTTCACTTTGCCATCCTCTTGCTGTTTATCATACATAGTGATAACTTTGCCATCCTCTTTCTTTCTATCACACACAATGAGCACTTTGCAATCCTATTTCTTTATATCACACATAGTGATCACTTCACTTTGCCATCCTCTTGCTGTTTATCATACATAGTGATAACTTTGCCATCCTCTTTCTTTCTATCACACACAATGAGCACTTTGCCATCCTATTTCTTTCTTTTACAATTAGTGATCACTCTGCCATCCTCTCTTTTTCTATCACACATAGTGAGCACTTTGCCACCCTCTTGCTGTCTATCACACATAGTGATTACTTTGCCATCCTCTTCCTTTCTATCACACATAATGAGCACTTTGCCATCATATTTCTTTATATCACACATAGTGAGCACTTTGCTTTGTCATCCTCTTTCTTTTAGGAATCCGCTGTGGTCGAGTGGTTAGCGTCAGGGATTTCGAAACTGGGTGTCCCGGGTTCGATCCCCAGTCGTGGCACTATGGTCATGGTGGAGTGCCCTTAGGCAAGGCACATTTTCTAGCCTAGTACTGGTTTGTTTACCCAGGGATCATGAATAATTAAATTTAATTGCGCGCTAAATGACCTTAGCTGTCGATGCGCCATAAAACAATATACATTCATTCATTCCTCTTTCTTTCTATCAAACATATTGAGCACTTTGCCATCTCTTTCTTTCTATCACACATAGTGATCACTTCTCTTTGCCATCCTCTTTTTTTCTATCACATGTAGTGATCACTTTGCCATCCTCTTTCTTTCTATCACACATAGTGATCACTTTGCCTTGCCATTCTCTTTCTTTCTATCACACATAGTGATCATGTCACTTTGCCATCCTCTTTCTTTCTATCACACATAGTGATCACGTTACCATCCTCTTTCTTTCTATCACACATAGTGATCACTTTGCCATCCTCTTTCTTTGAATCACAATGTTACTTATTGGCCAGTGACATGTATGTTCCTTCAAACATTTCTTCATTGTTTTCAAAATTTGTTTGCTGCATGAATGTCAGATATATGTGCTAAAGTTATAAAATGACCATTACAGGCCCAGTTTGGTGTGACACTGTTTGAGGATATAGCCTGTACTATCTATGATTTGCTGGATGCTAAGAGACAATGGCTGAACTATCTTGAGAACCTCAAGTTGATGCAGGTACCAGTTTACGGAACACCCACCTCTACTGCGCCTCCTGGTGGTGGTAAGTCTTTAATCCTTTCCCAATTGCAAAAACATTTTGCTGTTAGTTTTATTTTTAGTATTTAATTCATCCCTTTCCCACATACAGCAAATCTATAGCAGATGACTTTGAAAACAGCAATATCAAAATGTTGAATATCTCTATAAATGCAAGAATAATTTGTGAATAGAGTTGAAAACATTGTGGCAAAAAGTGAAATTGCTCCTTATGATCAATTTCTCCTTTTGCCACAATGTTTTCAAAAGTTGTCTGCTGCAGAGGCGTAAGAAAGGGAAAGGGTTAAATTACATGAGCAGAACATTTATTCATGATCCCTCAGTGACAAGCCATACAAGGTAAGGAAATGTACATTGACCAAGAGCACTTCACCATGACAACAGTGATTGAGAAGCTTTTTGAGGCATCTGCAGAAGACAGCTTTTGAAAACATTGTGGCATTATGAGATAATGCTCATTATGGGCAATATCAATGTCAATTTTCAATGTTTTATAAAGTCATTTGCTGCAGAAGCATCTGTATGTTTAAAAGGGATAAACTACTTTTCCCAATTTAGAAGATTAGAATGCAATGCTGTTTTTAGTTTTTATCATTCATGGATGATAAGAAATCATGTGTAATTAATTTAAGCAGGTTTAAACTTATTTTCAAGTTTGAAATTGGATACATATTTCTGTTTTCTTTTACCCTTTTTTTCAGAGGGGGACAAGTCCGGCGCTGTATCTGGGGCACCAACTCCAGCAGGGCAACAGATAGCCAGTGCACTGTCTCTACACCTAGGTGACCAGATGGAGGTGCCACAGGTGGACATGCGTTACTATAATGACCTCATGAACTGTATCCCTCAAGAGAGTGCCAGCGTTCCTCTTATCATGCATTGCATGATGGAACAGGTAGGCATTTTAGGTTATTTGAGCCGTCCTGCTAGAAAACCAACATTATGGCCTCTGCATAATGTATCGACCCAGATCAGCCTGCGCACTCTGCACAGACTGATCCAGGCCAACACATTCTGTCTAAGGGGGATAGAGGTATAGAGTAATGATTCCTGAAAAAGAAAACCCACTGGAGGCAAAAAATGACTCCGGGTAAGCCTGTGCGGAATGCTTAGGCTGATCCTGGTTGATACTTTACGCAGAGTCCACAACGTTGGTTTTCTCGCGGGATGGCTCATTTTTATTTTGATGACCATAAAACTTACTATTAATTAAATACACAAGTCTTTTCTGAAATGGACATTTAAGCAATGAAAACCAACAACAAACCGCACATACCCAAAAAAACATGATCACTCTCACCTTTTTAGTGAAAATGCTGATGGATTCTTTGCCGTGAAAACAATTTGCAGACATTCTGTGTAAAGCAGAATGCTATTGCAAAGAAATTATTGATGTTATATACCATTTGAATTGACCTTTCCCATAAACAAACTAATTTGCAACAGATGACTTGGAAAACATGTAGACCAAAATATAGAATATGTATCTTTAAATAATAGTTCATCTGTTGAATTGATTTGGAATTATGTATAATAATAATAATAATGATTCCTATTTCATTTCAGGTGAATGCGTCCTTAGAAAACAAAGATCCACCCAGTGAACAACAACCAGCCAAAAGACAAGATGGCCTCAACAATGATCTGGCTAATCATTTGAGTTCTCTGGCTTTTAAACTGGCCTTGACTGAGGATGAGCATAATGTGAGATTTTATTGTCTTCTCCTTCTGGTTTATAATTTGACCCACAGTCATTAACTCCTTCCCTGATATGATACTTTCCCACATACAGCAATTCTGCAGCAGACCACTTTGAAAATGTCTACTCAAATTGTGGAAATTCTCTATAACTGTAGGTATAATTACTGGAAAAGGTTGAAAACATTGTGCCAAAGCAATTTCTCCTTTTTTTCACGATGTTTTCAAAAGTCGTCTGCTGCAGATGCGTCAAAATGCGTCTATAGGTGGGAAAGGGTTACTGGTTCTCTGCATCTTTTACTGCAGAAAAATGACATTATCTTCTATAGGAGTGATATTCGAAATACAACAAATCGGCAGCAAATGACTTTGAAAACATAGTGACAAAAACCTGAAAAATCTTCATAAAAGAAAGCTTAATTGTTAGATAAAAGTGAAAAGATTTTGGCCAAAGGAGAAATTACTCATCATGAGCAATTCCACCTTTGGCCACAATGTTTTCAAAAGTCATCTGCTGCTATTGCGTCAAAATGCGTCTGCATGTGCAAATGGGTTAATTTATCCCAAACTCATTACTCTATGGTGAAATCTTGTCATTACAGGCACTGGCACAAGTATTGAGCCTTCCAGAACGGCCTCCTGAGGAAATGAAACAACCCTTACTGATGAATCCTCATGATGAGATCACTCAGCGCACTCACCATCTCAAACCCATGTACAATTTTAACCCCGAGAAAACAGAGATTGACATGTTGAAAAGACTTAAGATAAGTGACCTGATGGACTTCCCTCGACCCACTTCTGCTGTTGCTAGGGAACGGTCGGCCAGACTTCAGGAACTGATCCATTTTTCCGCCACTGATGGTCTAGCTCAATCAGGTAATACTGATGACTTAGCAGTTTGTTACTAAGCAATTAACCATTTCCAACTTAGGACAAAAATATAGAAACTCTTTTTAAATTAAAGTAAAATTATTGAATTGATTTCAAAATATTGTGACAAAAGGACAAATTGTGAGCAATGCCACAATGCTTTCAAAGGCATCTGCTGCAGATGTGTCAAAATTTGTCTTTTATGTGGAAGGTTTTTGTGTCACCTGCGTAGCATGGTAGGCACTTATTTTTCTTTCCGGCGTCTGTCTGTCGTCACACTTTTTTGTCACGTTTTCAAATAACTTTTTTTCTACTCAAAGGATTACATTGAAACTTCTGACAAATGTTTATATCAATGTGTGTGATGGGTTCACAAAAGGGGGATAATCCAAATATTTTTTATATCAGAGTTATTGCCCCTTTTCTGTCAAAAATTAAAAAAAATTGACAAGGCCCCGGCAGGTGACACACGTGTTCCGGGGAGCACTCCATTCTAGTTTACTGATGAAATACGTTGAAACGGATTTATAACCTGGATAGTAACCCTTTCCCACAAACACAGAATTTGCAGCAGGCGACTTTGAAGACATCTTGGCAAGAATATCTTTATAAGGGAAAGTGTAATTATTAGAAGGGGTTGAAAACATTGTGGAAAAAGTAGAAATTGCTTGTTTTGTGTAATTTCTCCTTTTGCCATAATGTTTTCAAAAGTCGTCTGCTGTAGAGGCATCAGAAAGCGTCTACATGTATGTGGGAAGGGTTAACGTTAATATTTTTGTTTTCAAAATAGCAAAATAGTGTAGTTCATACAGTGTTGATTGTGTTTCTTAATTAACCCTCTCACATGCAGAATTATTTAAATCCATTATGACATTTGAAACATTCTGGGAAAAGGAGAAATTGCTCACTTATCTATTACTGTACCTTCATTTACAGAGAGGTCCCATATTTCTCCTCAAATGATTTCAAAGACATCTGCTGGAGATTCTCTTTATGAGTGCAAGCGTTAACCCTTTCCCACATATAGACACTTTCTGACGCCTCTGCAGCAAACGACTCTTGAAATCATTCTGGGAAAAGGAGAAATTTCTCATAATGAGCAATTTCTTCATTTGCCGCAATGATTTCAAGTCTATTCAAAAATCATACTATCATTTATTAAGTTTTTCTTTAGTTTGTAAAGTCGTCTGCTGCGGATTTGTGGTATGTAGGAAAGAGTTATAATCTGTATTTATCTACCATTTTCAGAGATCGATAGAGCCTTCAAGCAGTTTGTGTTTGAGTCAATGGACCTTGCTACCACAGATGCAAATGGATTCATCATAACCCGCGATATAGAAGGTGTGGAACACAGTGCTATACCCTGGGATGATCCCTATCCATTCTTTAAGGGGATGATCCCTAAACATGAGAAAGAAGCCGTGCGGATGAGCCCCGTGTCTACTGAGAGATCAGGTATGGTCAGATTAGTTAGAATAAATTGTGATATCACACTGAACAATTCATCATTATGGAATGGTTTATTCGTCATTATATCATAGTAGGATTTAGCTGTTTGAAAATCACTTAGTCATGAGTTTCACATTTTTAAATTGTGCATCAATATTAGGAAAAAAATTAAACAACTTATTTAGTTATAAATCTGTTCTTAGATGCAATACTGTTGAGCTTCAAAGAATAGTAAAACTTATAAGAATGTTTAAAATCTGACACCATTTCCATTTTTACTTAAGATGACCCTTAACCCTTTCCCACATATAGATGCTTTTCGACGCCTCTGCAGCAGACGATTTTTTGAAAACATTGTGACAAAAGAAGAAATTGCTCAAAACGAGCAATTTCTCCATTTGCCTCAATATTTTCATCTCTATGCAATAATCAAACTGTCATTTATTGAGATTTTCCATTTTTTTGCCCATATGATTTCGAAGTCGTCTGCTGCAAGTTTGTTGTATGTGGGATAGGGTTAAAGGAATTCTTTAAAAACCAGTATGTTTTTTAAAATATCTTTCATTACTTAGTATTATATTCCTGAAAGTTTTCTCCTGACAAAATAAATTGAATTTACCCCCTTGCAAAGCCCTTTCTGCTTTAAATTAGTATTTCGTATTTAACACATCTCATTCATGTTTTGCAATATTGGATTTTGTTCGCAAGTAAGAAATATTTTGTACACATAAAAATCAACTGTATGATACTTTTCCAATTTGAATAGCCAAAATTACAACTACAACTACACCAAAGAAAGGTAGAGATCTATTGTATCAACTCTCCTTTAGTCTTAGACTCTGACTTCTTTATGTTATGTTTCTATCTCTCCAATCTGGTGCATGCTCATCACACTGATATTTCTTTCAGCACATGGCAGCCTTGTCTGCATATTTCACTCTCTTAATATTAAGCTGTACTCCAGGATGACCAACCTTAACCCTTTCCCTCATATAGACGCATTCCGACGCCTCTGCAGCAGGCGGCTTTTTGAAAACATAGTGACAAAAGAAGAAATTGCTCAGAACGAGCAATTTCTCCTTTTGCCACAATGTTTTCCACTTTTAGTCGTAGGTTATCCATTCAATTATAAAGATTTTCTATTTTTTGACAAAATATGATCAAAGTCGTCTGCTGCAGAATTGTCGTATGAGGGAAAGGGTTAACCCTTTCCCACTCGCAGAAGCATGTTGAGACATCTGCAGCAGATCACTAACAGATGACATCTATTGGCAAACACATGAAAATAAAAGGAGAGTTAATTATTAAATAGAGTGGAAAATAATGGTGGCAAAAGGAAAAATTGCTCTTAAGATTTTTTAGATTTTTGTGGAATTATAATTAAACCTTTCCCACATCAGTAGACAACTATTGAAAACATATTGGCCAAAGGAAAAATTGCTCATAATAGGCAAACTTCTCCTTTTGCCACAATGTTTTCAACTATTTATAATTAACTATAATAATAATAATAATGATAATATTAATAATAAAGACTTCATTTAAAGAGGCAACAAACTTGGGTAAACCCAGTCTTCCCTGTGGGCCTCTGCATCAAACATTTACAATAAACACATTACACTATATACAAGGACAATACATGTATTAACCCTTTCCCTCATACGACAATTCTGCAGCAGACGACTTTGAACGTATTTTGTCAAAACATAGAAAATATCCATAATTGAATGGATAACCTATGACTAAAAATGGAAAACATTGTGGCAAAAGGAGAAATTGCGCATTTAACTCTCCTTTATTTTCATGTTTATGCCGATATATCGTCTGCTGCAGATTTGTCATATTTGGGAAAGTGTAAGCCTGCTGCACCTGATATGAGCCATGCTATAAGACATTTGGGAGTTTGCGAACATGGAATATCCTGATCATCCTGTGCATCTATGCAGTCTGATCAGAATATTCACTGTTCCCCATCCAGTCATACACACATTCATGAAGCATCTTAAGATCAATTATGACAATAAACCAACTCTTATAAGAAAAGCTATTTGGTCATAATAGCCATTAACCCTTTCCCACATGCAGATGCTTTCTGATACCTCTCCAACAGATGACGCTTTTGACTCACAATGAGCAACTGCTCCTTATGCTTCAATGTTTTCATTTTTATTCAATAAGTGTTCATTCATTTATCCCTTTTCCTTATACGACAATTCTGCAGCAGACGACTTTGAACATATTTGGTCAAATAATGGAAAATCTCTATAATTGAATGGATAATTTATGACTAAAAGTGGAAAACATTGTGACAAAAGGAGAAATTGCACGTTTTGTGCAATTTCTTCTTTTGTCACTAAGTTTACAAAAAGCCGTCTGCTGCAGAGGCGTCAGAAAGCGTCTATATGAGGGAAAGGGTTAAAGAGAGTTTCCATGTATTCTAAGTCATCTGTTGCAAATTTGTTGTATGTTGGAAAGGGTTAATTTAAGAATCTTTGAAGGTTCGTTTTCAATTGACATGGCCCAAAATACTTTCTATATTATAACCCTTTACCTCATACATCTTTTCAAATCTATTTCAAAAGTATCCTTTCAGCAACTTTAATTTTGAATCTATTATGTCATATGTTTTATGAATATTCTATTTTTAAAATTGAAAAAGATAGAATTGTATGTTGTTTATTGAGGTTACGGGTAGTTTCATAATCTTCTTCATATTTTAACCCTTTCCCTCATACGACAATTCTGCAGCAGACGACTTTGAACATATTTTGTCAAAACATAGAAAATCTCCATAATTGAATGGATAACCTATGACAAAAAGTGGAAAACATTGTGGCAAAAGGAGAAATTGCACGTTTTGTGCAATTTCTTCTTTTGTCAATATGTTTTCAAAAAGCCGTCTGCTACAGAGGCGTCAGAAAGCGTTTATATGAGGGAAAGGGTTAATCTTCTTCATATTTTAATGTTCAAACGTTATATAGCTACATGTACTGTTACTGTTACCTATTTCCTAAATGGGCTGGGCTTCTCTTCTTTTACTGTACTTGATTTAAAACATGTGAAGAAAAGAATTGAAAATCTAGGCAATGAAGCCATATAATTTAAACTTTTCCCACACGTAGATCTATGCATTTTGACACATCTGCAGCAGAAGACTTTAGAAAACATTTTAGTAAAGGAAGAAATTGCTCATTATGAATATTATCTGATTTTGTCAAAATGTTTTCCTCCCTTTTTCAAAATTATACTTTCATTTACAGGGATTTTGCATATTTTTGCCTCTATGTTTTCAAAGAAGTCCGCTGCAGCTTCATTCTATGTGTTTAACCCTTTCCCTCATATAGACGCTTTCTGAAGCCTCCGCAGCAGACGGCTTTTTGAAAACATTGTGACAAAAGAAGAAATTGCACAAAACATGCAATTTCTCCTTTTGCCACGTTTTCCACTTTTTGTCATAGGTTACCCATTCAACTATGGAGATTTTCTATGTTTTGACAAAATAAGTTCAAAGTCGTCTGCTGCAGCATTGTCGTATGAGGGAAAGGGTTAAAGAATAGTGACATTGTTGTTTGCAAACAGGAAACTGCTCATGCCAGTTATGAGCAAATTCTTCGTTGCCCACACTGTCGATAAAGGTTACCTGCTACAAAGGCATTAACCTTTTCCCTCATATGACAATTCTGCAGCAGACGACTTTGAAAATATTTTGTTACATAATGGAAAATCTCTATAATTGAATGGATAACCTATGACTAAAAGTGGAAAACATTGTGACAAGAGGAGAAATTGCACGTTTTGTGCAATTTCTTCTTTTGTTACTATGTTTTCAAAAAGCTGTCTGCTGCAGAGGTGTCAGAAAGCGTCTATATGAGGGAAAGGGTTAACAGTCGCCTGTTTCAAGAAAAGACTATAAACACTCACATGTGCATTTAACCCTTTCCCACATACATCTGCAGCAGATGACTTTGAAAACATACCCGAAAAAAAAATGGAAACTCCCTTTAAATGAAAGTACAATAATTGAATAGAATTGAAAACATGGTGACAAAAGAAGAAATTGCTTGTTTTGTTGCCATGTTTTCAAAAAGCTGTCTGATGCAGAGGCATCAGAAAGAGTGAATTCCCGAAAGAGTCTATGTGGGAAAGGGTTAAACATCCATAATTAGCTTCTTTTCTTCATCTCAATTATTTTCAAACATTTCTCATATAAGCCGCTATAGCCTTTTCTTGCCCTAAAGTTGTTTCCTCTCTATTTTTTTTATTCTCAACAAAGTCTGACATCAAAGAGATATATGCCAAGCCATGACAAAACTTATCATACCTTACTTGCTAAAGGTGTGATCAGTTTGTGAAGGCAAACCAGTCATTTCAAAGTTTTTTCTATATTACCCAGCAACGAGTAAATGTAAATCTTTTCACTTATGGAATAAACCTGCAGCAGACTTCTTTGAAAACATTGTTTCAAAAGTTGTCTGCTGCAGAATCTGATGTGTCGTATTGTTTCTGCATGTGGGTAAGAGTTAACCCTTTCCCTCATACAACAGCAGCAGATGACTTTGAACATATTTTGTTAAAACATAGAAAATCTCTATAATTGAATGGATAACCTATGACTTAAATTGGAAAACATTGTGGCAAAAGGAGAAATTGCTCGTTTTGAGCAATTTCTTCTTTTGTCACTATGTTTTCAAAAAGCCATCTGCTGCAGAGGCGTCAGAAAGCGTCTATATGAGAGAAAGGGTTGATCTCTGATTTGGTTTTGATACAAAAATATTATCTAATCGGGGTGATTCTTGCCTGCTGTATACAGTATAATTATGCGATGGTGTTTGTCATGGTGTGGTCAGTATTTTTGTCAATGGAAAAAAAGGAAGAAGCAATATTTATGACATGAAATTGAACAAAGAAAAGGCTATATAAGTTTTCAAAACTAAGTTTTAACACCAAAGGCATGAATAATTACCAATATATTTCTATTGTTAGTCAACTGTCAACTTTTGTTCTTTCTATTACTCTATTTCAAGCATTGAAAAACATTAACTCTTTCCCACATACAACAAATCTGCAGCAGAGGGCTGTGTCAAAAAGTTGCCTATCTCTGTGAATGAGAGTGTAATTAATCAATGGAGTTGTTATCATTGTGGCAAAAGGAGAAATTGCTCATTATAATTAGTGATTTCTCCTTTTGTCATAATTATTTCAAAAGTCTGCTGTAGATTTGTGAGAAATGTTACTGGATGTGGGAAAGAGTTAATATGTGATGCCGGTATTCATTTCTATATTTTGCCTCTATATATATATTACACAGTGTGTTAGAATAGTACAGTGTACAGTAATAATCTGTAAAATACATTATTTATGCATGAGTATGTAAATTTTGTATCATCAGGGGCGGAGTCAGATCTTTTCAATTCACTGCCCAGTGATACTCCAACCTCAGATCTGGCAGACACACCCATCCCTTTAACTCCCCCTCCCGCCCCTCGGCCCGACCCACCCTCAGCTCTTTCAGACAACAAAAAGAAAAAGAAACAACGGCCAGGGTCGAGTGACAGTGACAAGAAAAAAGGGAAGGGGAAGAAGGGGAAACGTAATATTATAATTGTTCTAGTACTGCAGTGTAGAGTGAATTAGTTAACCTGGCTAGCTGTGAAGTTTAATTAACCATTTAAATAAGTGATGTATCATTCTTTCATGTTATGTCAAACAAACAGTATATTTAAGTTTTGAAAGACACACATACAAAAAGATACTTTTCATAATAAACTGCATTATTAAATTCTTTTTGCGAAACGGAAAATCAACTGGCTCAAAGGACAATTTCTTAATCCTTTCTCTCATATGGCAGATCTGCAGCAGATGACTTTGAAAACATCTATATGGGCAACAATATTGAAAATCTTTACAAATCAAAGTTAAAAATTTGATTTAGACTTGAGAACTGTTGGAGACAAATTTATGGAAATTGCTCACTGAGTAATTTCTCGTTTTGCCACAATGCTTTCGTTCTGTTGAAATGTCAAGATGCATCATATATTTGAAATGGGTGAATAAGAAGACAGTTAACAGTTGAATCAGAATAGATGACACAAACAGGAATACTGAAAGTGTTCTTTGTCTCAAATCAACCAGATTCAAAAATGAAATTAGTGATAATAAAGACTTTATTTGAAGAGGTTTAGCAGTGAGCCTTTTGGCTATCTACTGTGTAAGAGGACAAAATGTCAGTCACCGTAATGAATTGCAGTATTAATTGTTTTACAGTTTTGTAACAGTGCAAGAAAAACATAAATTTAATGGGAAATGTGGAAATAAAAGTTTCTATATTTTAGATAAACTACTATGTTAGAAGATACATCATTGTAAAGTTATGCAGTATTAACTGTTCTAGCGCTTCTTAACATAACATGAACAGTATAAAAGAGTAGAAATTGTGGAATGCAATAAATCCTTGATTTCCTAGATTTTAGATAGCGCTCCCCATTTCCATCTTAGAATTTGGAATATGTTCTGTCACATTTGATAGAGGTACTATTACATGGCCAAAACATCTGTGATACAAGTTTACTTTTACCTCTAGTTATAAACCCTTATCCAGCTGAATTCCTGTAAACCGTTATTGACAAGTTCTTTGATGTTTCTGGATTTGTCTTTAACTAAATATTGATTTATAAGTAGAAAACAATTCATAGATCTGATATGCAAATTAGATGCAGTATTTTAGCCAATCAAAAAATAAATCGATACATGTATATTCTGGTACAATAGATTGCATAACGTGGTTTCTGCAATGTAAACAAAAGCAATGTGATGCACCAGAACTGAGTTGCTTTAAACCATTCATTCAGTGTGTATATACCACGTGACTTTTGACGTCATAAATGCTACGTCAGACAGCAATAATTGCTCAGTTTAGAAGTAAAAACAAAGGTAACTTTTTTATTTCTTCACCCTTTTAAACGAAACATGGCGCAGTCTACGCCGCTTACAGTGCCCTATCTCCGGTTTTTTACAGGAGTTTGATTAGTGGTTTAGTTTATTCAAACACTTCGACGAACCTGTTTTCAAAATCCAGTTTTGACAATGCTCCGGCAGTCGGCGATTTTAATTTTCTTAATATTTTCATTGTTAAGCGTGTATTTGTATCCTAATTTGCAAATGAATAACATCTGTGTCGTTTCTAAACATAATGCATATAGTTTTGCCTTGAAAACATTGAATGAAGACAGAATCGAAGTGGGTTTATAAAATTGCTACGGCAGAAGGCTGTTTTGTAAAATGCTACGGCAGGCAGCCGATTTAATTTGATATTTGCAACACCATTAAAAATTACCAATTCCATTCTATATTTATTCATAATAGAATGCTTATTTACGTATATTATCACTGACTTTCAGAATGGATTCAACTCGACCCTATATATGCAGCACGTGTGGTAGTGCCTTTATGCACAAGCGGAATATGGTATCCCACGAAAAGATGCACAGCCGTGTGAGTGCGTACAACTGCTGCGGTAACGCGTTTCAAACACGAGACCAACTACGACGCCACAGGTACTGGGTATTCTGGAATTAAATAATTGTTCAACACTTTCCCCCCTGCAGACGCATTGTATCGCAATAGCAGCAGACGACTATTGAAAACATTATGGCCGAAGGTGAAATTGCTCATGATGAGCAATTTCTCTTTTGGCCACAATGTTTGGTCACAATGTTTTCAACTTTATTTAACAATTACGCTATCTTTAATGGAGATTTTTCAGGTTTTTGGCACTATGTTTTCAAAGTCGTCTGCTGCAGATGTGTTGTATGTGGGAAAGGGTTAAGCTCTACTGGCCATACGGACCACCTATTTTAATTAACTTACATCAGGTGGCTATATTCGTGACAGTTCTATATTTTATGATAGTTTTGTTTTAAACCTCATTGTGGAAATGAAAGTGCTTGTGATGTCATCAAATTTATTGAGATTAGCATATATGTCAATATTGGTTTCTTCTAAAACTATGCATATTTCCAAGGAGAAATAATGGCTGGTTGTTACATATGGACACAAGTTTCGGATAATTTGACTTTCGGACTGAGTACATTTCTTTTCTCTGACTTAAGCTCTCAGAAAGAAAGAAGTTATTGCATTAATGGAGAGTAGTTCTTTAAACTGGATTTCACATCTTGAAATTTGCTATAATGATTATAATACTCATGTGAGCGATATGCAGGGCCATCGTGGCCCTCTTGTATACACTATTAAAAAGGACACTGATTCTGAATATAAAGAGGGAACTTTATACAATGTAAACCAGTTTAAAGAAATAACAAAGAATCAAATCGTCAGAAAAATTCATATACGTGCCCAATCAAGGCACGGCCCCACTCGACCATGATTTACTTTTTAATAGTGTATACAAGAGGGCCACGATGGCCCTGCATATCGCTCACATGAGTATTATAATCATTATTGCAAATTTCAAGATGTGAAATCCAGTTTAAAGAACTACTCTCCATTAATGCAATAACTTCTTTCTTTCTGAGAGCTTAAGTCAGAGAAAAGAAATGTACTCAGTCCGAAAGTCAAATTATCCGAAACTTGTGTCCATATGTAACAACCAGCCATTATTTCTCCTTGGAAATATGCATAGTTTTAGAAGAAACCAATATTGACATATATGCTAATCTCAATAAATTTGATGACATCACAAGCACTTTCATTTCCACAATGAGGTTTAAAACAAAACTATCATAAAATATAGAACTGTCACGAATATAGCCACCTGATGTAAGTTAATTAAAATAGGTGGTCCGTATGGCCAGTAGAGCTTAACCCTTTCCCACATACAACACATCTGCAGCAGACGACTTTGAAAACATAGTGCCAAAAACCTGAAAAATCTCCATTAAAGATAGCGTAATTGTTAAATAAAGTTGAAAACATTGTGACCAAACATTGTGGCCAAAAGAGAAATTGCTCATCATGAGCAATTTCACCTTCGGCCATAATGTTTTCAATAGTCGTCTGCTGCTATTGCGATACAATGCGTCTGCAGGGGGGAAAGTGTTGAACAATTATTTAATTCCAGAATACCCAGTACCTGTGGCGTCGTAGTTGGTCTCGTGTTTGAAACGCGTTACCGCAGCAGTTGTACGCACTCACACGGCTGTGCATCTTTTCGTGGGATACCATATTCCGCTTGTGCATAAAGGCACTACCACACGTGCTGCATATATAGGGTCGAGTTGAATCCATTCTGAAAGTCAGTGATAATATACGTAAATAAGCATTCTATTATGAATAAATATAGAATGGAATTGGTAATTTTTAATGGTGTTGCAAATATCAAATTAAATCGGCTGCCTGCCGTAGCATTTTACAAAACAGCCTTCTGCCGTAGCAATTTTATAAACCCACTTCGATTCTGTCTTCATTCAATGTTTTCAAGGCAAAACTATATGCATTATGTTTAGAAACGACACAGATGTTATTCATTTGCAAATTAGGATACAAATACACGCTTAACAATGAAAATATTAAGAAAATTAAAATCGCCGACTGCCGGAGCATTGTCAAAACTGGATTTTGAAAACAGGTTCGTCGAAGTGTTTGAATAAACTAAACCACTAATCAAACTCCTGTAAAAAACCGGAGATAGGGCACTGTAAGCGGCGTAGACTGCGCCATGTTTCGTTTAAAAGGGTGAAGAAATAAAAAAGTTACCTTTGTTTTTACTTCTAAACTGAGCAATTATTGCTGTCTGACGTAGCATTTATGACGTCAAAAGTCACGTGGTATATACACACTGTCATTGTAAGTTTGATGGTGATGCATGACAATGGGCGTGGCTTAAAATATGATCTCGGATATATGAATATAGAACCAGATAAGAGGCTGATCTTGGTCTATAGTGTACACAAGTGTTGCTGTAAGTTGACATAATACACACTTGTTAAAAGTGGCCTACAGCAGGATTTGGATTAAATGAAAAGTGCCAAACTACCCAAGATTAACTGTTATTTAAGTTGTTTTTTCATGAAAAGTTTAAAGTGGGGAAAGAAGTACGTTCCATTGTCATAACTGTGTTCTACTATTCTTGTTGTATGTGCTGTAAGGTTTCATTTTGTCATGTATGTGTTTTAACTAAATGAAGACTTGAAAAACAGTTTGTTTATTTGTGTTCCTGTTCTATGTTGTATAATGTGTATGATTATAAATATTGAACTAATTACTGTTTTGGTTTTAACTTAAAATATCTAATAAGTATAGATTGATGTACATGTATATGTTATACTTCAATATGTTAGTCTATTATGCACTTTAACCCTTTCCCTCATACAACAATTCTGCAGCAGACGACTTTAAACATATTTCGTCAAAAAATAGAAAATCTCGATAATTGAATGGATAACCTATGACTAAAAGTGGAAAACATTGTGGCAAAACGAGAAATTGCTCATTTTGAGCAATTTCTTCTTTTGTCACTATGTTTTCAAAAAGCCGTCTGCTGCAGAGGCGTCAGAAAGCATCTTTATGAGGGAAAGGGTTAATGGATTTTTTTGTTGTATCTACGTAATAATCTGTTGAAAAATTTAAGAATAATGCAGGTTTATGCTTTTCACAATTAAGGATTTTTTTTCATTTGAAAATTTATTTCATTTTCAACTTAATATGTTGTATTTATTTGAATTGAATTTGAAAAATGTGTAAAGCAGTCCATTGAAAAATGATCTCTTATCATTTGAGCTATTATTTTTGTTCAATTTATTTAGGTGAATTCCGAAAAAGATAATTTGTCGCACTTTAAAAGATGGCTATGAGCAAATATTTTTTTAAAGCATTTAGGAAAATGGTTAAATTGCTCAAAATTTCTTCTTTAGCTACAACTCCGTGTTTCTTCAAAAAACTCATGTTTTTACATAATGCCACAAGAATCTGCCGACGAGTGGTAAGCATCAGATTTGAAACCAGGTGTCCCGGGTTTGATCCCCAGATGCGGAATGACGGTCAAGGTGGAGTGCCCTTTGGCAAGGGACGTTTCCTAGTACTGGTTTGTTCACACAGGGATGATGAATAAGTGAACTGTTGCCGCAATATAACTACAATAATGTTGAAAATGGCGTTAAAACCCAATAAAACTAAAATATAATGCCATAATGAAGTCTTGCTTGCTGAATACATGACTGTGCAGAAACCCAAGTTTTGGCAATAGAGATGCAGTGAATTTCACATTTGTAAATATGTGTAAGGCATAAGGCTTATGATTTTAAAACTTCAGTGAAAAAAATTCAATTTGGAATGTTATAATTAAAAGTTTTCTGTTATATATTATGTCATATATTTTTATTGCAGTATGTAATGTAATAACCTAACTCCACCTGTTTTATATTTGCTAGTTGTATTCCCAGATGAGATTGATGAAGGTCAAAGTAGATCACCCCACCCACCCTTATATGTATCATATCTTAGATTAGTCAACTTAATTCTTGTGTGTTCATGAATTGTTAGATACTCATTTGAAAAATTTAATTTATCAATTGAATGTGGATTGGTTACCAATTATATAAATTCATATCAAAATTCAAAATTCAACATAATTTATTATGTGATGTTCATTCATAAGATGCTTCAATTTGAATAAGTCTTGCTTGGACCATTCTTAAAAAATTCCTCTAATGGACAAAAGAGTTCACTCATTACCCTATCACGTTATATCTTAAGCATGTGTATAAAACACAACTTTGAGAACATTTTGTCTCAATCTATGAATGGAACAATATATATCTGGTTTCTTGCATCATTTTTAATTCAAATTTATAGATATTTTCATTACATACATCATGACACAATAATTGAATTGACTTCATTAGAAAGTAACTCTAGATGAATGTTGAATGTTAGACAGGTTTATAAATTACTGTTTTGTCTTAAAGAGTTATGGACTAGAGATATGAGACAAACTCATCTCTCATAACTGTGCAGACTGATCTTGAATTACAATAGTTTATATTATCAGTAGTATTTAACCCTTTGCCACTTATAGACACAACTTTCTGAAGCATTGTGGCACAAGGTGAAATTGCAATAAGCATTTTCCTTGTAGCAATAATATTTTCAACTCAATTTCAAAAGTTATGATTCTTTCTTAGAAATTATAAAGAATTTCCATATTTTGCCTGGATGTTTTCAAGTCATCCGCTGCAGATTTGTTGTATGTGGGAAAGGGTTAACTGTATACAGTGCTCAGAAATGACATTTTGAATTTTCTTCAAAATTAAATTAAAATTAAAAGAAAAAAATATATTGAATATGTTCCAAATTCCTGTCTACATTTTAGCATTCTTTGACAAAAAGCATGCATTTGATATATATCTAGAACTTTTGCATGTGCATGTAAGCAAATTAGATACTACAAATATAATGTAAGTCGGAACTGTGAATGAAACTTAAAAGAATAATAATTGCCTACAAGTGACACTAATAGGCACTGAAGGTTTACCAGCTTAATTTCTTTCTGTCTGAAACCTGGATCATGTGGTAACTGGAAGAGTATGAGAGATATGTTCACGAAATAGCTGTAGTGCATAGAGCACAACTAACAGTAACAGAGTATGTCATTCAGTCATTTAATGCTTTTGTGGGCACTCATCAGAATTTCTGCCACTAAACTGGTATGGGACTTCAACATTGCTTGCAATACATCAGCACATGTAACTTCTTTAGCCTTTGATATGGCAAAGATGCAAAGGACAAAGTCTGTTTGCAGTAAAAATTGCTCTATGTGAATTGATTGGTCATGTTTAAGACAAATACTCTTGTTAGACTATGTGCCTGCATAGACTGATCTGAGATTGCAACGTTTGCAAATACAATTTTATCATGCCATGATACAATTTTTCATTTGAAAAATTTCATAGTATTAAATTATGAATAGAATATAAAACATGTGACATGTTGTAGAATTTGCTCTTGAATTCTATTTTATCTTGAAACAACTGGACCAACTGGTCAGTTTTATCTTCATTTGGTATTTCCATTTAGACTATTTAAATGTATTACAATACACATTTTTCATGGAAACCTAGTTCTATAGCTTCTTTGCTACTCAGACAAACTTGACAGTTATGTAACAACAATTTTGCATGACTTAAATGTGTCTATTTTCTTACCTGTGCTCTCTTCCAATAGTTCTTAAGCAATTAGTATTAACACTCTAGGTTTACTTACATTGTACTGTTAAATGTAATATTAGAACTCTAAACAGACTTTCTGAAAAACTTTATCAAGCAGTCCCATTAAACTTATTGTTTAATTAATTAAAACTTTACTATTTCCATTTTCAATTATCTGTAAACGTTCATCCTGCTACTCTCAGTATTGGATGGCCAACGCCATGGATCAATCTATATATCCTAACTTTTGATTCTGTTCACTTCATATGAAGACTAATTTCCCTGACTTGACGGCCTGAGAAGAATCTGTCTGTGTTGTCTGATCAGGATCTTCACTGTTCAAAATTGATCCATCAAACATCAGGAAGCGTCTGAAGAATTACTATGACCATCAACAGATGTTACAAGTGCAATTTAACCCTCCCTTTCCCAACTGAAGACACATTCTGACGCAATAGCAGCAGATGTCTTTTGAAAACAGTGTGCTCATGATGAGCAATTTTTCCTTTGGCCACAATGTTTTCAACTTTATTTTAACAATAAAACCTTTTATGGAGATTTTTCAGGTTTTTGTCACTTTGATTTCAAAATCATCTGCTGCAGATTTGTTGTATATATGGGAAAGGGTTTATCACAATTGCCAATAATTCTAAAACCATGGAACATCAGTTTTCAATTTTTTAGCTCATTTCTTAATCCTTTCTGACAAATGTTTGAAGCAAATAAAATAAAATATAAAAACATGTAGTCAAAAATATAGAAAATCTATAAAAATGTAAGAATGATCATTAAATGGAGTGGAAATATTATGGCAAAAGGAGAAATTGCTCAATACATGAACAATTATTTATCTTGCGGCAATGATTTCAAATATCATCTGTATGTTGGAAAAAAGTTTCTCTTGCCCAAATACTGCAATTTCAGTAAATTTGATATGACGTGTCTAATAAAGAGAAATTATTTACGTAAATTCAGCAGGAGTTTGGTTAATCAGTCTTTGTTAATTTGTACAATCATCAGTCTTTGTTAATTTGTACAATCATCAGTCTTTGTTAATTTGTACAATCTAAATCTTCTTTACAAAATGTGTGGCAATAATGCCTCAGAGCTAAACCCTTTCCCTCATACGACAATTCTGCAGCAGACGACTTTGAACATATTCTGTCAAAAAATGGTAAATCTCTATAATTGAATGGATAACCTATGACTAAAAGTGGAAAACATTGTGGCAAAAGGAGAAATTGCACATTTTGTGCAATTTCTTTCTTTGTCACTATGTTTTCAAAAAGCAGTCTGCTGCAGAGGCGTCAGAAAGCGTGTACATGAGGTAAAGGGTTAATTCTGTATGTAGCATGATGTCTGATGTTTTACTCCATTCATGTTGATTTTTATAAACACAGAAGTGCTTGTGGAAAACGAAAATGTGCCTGAAATCGAATTGAATTTCAGATAACATTTCATTTATCTAAATTTCTAACATACAAAAATCTGCGGCAGATAACTTTGACAACAAATTATGAACAATTTCTCTTTTAGCCACAATGCTGTTACATGTGTGAAAGGGTTAAAAATGAATGTTCATAAAGTCATTTAACTCAAAATGTTTTCTCATGAATGGATTAAATATTGGTACACTTTGTTAACCATATCCCATAAAAGGCAAATCTGCAGCAGATTAAATTGAAAATATCCTTGCAAAACTATGGATAATTTTTATTAAACAATTTGTTATTATTATTTAGAATGAAAACATTGCTACAAATGGAGAAATTGCTTAATATGAGCAAATTTTACTTTTATCATGATGATTTCCAATATCTTCTGATGCAGTTGCGTCTGCAGCTGGGAAATGGTTGACCTGATAAACTAAACAGACTACATGTATTTGTAATATTCAACTGCTGTTTCAATTTGGTAACTCTCAAGATTAGTGATGTGTATTTTGTCTGTATTCTAATTTTGTTTGTTAACGTTGAGTGATTAGTCCATGTTGAATAGTTTTTTAGAAGCTTTGTCTAGCAATATTAATATCATCAATTGTAGCTGTAAATTAATAAATGTATACATGGCAGTCAATTTTTATACCATGAAATATTTAATTTGTTTAATGATAACAGAATTTTAGAAGTTAAATGTTATTCCTTTATTATTGCAAGAATAACATGTTAGAAGCACATTATTATACATTGTATTTAAATATTTCAACAAGATGTGAATGAAAAAAAACTCACAGAATACAAGAGTGCAGAGTGACTAATTGTGGAGAATTTTTAACCCCCCTTTCCCACATGCAACAAATCTGCAGCAGACAACTTTGACAACATGCGACAAAACATTTGAAAAAATCTATAAAAGAAAGTAGTGTTACTGAAATGAGTTCAAAACAGATTGGCAAATTTGAGACAATGTTTTCAAATATAGGTCTGCTGCAGATGCGTCAAAATGGATATGCAGGTGGGGAAAGGGTTATCGCACTGGGGTTATGTCCAATGAGATCTAATGTTGTTATCCGGCTGTTTGCGCTGGAAATATCAGTCACGTCATTGTCCACCGAATTAGCAAAATGTTTCAGATTTGTGTTTACAATCGAGCCTTAACTTGGCGAGCTATGCTATCTATCCTTCAACAGGGCGTGTTTATGTTTATTTACAGCTACATAAAGTTACAACCTAATCTCTTCACTATTATAGGTGCCCAGTCTCCTACCCCATCAGAAGGGAGAAAAGCCCAGTCCCCTGTTGAAGCCCCACAGCTCGATTCCAGACCTTCAACTGCTGACAGCAAGAAGGGTATACTGCGACCTTCTTCAAGGTCAAGTTCAAAGGACGGCAAAAGATCTAGAAGCCCATCAGGTAAATAATTGCTGTTCCAAAAAAATAATAGATATATAAATGAGTTATGCCATGAGAAGAACAATCTTGAAAACAGCATGTCGATGAGGATGTGATTGTGGATCCATTCAATCAAGTTCACAGTGGCCATGTTTGTTTGAAGTTTTTTGAAACCTGTGACTTTCCAAACAATGCAGAGCCAGATCAAAACATATTGATGGGCTGTTTGACCTGGATCTACACTGGTCATAAAAGTCCAATGGGTATTTTAACTTGGAGCATTGAATGCAATAAGCAGTTTTCTCATACAATGGCTCAAACATATTTAAATAGTTCAAAAAAGTTGAAATGTTGTGCACCATTGTTGGACAAAAATAATGGTTATCCTGGTCAATTTTGTGATTAACTTCCCTGTGTTTGACATAAGCAATCTATGCAGAATGTGTTGCGTTATGGACATTTTGTGTTGCCCGTCTTGACAGATTGATACATATGGATCGTTTCTCCGTCATCTTCCGTCTTTCATGCTTAAATTCACTGACTTATTGGCAGTTGACACATGTGTTCCTTTCAACAAAGTTGTTGGGAAATTGTGTATGTTTCGTGCAAGTATTGATAAATATTGAGTCTTTACCTTGTGTTGTGATGTTTTAATCTTTTCCCGCCATACAAAAAATATGCAGCAGAAAATATCTTGGCAAAAATATGAAAAATAGCTATACATGGATGTATAATTATTGAATAAAGTTGAAAATATTGTGGCAAAATGTGATTTTTAGCAATTTTTTTATTTTCCACAATGTTTTCAGAACTTTTCTGCAGATGCGTTAATTGCGTTTGCAAGTGAGAAAGGATTAAAGAAAAAAGTTTACTTTATTGTGTTCCAAGTGTGAGTTTAATGAAATAATTCTTCAAGATAAGACCATCCAAGATTTCAAGATATTTAACCATATTATATGTTTATTAGTTGAGTGAATAGATAGCATAATATGAAGTGATGAATTAGAATCTAGCAGAAATTTTCCTAGTATTTTGTTAAATAACATGAGACATGATATTCTTGTTTTCTTCTCTACTCATTGTTATATGAGTCGTCCCGCGAGAAAACCAACGTTATGGTCTCTGCGTAATGTATCGACCCAGATCAGGGAGATAGAGGTATAGAGTAATAATTCCTGAAACAGAAAATCCACAGGAGGCAAAAAGTGTCTATCCGGGTAAGCTTGCGCGGCAAGCTTAGGCTGATCCGGATAGATACTTTACACACAGTCCACAATGTTGGTTTTATCGCAGGGCGGCCCATATGTCTTTTAATCCTTTCCCACTTGCAATGGCATTTTGACACATCTGTAGTGGATGACTTTTGAAAACATTATAACTAAGGGAGAAATTGTTCATAATGTCCAATTTCTTCCTTTCTCACAAACTCTATGCAATCTTTATATTTTCATTTATAGAGATATTCCATATTTTTGCCTAGATGTTAAGAAAGGTTTCTGCTGCAGATTTGTTGTATGTGGGAAAGGTTAATGAGCAAAAGTGTGCAGCCATTTCGTTACCTTAAAATACCAAATTTGATTACAGTTGATCTTTCATCCTGTTTTGCGTTATATAGATATCACACTAATAAATGATTTGTTTATTGATTATATAATATAATGTATGTCATGTATTATTGTAACAATATTTAAGTAAAATAAATAGCATAAAATTGCAACATAATTTTTCAGTTTTTGGAAAATTTGGTCGATTTTCAAATGTTTCAGGTACTAAATATTTTAACCACTCCCTGACAAAGGACATCAAAATGGCATCAAAATTAAATTGAAATACATGATGCAAAATGTTTGCACTTGAGCAAAATCTTTCCAATTTATAAATTGAACAATAATATTGTGTTAACCCTTTCCAACATTGAGGCAAAACGTATTGGAAAGGCTCTGTGAATATTGAATGGAGTTGGAAACATTGTGGCAAAACGACAAGTTGCTAATTTAGTCTTTTGCCTCAATGTTTTAAACGTTTCCAGCTGCATATGATGAATGCAATGAAGAGTCTGTTTATTGTCTTTGTCAGGGATATGGTTAATAGTTGTGTGTTTTATCATGATATCACTTTTTGTCATGTATTTCACAGATTATGTTCAATTATTACAAAAGACAAGAATCATTTTGACAGAATTTTTATACACTGTTTTTTCAATATTTCCCTTAATAAAATGTGAGATTCCTGAACAGTATATGAAGACAAGAACGATCTACATAATATAAGCGAGCCATTTACATATATGGACCAGAATCTTCACTGTTTTCTTCACTCAAGCTCTCTTTCTCTGGCCTTCAAACAGACTACTGTTGATGCAGATTTGTTGTATGTTGGAAAGGGTTAAGAGTTTAACAAATGTTTAGACGCATGGTTTGGTTATATACACCTACAGGCATCTTCTGACGTGAAGTGTAGCACATTTAGTTGTACCAATGTAACTGTCAGTGATACCAAGGCGGGTATGCAAGAAGTCACTCATTTGTCTTGAAAGAAAATAACAAATAAATGCTGCAACATGTCTGATTGCTTGTTGGAACCATGGAAACAGCTGCCAGCTATTACTAACTCAGTTCTTAATTGATAATTAAAGTCAACAAAACAAATTAAAATGACAGAAGGGGATACATTCTAATTTTCCTCACTTTTTAATAAAAGCCTCTCAATGAAAGAATATACACAAAAAAGAGAATTCTGGTGATGAGTAAAACCATTATTTCCCAGTTGGAAACAATTCCTATGGGAGATTATCTTTTGACCAGATGATATTTAAATTACGTTATAAATGACATCACCACCTGCGTTGCCGTACACATTCGAGACGTGAAAGCACAGCTACTTTTACCACAATATAATGTCAGAATCTGATATGTGAAATGTCATAAATTTTCATTGTTCATATATGTGATGTATAATTTATTTACCGCTGATACACTACTTTTTATCCCTCGTGTTCTTTCATGCTATTAACAAGCTTGTGCGGTTGGACTTGTTTGTTAACCCTTTCCCACATACAACAAACCTGCAGCAGATGACTCAGAAAACATATCGGCAAAAATTATGGGAAATCTCTTTAAATAAATGTACATGTACAACAATTGAAATAGTTGAAAACATTGTGACAAAAGGAGACATTGCTCGTTTTGAGCAATGTCTTCTTTTGTTGCCATGTTTTCAAAAAGCTGTCTGCTGCAGAGGCGTCAGGAAGCTTCATGTGTGGGAAAGGTTAAACATGCATAAATATCACTCAGCATAGGTTTTCTGTATGAACCAGTCAATGGTAAATAAACTATATATTATACCTTCATTATAGTGTTTATTTAACAAACATAATAATTACATATGACCTCATTGTTATATGCATATAATTATTGCAGCTGTTAACAGAGTTTGAAGTTTTATTTTATAATATCATCTTAAAGGAAATATTCCCAGGCAGTTGAATACGTTATCATTGCCTTAGAATCTTTGTATGCTATCGGAGCTATGTGTGTAGCCTGTATCATTGTATTAATACTTCATGCATGACATATTTACAGTCCATTTTTGGGATCAAGAAGACAAAGCATCAGGTAGATTGAACGAGGGACAGACATGCTTTTTAATATCTCTTTTGTTTATTTTTTCTCATCTTCAGACTTTTATTTATTACATTTATTTTTTCATCTTCAAGCACGCAGCATTATACTCCCATAGTGGCCCAGTAGTTTCACTAACAGTCAACAGATCTGCTCTCTCAACCTCCTGTCTGAAAATCGGACAGTCCGTTTGTGACCTCTCAGTACAAGACGGGAAATAATATTGAAATTTCTACTGTTATAGAAAAAAAAACTTCTAACCTAGATGGTGTCCATTTACATCTGTGTTAGTACTCAATTACACCTATGTTGTGGGTACTTTACCCTTTCCCTTATATAGACGCTTTCTGACGCCTCTGCAACAGACGGCTTTTTGAAAAACATAGTGACAAAAGAAGAAATTGCACAAAATGTGCAATTTCTCCTTTTGCCACAATGTTTTCCACTTTTAGACATAGGTTACCCATTCAATTATAGAGATTTTCCATTTTTCGACAAAATATGTTCAAAGTCGTCTGCTGCAGAATTGTCGTATGAGGGAAAGGGTTAAAGGAATTGTCTCATTGAGACGATTATTTCGAGTAACCTGAACATAGGGGTTGGTTGTCAAATAAGGATGAATGCCCGTTATCTATAGCTCTCAGTGTTCTACTTTCACTGTCCCATGACGGTGGATAGTTGGGAGACTATGCCAAATAGCAAAATAGAAATGAGTATTTTGATGAAATTGAAAGTAAAATTTTCGAGGGCTTGGCGTGAAATGGTTGTAACTAAAAACCTACTTAGAAAACCCTGGTTTAGGGAAAAATTTTACCCTGTTTCAGAACGAGCAATGGCACCTAAATGTCCATTGTTTACCAAGAAAAAATATTATAACACTTATAAAGACTTTATGGCAAGGTGATTAACCTTGGTAAAAAAATAGCAATTTTAGTTACAACCGTTTCATGCCAAGCCCTCGGAATGATCTCATGGGATGGGAAAGTCTTACACAATCTAAATAGCATTGTCTCATAGAAAACAGTTAACCATACTGAAGTATAATAAATATACTGATGATGTTTGGTGTATAGCCATCTGCCTGGTATGACATTTAAAGAGTTGTCTGTTGTGAATCAGGAAAAACATGTGACATCTGGTACCGGTAAATGTCAAGTTTACTTTTGTTGAAAACATTTTTGGAATAGTAGTGTTTTTTAAAATCGTCTGTATCAGGAAAAGGTTTAAATCCTGATGGATCTTTAAGATTTTCTCTCCCTCAACTGTAGTTGTAAATCAAATAAACTAACATAGTTAGAAATCACCTTTGTATAATATTACATGGTCTGTAGATTCTCCACTTTTTAGTATTTTTTTGTCTGTTTCATACAATTTTTGTAAGGACTTATATTGGACAAAATTTGAGCCATGTCAAACAAAAATAAACTTTCGTGGATTTGAGAACAGTAAAAATTCAATCAGGTTACACATCCATACAGTCTGATCAGGATCTCTCCTGTTTGCCATGTAGTTATGCACCAACTTTCTGGAAGTGCCTGGAGAACTGTTAGACCATAAACTGACTATACAAGTAACCAAGTGGATTGTATTTGCCAATAATGTGAACTCACTGGAAGTTCTTCATAAATGGGCCAGGTCAACGAATAACAACAAGTTTTATTATGGAACCTGAGATTCGAGACCTTGAGAAAGATTAAAGAAGCAAAAGTAATCAAAAATTTAGATTATGAATATATTGGTTTATTTGAAACTAGATTCATTTAACATTTTTGATCTCAAGGATGAAAGATAGGATAATTTAAAGATAAAATGAAAATATAATATTGAAAAAATGTCTGTCAATTCAACTTAGAAGCACGTCTTCTTTTTACCCAGGCAAGTTCTGTGTATATCAAGTAAAATATTGCTTCAAAATGAAAAGAGATTTATTTTAAAAGATGATATCATCCATAGTAATCACATTAATGCTTTCACTTCAACAATCGTATTTTATTACAGTTAAATAAAACAGCTGCTCACAGCTTGGCTTATATGCTTTTGACTTCTTTCCTTATACTTTATTTCTATGATAATTATCACCTCAGACTTTGATCTATAGATAGTAAGACCTTATTAACACTAAACATATTTATTGTAGAATAATATAGAAACTTGTTTCTAGCAAAGATCTATTATGCTCTTATTGAAATAAATCTTAGACTATAAATAACTATATCAAGTTCACCTTTTCTTTAAAATAAATAAGGATTCATAAGATTTTTTATCTTTTTAACATTTCCACCAACCCAAACAGCAGTCATCTTTACCTCTGATGTATGGTTAAAAAGTCTGTAATAGAAAGCAACCATTGTCAATATGAAATTGTTTGTTGGTTATGTGTTAGAGAATAGAGTTTGTAGCCATGCTATAACTCAAATACTGTTGAAACAGGTGATTAACCCCACCAAACATTTGGACAACATGTGAACCAAATAATGTTGTCAATGACATATCATAACTGTTACTGTTCGGGGAAAGGCCATTTCTTTAAATTTTATTTATCCATTAACCCTTTCCCTCATACGACAATTCTGCAGCAGACGACTTTGAACGTATTTTGTCAAAACATAGAAAATCTCCATAATTGAATGGATAACCTATGACTAAAAGTGGAAAAACATTATGGCAAAAGGAGAAATTGCACGTTTTGTTAAATTTCTTCTTTTATCACTATGTTTTCAAAAAGCTGTCTGCTGCTGAGGCTTCCTAAAGCGTCTATATGAGGGAAAGGGTTAAAATAACAAGTCAACATCATAAGTTTTCAGAATAGTTTTTGTTGTTGTAAAAGTAGCAGATCATGTTATAATTTGGTAAGAACATTGTATTACAGACTTCACATTAACACTTTCCTACATACAAAAATTCTGCAACAGATCAGATGATTTTGAAATATCTAAACCAAAGTTCAGAAAATCTCTTTTTATGAAAGTGTAATTATTGAATTTAGTTGAAAACATTGTAACAAAAGGAGAAATTGCTCATAATGAGCAATTTCTCATTTAGCCACAATGTTTTCAAGAGTCATCTGCTGCAGATGCATTGAAGCAGAAACATCAAAATACAACTGCTAGTGGGAAAATGTTAAGAATGTTTTAAGTCTTTCATCATCGTATTTGGTTCCAAAACGCTGTTTGGTGAATTATTGAGGAAATGGTCTAAGGTCTTGATTTGACTTGTTGTTATATCAAGTCATGGGTTAGAACTTCCAGAACTAAATTTTGTTTATTTGTTCTCACAGTGCACTTTGAGGCTGACCCAGAAGGGAACACCATAGCTCATGTTAAAGATGATGAGAAGGATGAGGAGGAGATTCTTGGTGGTAAAACAACAGAGGAGAGCATGAATGAGATTGTTGATGCCCAGAAACGTCAGATGGACCAGTGGTGCTTTGCGGAGCACTATGAATCTAAAGTTCTCCTACAGGTAGGGCCTCATCGATTAAGGAGGGGTATTCAGCTCTCCCCCCCCCCCCCCCCCCCAATTTCTTCCTTATTATCCTACCAAATTCTATGTTGTGGGTACTCAAAAGAATCGTCTCATTGAGACAATTCTTTTGAGTACCCACAACATAGGGTGATAGGCTCAAAAAAGGATTTTAGAACATGCAAAACTTCATCTAGAGCTCTGTTGACTGAGATTGTTTGTTGATAATTCCAACTTGCAGACAGTCATGTTGACAATTCTACAGCAGACAGCTTTTAAAAACATTCTGGCAAAAGGAGAAATTGCTCATATTGAGAAATTTCTCCTTTACTTTTTGCCGCAATGTTTTTAAGATTATTTATTAATCAAAAAGTCAATAATAGAGAATTTCCATAATTTTGCTTGTTTGTTATCAAGGTCATCTTCTGCATATTAGTTGTACGTAGAAGTGGTTTATCCGTTTAACTGATGATGTTTTTAGAATCTTCTGCTATGATAACATATAAAGAAAAGAATGTACATTCTTAAAAATTTGGTGAATGATTTTAATACTATTTTTTTACAGACTATATGTGGCAAATAATTGTATTTCTTATATCAAAAGAGATGGAGTTTACAGAATTTTAAAATAAAAGCTTATGTGTAACATTTGACCTGATTTGCAATAACCGCTTGCATGATATTACTTCTTAAAAGTCGTCTGCTTTGAAAACATCAACATAATAAATTGTTAATTTTTGAAAATTGAAAATGTTATTATGATACAGAAACATTGTGGGAAAAGGAGAATTTGCTTGTCTTGAACAGTTAATTCATTTTACAGACTATGGAAGCAGCCATGTACAAACTTCCATTAGTTGACACCTACTACCACAAGCGGGACCACTCGCTCATGGTAACCCTACACAATCCTCATAACCAAGAGTTCCAGAACCATGAAGATTGGCACACGGAACTACATTCTAATGTGGGATTTAGGTAACTTCTTATCCTTTATGTAAGTGTTTTTATATGCCCGTCTTCAGTCGGGATATGTGATGGAAACACTAAAAGGAGGCAGCCGATTCAAACACAAACAATCCTCTTCCAATCTACAACCAACTTGATCATATTGTTTGTGCATATAATGAAATGAAGATATATTAGCCAACAGTCATATCCAGTGCGACCAGACCGACCCTATGGTCCCTTAACCCTTTCCCTCATATAGACACTTGCGGACGCCTCTGCAGCAGAAGGCTTTTTGAAAACATAGTGACAAAACGAGCAATTTCTCCTTTTGCCACAATGTTTTCCTCTTTTAGTCATAGGTTATTCATTCAATTATAGAGATTTTCCATTTTTTGACAAAATATGTTCAAAGTCGTCTGCTACAGAATTGTCGTATGAGGGAAAGGGTTAACTATAGAGCAGTTCTGATCCAATCTTCACCAAACTAACTCACAATGTTTTACCCTTTCCACCAAACTACAAAAGAATCTACAACAGACGACTTTAAAAAGATATATAAAGAGAAATTGCTCATCATGAGAAATATTCTTCTTTGACACATCGTTTTCAGAAGTTGGTCAGTTATAGGGGCGGGAATATAATTAGTCTGATACATCAGGGTCAGTGTAAACACTGTTTATTGGTATCAAACAGGAACTACTTGGACTATGTTGGTCAGTTATAGGGGCGGGAATATAATTAGTCGGATACATCAGGGTCAGTGTAAAACAATGTGTTTATTGGTATCAAACAGGAACTACTTGGACTATGTTGGTCAGTTATAGGGGCGGGAATATAATAAGTCAGATACATCAGGTCAGTGTAAACACTGTGTTTATTGGTATCAAACAGGAACTACTTGGACTATGTTGGTCAGTTATAGGGGCGGGAATATAATAAGTCAGATACATCAGGTCAGTGTAAACACTGTGTTTATTGGTATCAAACAGGAACTACTTGGACTATGTTGGTCAGTTATAGGGGCGGGAATATAATAAGTCAGATACATCAGGTCAGTGTAAACACTGTGTTTATTGGTATCAAACAGGAACTACCTGGACTATGTTGAAGAATCCGTCCAGGAGTGGACAAAAGAGGAGGAAGCCAAATATCAAGCCACACTTCTGTCTCACGAACTTGACAAGATGAGGGAGGACGAGGAGAGAGTGAGTAGACAAGCGGAGAGATCGAATAAAAAATCATCCAAGAAGTCAGGTAATTGTTGTGTAAATGAAAATATACTTGTTTCGGATAGAATCGCAGGTTTGGTTATAGGGATTACCTCTGATGGAATCGCATTATGTTCTTGCTCAAGTTAATCCTTTCCCACATACAACAAATCTGCTGCAGACGACTTCAAAACTATATTGACAAATACATGAAAAATCTTCATAAAAAAGGCTTTTTTTTATTAAAAAAGAGTTGAAAATATTGTGGCTACAGTAATTTCAAAAGTCGTCTGCAGCAGAGACGTCAAAAAGCGTCTATATGGGAAAGGGTTAAATGAGAACAAAATTGCTTTTCTAGTCTTGATTCTTTGTACTTTGTAAAATAAAAAGAACAGGGCAATGGCACTGTGACATGTAATAATTGTAAAACAAACACATCAATCTATGATATAGCTGCAATCCTCTACATGTGAACACATGCATCAATCTATGATATAGCTGCAATCCTCTACATGTGAACACATGCATCAATCTATGATATAGCTGAAATCATATGTGAACACATGCATCAATCTATAATATAGCTGAAATCATATGTGAACACATGCATCAATCCATAATATAGCTGTAATCGTATGTGAACACGTGCATCAATTCATAATAAAGCTGCAATCCTCTACATGTGAACACATGCATCAATCTATGATATAGCTGTAATCCTATGTGAACACATGCATCAATCTATAATATAGCTGTAATCCTATGTGAACACATGCATCAATCTATAATATAGCTGTAATCCTATGTGAACACATGCATCAATCTATGATATAGCTATAATCCTATGTGAACACATGCATCAATCTATAATATAGCTGAAATCATATGTGAACACATGCATCAATCCATAATATAGCTGTAATCGTATGTGAACACGTGCATCAATTCATAATAAAGCTGCAATCCTCTACATGTGAACACATGCATCAATCTATAATATAGCTGTAATCCTATGTGAACACATGCATCAATCTATAATATAGCTGTAATCCTATGTGAACACATGCATCAATCTATGATATAGCTGTAATCCTATGTGAACACATGCATCAATCTATAATATAGCTGTAATCCTATGTGAACACATGCATCAATCTATAATATAGCTGTAATCCTATGTGAACACATGCATCAATCTATGATATAGCTGTAATCCTATGTGAACACATGCATCAATCTATAATATAGCTGAAATCATATGTGAACACATGCATCAATCCATAATATAGCTGTAATCGTATGTGAACACGTGCATCAATTCATTATAAAGCTGCAATCCTCTACATGTGAACACATGCATCAATCTATAATATAGCTGTAATCCTATGTGAACACATGCATCAATCTATAATATAGCTGTAATCCTATGTGAACACATACATCAATCTGTAATATAGCTGTAATCATATGTGAACACATGCATCAATTCATAATATAGCTGTAATCCTATGTGAACACATGCATCAATCTATAATATAGCTGTAATCATATGTGAACACATGCATCAATCTGTAATATAGCTGTAATCTTATGTAAAGACATGCATCAATCTATGATAAAGCTGTAATCCTATGTGAACACATGTATTCCATTACTGAGACTCATATGCTGGCTTTTTTAGTCACAAAAATGGATGATAAGTCCAGTTCATAGAAGAAGGTTGTGTAAATGGCTAATTGATTTGGACTATGAATAGTGATACAATAGTCAATTTACTTTGTATTTATAGCAACAAAGCACTGCCTAAAAGGACTATATTTTTTTTTATAAAAAAATCAAAATAATCTTTGCTTCCTAATAATTTATTCCTGTTGGCTAGGAATGGTTTCAGTTGCCATGACAATTATGTCTCTTGTTTCAGCAGCTTCCAGATCAAAATCTCCCAAAGGAGGATCTCGTGGCAGCAGTCAGGAAAGGCCGTCAACTGCAGGCAGCAATATTTTTATCCGTGACAATTCTCTGAAAGCATGGAAAATGGAGCAAGACAGACAAAAGTCCGAAGAAGATGAGAAAGAAAGAGTTAAGAGTGCTAAACGCTCAAAGTCTCCTAAAAAGGTATTGTAGAAATGAGTTCATCCGTTGTTTACTGTGCTGCATGTCTGTTTTTAGTGAGAAAGGGTTGACTGGTACTATTCCAGCTGTTCAGCACTCAGCAAAACAATAGTTATTCGACAATTCTGAAGCAGACAACTTTGAACATATTTTGTCAAAAAATAGAAAATCTCTATAATTGAATGGATAACCTATGATTAAAAGAGGAAAACATTGTGGCAATTTGAGAAATTGCTTGTTTTGAGCAATTTCTTCTTTTGTCACTATGTTTTTAAAAAGCTGTCTGCTGCAGAGGCGTCAGAAAGCATCTATATGAGGAATACGGTTTATAGATGGAAGATAGCGTGGGTGAAGTGCCTTCTCAGTACAGGGACCCAATAACTCAATTCAGAAAGAGAGAAAGATTTAAGCCTGTAATGTATTGCCAGATATCCAGAAATTGAAAGTAACGGTTGCACATGGTTTATGTATAGCACATCGTGGGAGCTACGCTATTCTTTCTGAATTAATCAGTAGGAGATTATATATCAAGGTGATTATACATCAGGTATTAAATGACAGGTAACGTATTTTTGACATAAAAAGATAATTTTATGAAAAAATCATTGACTGTGGTGAACAAGAGAATGACTAATTCTTTATTTTAAAACTTTTTCCTGATGATTATATACTACATTAGCCTGTTCAATATTCAAACATTCATACCTTATTTTCCATTATATTTGAATCAATTTGTCAAGTCTCTGATTGTGTAACATTTATAGTTATCCCTTTCCCACATACAACAATTCTGTAGCAGACGACTTTGAAAATATCTAGAAAAAAATATGGAAAGTCTCTATGAATGATTGTTTAATTATTGAATAAGGTTGAAAACATGGTGGTAAAAGGAGAAATTGGTCATCATGAGCAATTTCTCCTTTTGTCACAATGTTCTCAAAAGTTGTCTGTTGCAGAGGCATCGGAAAGAGTCTATATGTTGGAAAGAGTTAAACTCAGGGATATAGGAATAATTCTCTAATCATGGAAATTTTCTTTTAATTAATCAAATAGAAAGAAGAAAAGGAGGACACAAAAAAGAGGCCTGGTTCTCGTGGTAGTGCAAAATCTAAAGGTTCAAAAGAGGCTGACCAGGAACCGACAATAGGCATGGATCCACCTGTTGATGAAAAATACTGGCCAGTAAGGATTTTATACCAATTTTCTTTGTAAACTGTGCAACAAATAACCAATCTTAACATCAATTCTATACAGACGTAAAATATCTCCAAATCAATATTGGTATTGGGTCATTTATGCTGATATATTGTTTTTAATAGAAAAATGTAATTATAAGATAGTGCAGTAAAAGTATGATTCTGTGGAAGACAGTGGTGCAGAGGTAGAGCGTCGGCCTCTCGTACCAAAGGTCCCGGGTTTGAGACCCATGATGAGCGGGTTCTAACTTTGGGGTTTTCCCACACAAACAGCGTGAGTACTGGTTAAGTCTACAGGAAGCAAACATCGAGCGTGATTAATACAAGCTGAAAGCTTGTTTCGCAATCGATGTAGAATAAATAAGTTTAAACTTAAAGTATGATTTTCAGATAGAGTAGAAAATATTATTGAAAAAAGTCCTTTGCTCAATTCTTGAGGGAAATACCCACATCTGATAGAAACGATTAAAATCAATATAGATCAGGGTTTTTTTCAATCCACCATTCTAAATACATGCACTTTCCAATTTTAAGCTTGAAGAATTGATGGTAGCTCAGTCGGTAGCAACGTGGGCTGTCATTTCAGGGGTTGTGAGTTTGAACCCCAGCTCTACCAACATTCTTTCTTGCATTTGATAAAAGTCAATGTGACAAGCGTCATTCATCTTCCACCAATGGACTAATGGTCTATTTGGAAAAGCAGCCAGTTGCTTGAAAAGAATGTTGTGTGGAGTACTGGTGTACATGGGTAGGTGAACTGGCCGTCGTGATATGACTGAAAAATTGTTCAAAATGGCGTTAAACCCCAATCAATCAATCAACTAAAGAAAATTATAAATTAACATTATTAGCTCGCCTATTCGAAGAAATAGGGGAGCTTATGTTATCACGTTGGCGTTGGCGTTGGCGTTGGCGTTGGCGTTGGCGTTGGCGTCCGCGTTGCCAGCTTGGTCAAACCTTTGCGTGCAAGGCCTTTTCTCAGACACTGTGTATGCTGTTGCTTTCAAACTTCACACACTTATTCAGGATCATTAGCGGACCTTGTATGTCAAGTCCCATAACTCTGGAATGAATTTTGACTGAATTGTGCCCCTTTTTCGACTTAGAATTTTGGTCAAACCTTTGCGTGCAAGGCCTTTCCTCAGACACTGTGTATGCTGTTGCTTTGAAACTTCACACACTTATTCAGGATCATTAGGGGACCTTGTATGTCAAGTCCCATAACTCTGGAATGGATTTTGACTGAATTGTGCCCCTTTTTGGACTTAGAAATTTGGTCAAACCTTTGCGTGCAAGGCCTTTTCTCAGACACTGTGTATGCTGTTGCTTTTAAACTTCACACACTTATTAAGGGTCATTAGGGGACCTTGTATGTCAAGTCCCATAACTCTGGAATGAATTTTTTTCAAACATTTGGATTTTTTTCTTTTTCTTATCTTGTATTTTTCAATTTTGCGTTTAGCTCAACGTTAAAGTTTTGAATTTTTTTTTTCTCAATAAGTACTGGTTCTAGGGCTTTCATATTTTTTGGGGTAAAACATTTGTTTTTTGCTGGATTTTGAAAATTGGGCATAGCTTCTTCATATTTTGTTGGATTAATTTCATTTTTTTTTTAATTTTCTTGTATTTTTGCATTATTTTTATTTTTTTTTATTTTTTTTCATGAATTTTAGAACTTTGTGTTCAGCTCAATTTTTTTTTTTAATTTCTTGTATTTTTTTTTTTTTTTTTTTTATTATTTCTTGTTTAAAAATAATTGTGTTTAGCTCAATGTTAGAGTTTTGTTTACTTTTTGTCTTTTACACTTGCCTTGATAGTCAAAGCAGGGGACACAGTGAGACATTTAATTACGCGTAATTCTTGTCTTTCTTTTGTAAATTCAATTTCAACTGAATTATTCCACTTTTGGAGTTTGGACTTTATACCCATGCTATAACTGTTCTGAAGTAGGCCCTGATAGACGATATCCCTGATAGGCGAGCTATATTGTCCTCCGACAACTCTTGTTATTAATTAGCTAAACCATGATGGTTTCTCCAATCAGAAATTATCTTACCTTGTGAATTAAGAATAGGATTCAGTATGGTATTAAGAAAGGTGGGTGAATACAGATCATGAATGTGAAATGCAGTTCTAAGTGATAAGACTTGGTATGCCTGTAACAAAACACTGATTTGGTGCATTCTATATTTTTCCAGTTCTGTGGGTATGACCTTGGAAACAACCTGATCCACGTGTCCGGTATTACGTCCACACTGTTCCCCGCTGATGGTGGACAGATTCGTACAGAGAGGACAGAATTTGTGCAAGGTATGTCACACCATTACCGGAACAACTAGTTATGAATAGAAATCTTTTAACCCTTTCCAAAATACAAAAAATCTGCAGCAGACAACTTTGAAAAATATTTAAGCGATAACACGTAAAATATTTCTACCGAAATGTATTTTTACTGGAAATAATTGAAAACATTGTGGCAAAAGAAGAAATTGCTCAATTGAAATTGTGGTTAAAGAGAAATTGATGAGCAATTTCTTGATTTTGTCATAATATTTCCCATCCTATCAGCCGAGCCCCGGTAGCGACGCAGGCTGTCAATCCAGGGGTTGTGAGTTTGAATCCAGACTCGGCCAACTTTCTCTCCGACGATTGACAAAAGTCAATGCAACATGTGTCATTCGTCTTCCACTAATGGGCTAAGCAGCCAGTTGTTTGGGAAGATTGTTGTGTGGAGTACTGGTGTGAGAAAACCAGGAAATGCATGAGTAGGTGAACTGGCCGCCGTGATATAACTGAGAAATTGTTAAAAACAGCGTAAAACCCCAATCAATCAATCAATCAACCACCCTATCAAATAATTATAGTTGATAGTTGACAAACTTTAAAAGTACTAGATTTGTCAAAAGAGAGTATTTCATGAATGATTGGTCTTGATTTTCTAATCTATTTATAACTACAATGTACAAGGACATTTGAGAGGTTCTTCAAGAGAACATTAGGTCATAGACGACCATTGTAGATTTAGTTTTGACAAAATATCCCTGTTCGCCAATTAGAAAGTGAAACATTCAGGAAACTTCTGACAAAGACTTATTATTTGGATCATGTATAATGGATGTGCAGGCATATCTTTATCTACACACGTTCTAGATTGGCCAACATTCTTTCTGAAGTTTGACAAAAGTCAATGTGACAAGCCTCATTCATTTTACACTGATGGGCTAACAGTATGTTGAAAAGCAGCCTGTTGCTGCTTAAAAAGACTGTTGTCTGGGTTACTAGTGTGAGAAAGCCAGAAAGTACATGAGTAGTTGAAAAGTGAAAACAATGTTAAGTTCCAATTGATCAATCAATCGATCTACGTTTGTAACAATTACAATGAGGTTGGGTTGTTCCTTGAGCACTGCTCACATAAGTCACATAATTACTCATTCATGTAACATTATTTCTTGGAGCACTGCTCACATAAGTCACAGAAATAACTTTTCACTTGTGTTACAGGTACGACGAGTGTAAAGACCACCATCCTGAAGGACGACCATGTATTCACTGTTCATGTACTTGATCCCAAAGACGCTAACACAGATGATGACACTGACTCGGATGTTGTTAACAAAGACGGAGCAGAGAAAGCTGAATTTGAAAAACCAGAAAAAGATAACAAAGACGGTGAGGATTCTTTCCCACATGTAGATTCAGTTTGACCGCATCTGTGTAGACAACTTTTAAAAACAGTGCAGCAAAAGAAGAAGTTACTGATAGGGAGCAATTTCTACTTTAGTCACAATATCTTCAGCTCTATTTAAATAGATACCCTTTCATGTGTTGAGGTTTTAACCATTTGTTTTCAAAGTTGTTTGCGGAAGACTTGTTGTATGTTTCAAAGGATTATAAACTTGCAAGGCATTAACCCTTTTCCTCAAACGACAATTCTGCAGCAGACGACTTTGAACAAATTTTGTCAAAAAATAAAATATCTCTATAATTGAATGGATAGCCTATGACTAAAAGTGGAAAACATTGTGTCAAAAGGAGAAATTGCTCGTTTTGAGCAATTTCTTCTTTTGTCACTATGTTTTTAAAAAGCTGTCTGCTGCAGAGGCGTCAGAAAGCATCTATATGAGGGAAAGGGTTAAGATTATAAACAACAAAACGTTGGGTCTGAAAAACATTTTATAATATTTCATGTGTTTTGTTTGTAAATATGAAAGTGTTCTATAATGCCACTTTATGGTCCTGGTGGAAAAAAAGATATATATGTTGTTCATGATTTTAAAGCTTTCATGTTTCATATGTATCAAACTGTCAACTATAATTATTTCCCATATTCAGGTGATGACAATTCTGACAAGAAGAGTCAGCGATCAGTCAAGTCGACGAGTACCAAGGCTGCTGTCAGTGCCTTTGGTTCTGTCACAGCACAGATGTCGGATGGTATGACAATAGCACTGAGTCAGTTTGGAAGTTCAGGAGAATCTGCTGATGGTATGTATTATAAAGAAACATTTAGCCATTTATCCATGCCATAATAATTTTAACTTTATTCAAGAATTGTGCTATCATTATACCCCCAGATACATAGTATATGGGGGCTATATAGGAGTCACGCTTGTCAGTCGGTCGGTTTGTCGGTCCGTTGGTCTGTGGATATTTCTTGTGAACACTATTTCTCAGCAACCCTTGGTCAGAATTCAATATAACTTCACAAGAATGATTGATACCAAGCCTAGTTGGTGCATATTGCACTGGAAATATTTTTAAATGAGTAAGGCCCCTTGAATTCTCATACATATGTATATTGTCAGGCACCAGTTGGGGGTATTCATCACCTTCAGTGATATTACTAGTTTTAAGTTGTTTAGAGACGTTTTCAATGTCAATCAAATGCAGATTTGTCTTGTTGTATGTGGGAAAGTTGTTAACCCTTTCCCTCATACGACAATTCTGCAGCAGACGACTTTGAACTTATTTTGTCAAAAGGTGGAAAATCTCTATAATTGAATGGATAACCTATGACAAAAAGTAGAAAACATTGTGGCAAAAGGAGAAATTGCACGTTTTGTGCAATTTCTTCTTTTGTCACTATGTTTTCAAAAAGCCGTCTGCTGCAGAGGCGTTAGAAAGCGTCTATATGAGGGAAAGGGTTAAGCCATTTGATCTGAAATTTCCTTTTTTTCTCAGGTAAGAAGTATGAACCAGAGCCGTACATTTCCCCTGTGACAGATCCCAGCCCGGTTCCCCCACCGTCGCCCGCAAAGAGTAATAAGAAAGGAGATAAAAAGTCAGAAAAGGGCGCAACAACACCGGAACCAGCCCAACTACAGGTATGGGGATACCTTCAAATAGTTTTGACTTTAACTTGATCATTAAAAGAATCAATTCTTAATATGCATTACCGCAATGTTGTTAAAACACACTTTTATTCATCTATTTTTAATGAAGCCATGCAGTTATTTGATGTTTCTGAATAAATTGATAAACGTTTCTGAACAATGTTATAGAGAAAAATGGTAAGTTATATAAAGACAAGTAAAACTTTTCCTTTCCCTTAAAATGATGGTTCTTTTCCCACAAGTAGATTTCCCAAAAAGAGATAAACCATAACAAAAGTGTAACACTTATTTATAATGATAAGTTAATTATAATATTTTAGTTAATGATATGAAAAAGAATCGCTGTTTCTTCATCAGATTTTCACATTTCAATTGGAAAATCTTTAATTAGCGAAGAATGCTGACATATAGGCACACACACAAAATTTACATTTGGGACTTGACAACCAGTGAAGATCAAGATCCGCCTGCATATTGCCGCAGTGTGATCAGGAGCTTTCGTTTGCTTTCTAGTTGTAGAGGCATAATATAAGCACAAGGAGAAAGCTTATACAATTTTGATTTTATGAATTTGCCATTAACCCTTTCCAACATGTAGGTACCTTTGGCACATCTACAGCAGACGACTTTTGAAATCATTGTGGCAAAAAGAGAAATTGCTCATCATGGGCAATTTCTCCATTTGACACAATATTTTTTATCTCTATTTAATAGTTCGACTTTCAGTTATAAAGCTTTTCCATAATTTTACCAATATGTTTTAGAGTCGTCTGCTGTAACTTTGTGGTATGTTGGACAGAGTTAGTTCTAAGACCTCCCCTCCAAAGTCAGTTTTCAAGTTTACCACTTAGGACTAATTGATTGATTGTTATATTTTGCGGTGTAGGAAGATGAAGCAGTAAGTTAATAGCACTCAACCCTTTCTTGTGCTTTAGTCAATGAATATTTGTTGTTTCTGGTCTTTCTTTTGCTGTAGTGTGTAAGCACAAATTCCACTTGATCAGAGGACTAGTTAAGGCAGAGAAAATAAGATTGTTTCTCTTATAGCTTCATTAAACCGTATGTTGTGGAGTTTTGAAATAATAATCTCAGTGAGATGATTCTTTTAAGTACCCACAACATATGTTTTAGAGGTCAAACAAGGATTTAAGCCCCCCTTTTTCCCATGTTCAACAAATTGCCGCGGATGACTTTGGAGGATCTATGCAAAAATATGAAAAATCAGTATTAATAGTAAGAATAATTATTTAATACAGTTGAAAACATTGTGGCAAAAAGAGAAATTGCTCATTATGAGCAATTTTTCCTTTTCCATAATGTTCTTAACCCTTTCCCTCATACAACAATTCTGCAGCAGACGACTTTGAACGTATTTTGTCAAAACATAGAAAATCTCCATAATTGAATGGATAACCTATGACAAAAAGTGGAAAACATTGTGTCAAAAGGAGAAATTGCACGTTTTGTGCAATTTCTTCTTTTGTCACTATGTTTTCAAAAAGCCGTCTGCTGCAGAGGCGTCATAAAGCGTCTGTATGAGGGAAAGGGAAGTCGTCAAAAGGCGTCATATGTTGACTGTATCCGGGAAAGGGTTAAGAATATGGAATACACCCCTTATCTAGACCTCTGTATTACACACATCCTTCCTTATTTGGGCGTTATTGAGCGTTTAGTGTTTTAGCTTAGAATGGAAAGCAGTATTTTACTTGTCACATGTGTCACTACTAGGTGGCCTTATGTCACATAAGCACAAAGTTTATGACTCATTTTATCACATGGTGAAATGATTTTCATTGACACTTGCATGAATTAAATAGTTTATTATTTTGTAGCCTGCCTTGGTAGGAACCTCATAGGGATCGTTTCTCAGTTGTCAATTTGTCCGTCCATCCATGCGTCCATCACACATTCCATAACTGACATATCGGCAGACTACACAGTCATGTGTTCTTTTGAACACCCGAGTTTTGCCCTGTAAAGATGAAGTATACTGTTAACCCTTTCTCTCATACAACAAATGAAAGAACAATAATTGAATTGAGTTAAAAACATGGTGACAAAAGGAGAAATTGCTTGTTTTGATCGATGCCTTCTTTTGTCGCCATGTTTTCAAAAAAAGCCATCTGCTGCAGAGGCATCAGAAAGTGTCTATATGAGGGAAAGGGTTAATTAACTGCTTTAACCTTTTGTCCATCTGGTCACTGTTTTTGTCTGGGCTGTTTTATTGAACATTAAATTAGCTATAAATGGCATAAGTAAAACACATGTATTATGTCAAACCAAACAAAAGTAGATATTTATTAATGTAAACAGTAAGGATTCATTCAGACAAGCCTATGAAATTACACAGTTTTACCAAAATGTTCACTGTTGGCCAAGCTGTAATACATTTCTGAAAATATATTTTTACTAAGATCTTTAAATGAAGTACCATTGCATTTACTATATTTTCACTAAGATCTTTAAATGAAGTACCATTGCATTTGTATGCACATGTGGATAAAATGACAATTTACACAAACCGTTTGATTGATGATCTACAATGTTTTGTACTCTGTAAATATATCCTTACAGAGTGAAGTTGGCCCGTCACGTAATCAATTCAGTAAATTGTCGACACACAGGGTTACGGTAAGGGGCTGATAAAGCTTCTCTAACACAAAGAATAAGACTTCAACTGCATGAAAAATTAACCTTTACCATTCCAAACACACAGACACAATTAGATGAATCTGCAGTAGATGACCTTCAAAAATATTGAGACAAAAGAAGAAATTGCACATGTATATTGGTCACTTTCTCCTTTTACCACAATGTTTTCAAAAGTCATATGCAGCAGATGTGTCTAAATATGTCTGTGGGAAAGGGCTAGGCAAGTTGTGTGGTGATAATGAAGACTTTTATCTTACTGCAGATGCACATACTGATTGCAGTTTTCACTTGTCGCAACAGCTGTGTTGTATGTTTTTGCGCAGAATGGCTTAACATAATGTTGATTGCTAACCTACTTTTAGCTAAATGTCATTTTGAATCGGCACAAAAACTCTTTAATGAATTTTGCAAGCATGGTTGAAAATAAGGTTTTTAATTTACTTAATTTTAGCTGAAAGTCATTTTGAATAATTTTTTATTTTTTTGGGATTTGTATATATCAAATGTGAAGTTGAATTTCTTCGAAATTCGTAGTTTGTTTTTTTAAGATGGTAAACTGATACGTATAGCCGCATTTAATTGCATGATGAATTGAAAATAAATTTTCTTGGATAATATGATTTTAAGCGCGAATTGTCTGTCGTGCTTTCGTCCGTCCGACTTTTTGCTTCAAACGACCTCTCCTCCCTAACCCACTTGGCCAATTAGGATGAAACTTCACAGGAAGCATTCTCTCAATGTCCTCTCCTGAATTCCTTCATTTTTTTGGATCCATGCGCAATTCGAGTTTCCATGGCAACCAAAAGAAGAAAATAGTGTAAACTTAAAAAATCTTCTCCTCCGAAAGTGTTTGACCGATTTTCAAATAATTTTGTAGAAATGTTACTTGGGTGACTCTTTATCAGATTCCTTTAAGCCAAGTTGATTGGTCAAAATACATGGCCGCCAGGCGGCGGGGCTATTTTGCCTTATATGGCTATAGTGAAAACTTAAAAATAATTCTCCGAATGTGTCCGGCTGATTTTCAAATAATTTTGTAGAAGTGTTTCTAGGGTGACCTTCTATCAGATTCCTTCAAGCCATGTTGATTAGTCAAAAAACATGGCCATCAGGGGGCCGGGCTGTTTGGAGATTTAATTTTTGCCTAATGGACGGGGAGCGATACTGGCCTTCTTCGGCTTCTTGTTATTGTTATCATGGACTAGATTCAACGAATTACAAGCAATTTCTTAATAGCTTTATTGACACTTATTATCATTATTATTTTTATTATTTCATGTATTATTATGATGATCTTTATTATAACTATTATTATTTTATCAGTTTATGAATACATGTAGTATTTTCTTGTGAAATGATTATTAAGTAATTGAACTTGTCAAAACTAATCTGTATTTTATTTCTTTATTACAATGCATGGCTTGCTTTATTGTGAATTTTTTCAAGCTGTGTTGAATGGCTTTTTTGTTTTTGTTTCGCGAATATTAGCAAAAACTAATCCAACATGAGTGAAAAGTGCTTTACAGTATTATAAAATATTTTTAAAAAGAAATGATGGAGTTTGGATTCCTATTCAGTCAAATATCTGTAACAATTGATCAATTTGTTACCCATGCCATTTAACCCTTTCCCTCATAAAAACGCTTTCGGACGCCTAGGGTTAGGGTTAGAAAAAAGCTGTCTGCTACAGAGGCGTCAGAAAGCGTCTATATGAAGGAAAGGGTTAACTCATCTGCAGCAGAGAACTTTGGAAAACATTATGGCAAAAAGGTGAAATTGCACATAATTTCTTGTTTTGCCACAATGTTTTCAACTCACTATTCAATAATTACATCGAAGCTTTCATGTGTTTGTGCAAAACTTTCAAAGATATCTGCTGCAGAGTTGTTGTATCTTGTAAAGGGTTAAAACAGTACTTGATCCAATTCCATAATACATCTTACTATCTTTCACATTTTAAGTATCTGACATCAATTAAGGAAAAGATTATGTACAGTTTTAATGCAAAGTATAAAACATTAGAAGAATAGGAAAACTTGTCCATTATGAGCTATTTCTCCTTTCCAAAAAAACTTTGAAAAGTCATCTGCTTCACTGGCTTTGAAAGTAATAGTCAAGAAAAGGGTTTAACAAAAATGAATTGAAGATTTTGAAAGCCAATGTAAATAACAAAGTAATCATTTTATTATGTCTAAATACTACTTATACTAATTTATTATAATAGCCACCACACTATTGATATCACTACATGTACCACCATACAAAATTATATGTACATGTACTGATAAAGAATGTTAATAATTTACCTCATGCACTAACTTATACATTTTGACATGTGGGCAACAGACTAATAAGATATTTTCAAATTCGTCTGCTACACATTTGCTGTATGTGGGAAAGAGGGGTTAAAAAGAATGTCAGAGTTTTTCATGTAGTGAAAACATTGGAAAGTATTCTCATGGTTTTTTCTAACCCACTTTTAGATTGAAGGAGACGATAAAGACGAGGAGAAAATTGAGGAGCCAGTCATCCATCAACCATTCCAACAGTTGTTTGTATCCACACCCGACGGCCTCAATGTGAAATACATGCTGGAGAGTCATATCGGGATGAATCCACTGGCCGAGGAAGACAGGAGATTACTCGTCAGGCAGAGTTACCCGTTCAAAACCAACGGGCAGCAGGCGTGTGAATCTACAAGGAAGAACTATGCACTGAAGGAAGTTTCCAGGGTGATAACGTCAGAAGGCACGGTTGTGAAGAATATGATGGATGGTTCAATTCAGGTTTGTAGACAGTGACTTGTTTATTTCGTGCTGATCTTTCAGAGGACAAAGTCTTTTTCCTGATACAGATGACATTGTATGCTTTTACAGCAGAAGACTTTTGGACTGTATTGTGGAAATTTCACAAATTTAGTAATCTCTCCTTTTTTCTGTAATATTCAAGCACTTTCAAAGCTTATGTAGCATTATCGTGACTACAAAGATACTTCTATGATATGGCATAATAAAAAACATTGTGGCAAAAGGGGAAATTTTGCTCATAATGAACAATTTCTCATTTTTGTCACAATGTTTTCTATTTTATTCAATAATAATACTTCCATTTATAGAACTTTTCCATATTTTGCCTGGGTGATTTCAAATTCATCTTCTGCAAATTTGATGTATGTAGGAACAGGTTAACCCTTTCCCACATACAGCAAATCTGCAGCAGACGACTTTGAAAGCATGTTGGCAAAAATATAGAAAATCTCTATAAATGAAGGTATAATTAATGCAAAAAGTTGAAAACATTGTAGCAAATGGAGAAATTGCTCATTTTGAGCAATTTCTCCTTTTGCCACAATGTTTTCAGAAGTCGTCTGCTGCAGAGGCATCAGAAAGCGTCTATAGGTGGGAAAGGGTTAATAATATCTTAAGGTTTGTTTTCAAGTGATGTATGTTACTCAAACAATAAAGCAAAAAAAAAGATTGTAACATTAAACTTTTTCAATGTGACTTGTTTGTTGGAACCAGTTGTTATATTGCAGGTTCTCTATGCTGAAGGCACAGTTAGTGTTCACACTGGACCATGGGATCTACCAAAGAGTCGCTCCAGCTCTCCACAAAGACTTAACAGTGCTAAAAGTCAAGACAACAAACCAGAGACACCAACAAAGGATAAAAAAGGCGGTAAGTCTTCAGAGCTCTAGATAAGGGGCATTTTTCAAGTTCTAAAATCCTTATTTGACATTCATACCCTATGTTGTGGGTACTCAAAAGAATTGTCTCAGTGAGACAATTCTCTTGAGTACCCACAACATAGGATTGGTTGAGTAGTAAGAGAAATATTGTGGGAAAAAGACCTGTTTGCTACCTCATTTCTAGTCCTCCTTGTCTTTCATGAATTACCTCTTGTCCTATTTTTCTTTAGTCGTCTTTTAAAATCATGCCAGAAAGAGTTGTTGCAGCTGAAGAATTGAAAGTAAAATTATAATACACATTTGAAAACATTGTTGGACAAAGAGAAACTGCTCATATAATGCAATTGCTTTGTTTTCTACAATGTTTCCAGATGTCAGCTGTAGGCCTATGTAAACTCATCTGTATCCTGTATCAGAGCTTACATTATAACCCGATTTTAAAAGAAAATTAACCGTTCGAAAAATGTATGAATATCTAAGGAAGATAAAAGTGTGCAAATAATTCACAGCAAAATACAACCTTCAGGACTTTGAGACATGGAAAGACATTAAGTATCTACAAAAGACAATTTTTGACAACATTGTTCTTAGTGAGCAATGTCTCGTTTCGCCACAATGTTTTCAACTCTTTAATCTATAGTTTTCCATATTTTTGCCTGTACACTTTTAAGTTGACTGCTGCAGATTGGATGTATGGGGGAAATGGTTAAAAATATATTTTCATCTGAATTTGTGGTAAAATTTATCTCAAAATGTTTTTTAAGTGACATTTCCATTTTTTCTACACAATGCAAATATACTGAGCAATTTATTCTCTCTCAAAAAACCTCCAATGTCATTTTCTGCAGAAGCTGTGAAGGTGTTTATCCCTTTCCCACATACAACAAATCTGCAGCAGACGATCTCCATAAAAGATAGCTTAATTGTTAAATAAAGTTGAAAACATTGTGGCCAAAGGAGCAATTTCACCTTTGGCCACAATGTTTTCAAAAGTCATCTGCTGCTATTGCGTCAAAATGCATCTGCATGCAGGTGGGAAAGAGATAAACAACAATATAACTTTTCTATGCAGGTGGCACTGATCGCAGTAAGAAGAGTAAACCTACTATGGAGGTAGATGAAGAGAAGAAGGAAGATGAGGAGCCGAAGAGCACATGGCAGATGACCTTCCCCTCAGGTGACTGTGTGAAGTACACAGATGGTACGACAGAGGATTTGAAACCAGTTATGATATGTATGGCCTCAGACCCAGAAACCAGTCAGGTATGTATTTAACTTATTTTACAACAAATCTACAGAAATTATGAAAAATCTCTATAAATGAATGTAAATTAATTGATTGACTCATTATGAGAAATTTCTCCTTTTGTCACAACATTTTTAATAGTTTTTTTGCTGCAGAGGTGTCAAAATGAGTGTGGATGAACCCTTTGCCACATATGACACATATGACACATATGCAGCAAATGATTTTTAAAGAATCTAGGCAAAAATATGTCAAAACAGAATTAAAAACCTCGTTTAACCCTTTGCCTCATACGACAATTCTGCAGCAGACGACTTTGAACTTATTTTGTCAAAACATATAAAATCTCCATAGATGAATGGATAACCTATGACAAAAAGTGGAAAACATTGTGGCAAAAGGAGAAATTGCACGTTTTGTGCAATTTCTTCTTTTGTCACTATGTTTTCAAAAAGCTGTCTGCTGCAGAGGCGTCAGAAAGCGTCTATATGAGGGAAAGGGTTAACTTATGAATAGCAAATTTATTCTTTTCTGACAATGTTTTAACATGTTGTTTGCCGCCAAAGGTGTCAAAATGTGTCTGCATGTTAGAAAGGGTTAGCAGTTTCATTGATATGAATTTGTACCAAAAATGTATACAATTAAAGTTTAATTGCCATAAATTTCAAAATTAATTTGGTTTCTGTGTGAAATTGCTCATTTTGTCTTTTTGATTACAGAACATGGCAACCAGAGATGATCATGTGATGACCATTAGTTACCCGGATGGTACCACGATTGTAGAACATGCAGATGGTACCCGTATTACAACATACTACAGAGAAAGCCAGGTACCTGTCAGTGAAGTAGGAGATGAGGATGGTAAAGAGTATGAGGTACAGCAAAGCAAGTTTGTCAAAGTAGAGTGCCCAAGTTTTGCAACAGTAGAGTTCAATTGTCTGACAAGTGAAAATCTAACCATATTTGGTAATGGAACGACCATTAACATATTCCCAGACGGTTACTACATGTTACATCATTTTGACGGAGGTCGTGTAGAGATTGACACGGAGGGAATTGTCACATACTTTCCTAGACCAATGAAAAACATGGAACAGTTACTTCCAGACCGGGAATGTAGATATATGTTATGTCATAATGCTGACATCACAGTGGAAACAGTTGACTGTGATGGGAATGTATTTAATGTGAGAAATAACGGTGACTTTAGTGTCATTCCTGCTAACCAGGATGATATATCAGATGTTAGTAGTGAAGATCAGATGAAAGAAAAGAAAATAACAGTGTATAAAGAACATTCTCCAAGATTCTTCATCATTCATGCAGATGGATCGGGTACTGAACTCTACAGGTATCAGGATGTCGCTGAATATCTCTCCTCCGCAGAACAAAGCAATGCAACCGCAGTGTTGAGGGATGAACTACCAGACTTCCCTGGTGTTGTTGGTATCACCATTTTGAAGCCATACCTTGGCGGACCATCAGACCGCTGGCTGAAAAAGTATGATCAGGAATCAATCATCCCACCTGGTATAAGATGTCGCGATTTGACAACACTTCCTCCAAAAGAGTTCAAAACACTGGGACCTAAATTTGGTACCAATACAGCTAAGGGCCTGTCTGTGGGCGGTACTGTCAAACCCAGTATGAGAATACCAATATTGAAATGTCCATCCAAGCTGGAATTGAGGCAGTTTGTACAGTACAAACCAATGAATGAAAACCTCAGAGCATTGTAAGTGGTTTAAGGATGACAATTTATGTTTTATCTTTGTCCTATTGACGTTATTAGGCTTAAACCTTTCCCACATACAACAATCCTGCAGCAGACGACTTTGAAAACATCTAGACAAAAGTTGCTAAAATCTCTTTAAAAGGAAAGGATAATTTTTTTATTGAGTTGAAATCATTGTGACATAAGGGGAAATTGCTTGTTTTGAGCAATTTCCCTTTTTGTCCCAATGTTTTCAAAAGTCGTCTGCTGCAGAGGTGTCAGAAAGCATCTGTATGTGGGAACGGGTAAATTAATCAAAACAATCAGGGCATGTTTAGACTTAATTTACACAATAATATTTTGGGAGAGCAATTTAATTTTTTCCATAATTATATCTGTGTCATTAGATGTGGTATCTTGTGATATTATCAATCTAAAGTCAAGCAATGTGTAGAATCTTTCAGGAGTAGTTATCAGGAATACTATCACACGTTTACTCTTTCCCACATACAACAAGGCAGCAGACTACTTGGAAAACAACTAGTCAAAAATAAGGAAACTTAGTAAATCTGAAAGGACAATTATGAAATCATTATGAGCAATATCCCTTTTTGCCAAAATATTTTCAAAAATCAATTACTGCAAAGGTGTTAGAAAGTGTCTGACAGTGGGAAAATGTAAAAAAAATAAAGGTTTTTTCTACAAGTACTACTAAAAGATTCCGTTCAAACTTCTAGGATGATTAAAGGCACGTATTTCATGTGTTTGTTAATTGGTCTTAGACATAGGTCAGATTTCTGAACAGCCACTTTCATACATGGAGGCTTTAACAGAAATTTATCTTTATATATAGAATGCAGAGAGGTCTCCGAGATTATGCGGAACACGTTAAATCTAGGAACGAGATATCAGACTTCATGCAGATTAGGGATCCAAGATCTGAGGAGGAGAAAATTAATGCTGCAGATCTACAAAATCTTGCTCAAAGTGAAATAAAGAACTGTGAAAAAGGTAATTAAAATCAATTTATTCGAATCACTTCAGAAAGAATTGTTTTACTATTTTATATAAGAATGACGTTGATGTTTATTTGCATGGGAAAAGTCCATTTTGACAACTTTTAAAGACATTGTGATAAAAGGAGAAATTGCTCAAGTTCAGCAACTTTTCCATTTCACACAATGTTTTCAAGACACTTCAATTTACTATACTTTCGTATATACAGATTTTCCGTATCTTTGTCACTTTCAAAATCATCTTCATCAGAATTTAGGAATTATGTGGAAAACGGTTAAACAATTCTGTTTTATAGCATTATAGTGCTATGAAAGGACAATCAATATATTATTTCCATTTTATTTCATGTCCAGCTGATGTAAAGGGAATGTATGAGAAAACCCTGTCCCCCCCTGAACGAAGCCCACCTCCAACCCCACAACCCAAGAGAACCAAGGCGGATTGGGAGAGAGATGAGAGAGAGGTTCTGGAAGAGAAGGAAGGACTAGCTTCCATTAGGACTAGAACAATACCAAAATATTTCGATAGTGAATTTGGCAGGTCTTTTCTCCTGACACAGGTAATTATTGTCTTCTTCTTTAGTCAAAAGAAACGAAAACAAAGTTGAAAATGGAGAATTTGCTCAAATAAGCATTTTCTCCTTTTACCACATTGTTTTAAAGCTGAACCAATTTCACAAGATATGCATGTTTTTTCCTTGAGTGTGTTTTTGAATAAGACTACTTTTAAATATTATTTCGGGTAAAATAATAAGCCAAACTTAATTTCTTCTGTTTAATCTTTACATGAGAAATCCTTTATTTAATACCATCATAGGCTCAATTTGCAGGTTAACGGTTTACACAAATTAGTCTGTGAACCCAAAATGTGTATTCTGATGTTGTTGTTTCCTATATTTCAGGCTAAAGACTTTAATGAGACAGTGACTCTACTGTCCAACGACCCCCGACGTGACGGCACCGAGGCTATTAGAGCAGACACAACAGAGAGTAACTCACAGCCTCCAAGTGCTGGTATGCCAGGAAGGTGTAAGTATTTATAACTCTTTACCCTTTTCCACTTACAGATGCATTTTGACGCATCTGCAGCAGACGACTTTTGAAAACATTGTGACAAAAGGCGAAATTGACCAATTTTACCTTTTGGCACAATGTTTTCAACTCTTTTTGATAATTAAACTCTCACTTAAGGAGATATTTCATGAATGTATTTGTATATAGGTTTTCAAATTCTTCTGCTGCAGATTAGTTGTATGTGGGAAAGGGTTAAACTGGACCAGTACTCAGTATCATTGTAAATACATTTTAATTCTGAATTTATAGAATATTCTTAATTTCAAAGTAAAACAATATGACAATGACTGTATGTGGGAAAGGGTTAAGAGCTATCCACTTTTACTGCATATAAATAGATCAGAGTCTACTGAATAAACTACTTCTTTATTTCAATATTAATCAACAATTTTCAGGCAGAATAAATAACACTATCCAATCAATTTTGGTTTCAAAACATCTGATAACAAAACGGTTAAGTATGAGTATTTTGTCAGTATGAAATTAAAAAAAATAGTTGAAAACATTTCTCTTTTACCCACAATATTTGTAAGCCCTCTCCCACATTTTAAATCATCTGCACCAGAAGACTTTTGAAAACATCTTGACAAAAGGAGAAATTGCTCAAAACAAGCAATTTCTCCTTTTGCCACAATGTTTTCAACTTTTTAAAGTAATTATATAATTATACCTACAATAAGAGAGATTTTCCATATTTTTAAGTAGACATTTTCAAAGTCGTTTGCTGCAGATTTGCTTTTTGTGGGAAAGGCTTAAATATTTCTGTATCAGGGATATAATTAAACTATATATTTTCAGCAGCTGCTGCAAGAACCTCCCAAAGTGATCGATCGAGTCATTCAGATGCGACAGTACAGCCTAAAGTACCAGTTGCTGATACACCTATGTCTTTTGCTGGTATGATACATAATTCACTGCTTGGAATTTCTGTTACACCTTTTCACCAGGGGACTATTGAAAACAGGGTTTGGTGTCATCTGCCTGTAGTGAAGAACAATACTGATTGGTCAACTCTGTCATCTGTCTGTCTTGCTTTAACTCCTTCCCACATACAGACACTCTCTGACACCTCTGTAGCAGACAACTTTTGAAAACATTGTGGAAAAAGAAGAAATTGCTCAAAATGAGCAATTTCTCCATTTGCCACAATATTTTCCATATTTTCGTCTTGAAGTATTTAAAGTTGTCTGCTGCAGATTTGTTGTATGTGGGAAATGGTTAACTTATTGGTTATACATTAAGTTGACAGCAAAATGTATTCCTTAGAAGATCCTTGTTTAATATCTAAAATCTTTAACATTTCCCACATACAGATATTTAATGACACCTCTGTTGCAGAAGACTTATGAAAACATTGTGACAAAAGGGGAATTGCTCAAAACAAGCAATTTCACCTTTTGGCACAATGTTTTTAACTTTTTTCAGTAATTATCACTTCATGTATAGGGATTTTTTAGGTTTTTGCCTAGAGGTTCTCAAAATCATCTGCTGCAGTTTGGGTGTTTGTGGGAAAGGTTAAATGTGTGGGCTGTGACAAACATACATTGACCTGGTTAGATAATGCTACAATGTACCACTTTTCATTGAAACCGCTTGCACATGACACCTTATCACAAGTTGTGTTCATGTATTTTGGAATTAACCCTTTCCCGCATACAATAAAACTGCATATAACTTAAGATATTTAGTCAAAGATTTTGAAACTCTATATTATATGAAAAGCAATCATTGAATAGAGTTGAAAACATTGTGGTAAAAGGAAAAATTGCTCATCTTAAGCAATTTCACCTTTTCCACAAGGTTTTCAAAAGTTGTTTGCTGCAGAGGCTTTTGTATGTGGAAAAGTGTTAAGCTACATGTAAGTATGTTTGCACGCTGTTCTATATTGTAAATCCACAGTATACAGCGAGGTTGGACATTCGGCCAGTGGAATGCGGCCTGGAAATCCAACACCTGCTCACGCCACAGGTCAAGGGTCACCAGCACCTCTCAGACCCAATGCTCCCACTCCGGCACATGCACAAAAGAGCATTACAGGACGTCCAGGTATGAAGATCAAACAAAATATCCACATATCATGGGAACACGAATCTTTATAACATAACTGAGACTTAACCCTTTCCCTCATTTAGACGCTTTATGACGCCTCTGCATCAGACAGCTTTTTGAAAACATGTGACAAAAGAAGAAATTGCACAAAACGTGCAATTTTTCCTTTTGCCACAATGTTTTCCACTTTTTGTCATAGGTTATCCATTCAATTATGGAGATTTTCTATGTTTTGACAAAATACGTTCAAAGTCGTCTGCTGCAGAATTGTCGTATGAGGGAAAGGGTTAATGAAATGCTGTAAGATTTCTTGATCTGAAAGCTAATTTTAGACTATTTTTCTTTAGGATATATATATAAGGCAAGAAAATCTGGACAAATTAAAGTCTGACTTTTGGAACAGAGTGGCAAAGTCTGATCTGATAAAAAAGCAGAAAGCAAAAAATGTTAAATTCTCAGACAGTGTAGAAAGCTTTGTGAAAAATGGAGAAATATCTCCTATTCCCAATATCCTCATTTGAAACAATAATGCAAATTCTGATAAAAAAGCAGCAAGGAGAATCTGTACAGAAATTATTAAGTTTTATGCAGAATAGATAACTTTGTGAGAAGTGAAACAATTTATACTTTTTCCCAAAATATTTTCAAATTCTGTCTGTATCAGTTTCTTCAAATCATGTAAGAGTCAATGAGAGGTTTAAGAATAACTGTTAGCTATTGAGGACTATATTTGTTCTGATCTAACTGAGCTATCCTCACATGTTATAAGGACAGTTTTCCTATGCTATGACTCCCTAGCTTTTTGTAGTATAGTACTATTAGTTTTAAAGACATTTTGCATGCACTTTTATTAGGTTTTTTCTCAATTATATGGACACATTCAGAAACGGAGCTTTTTTTAGTTCATTTTCACAAGCATTAGAATTGCTGTTCTACTGAAAGGTAAAGTGTAGGTGCAGAGTTAGGTATCACCTGACAAGTTTTTGACTCTTCTGAAACATCAAAAAGACATACAAACAAGTTATGAAATATTTCAGGGGTTTGAAAAGAGCTATGTCATTTGAGATGAAAATATTAAGCTATTTGATGCTTTTGATCTCACCTGAGCTCAAAGTGCTAGAGTGAGCTATTGTATTCACTCACCATTTGGCTGTGTCATCCATCCATTCATATTTTCCTTCGAACAACTTTGCTGCAGCCCAATTTAAAAACAACTAACAACAAATGCCACTCCAAGGAAAGTGTTAATACTATTGCACTTCACTGAACAGGATGTCTGCTAAGGCTTAAAATAGAAGAATGTATAAGCAGCATGTATACTCAAATAGAATAATAGGTCAGGGTGAGTGATATACAGTACCATCATGATATTCTTGTTATTGGTTGTGTAAGAAACAGGTTATTGTAGATCTTTGCACATTAGAGTAGCTTGTTGCACTGTGTTTATTTTGTTTGCAGTAAACCCCACCCCTAAACAGGCGGGGGCCGGTACAGAGTCTCCATCAGACCTTCCCTCTCATCTGGATTATCCAATCATATTTGAGCATCCAACTTTAGAAGAAGGTAGAGTTCACTTCAGCATGGTGTGCTTAACAAAATGTGTGTGTTGTGTATTTGCCTAACTAAGTTTAACTCTGCACGGCGAGGGTAAACACAATCGGTCAATAAATAAATTGCCTAACAAAAAAAGATTGTTATCTGTTTCTGACAATGCCTCAAACTTTTCAAAAGCACAATTTCACCAATATTAACCATATTTATATATATATATATATATATATATATACATGAACAGTTTACAATTATGAGAGTTTCATAAACCTAACTATCTGATCCGTGAATGTTGTTGTTGTTCGGCAGTCAGACAAGTTTTTTATGGACTTGTCTCTAAAATATATTGAAAGATGTTGGCCTTCATGAGGTTAAGTTCAATGCTCATTTCTGTAAAAGAGTTAATTAACCCTTTCCCTCATACGACATTTCTGCAGCAGACGACTTTGAACATATTTTGTCAAAAAATAGAAAATCTCTATAATTGAATGGATAACCTATGACTAATAGCGGAAAACATTGTGTCAAAAGGAGAAATTGCTCGTTTTGAGCAATTTCTTCTTTTGTAACTATGTTTTCAAAAAGCTGTCTGCTGCAGAGGCATCAGAAAGCGTCTATATGAGGGAAAGGGTTTATTAAAGTGGTGCATAAATTCTGGTTATTATCTCATCTGATTTGTTGAAGTGGGACGCTTTTTGTTCAATCAACTTTTATTCAGAAACTATCTGTGGAGTTTCCTAAACTATTAATACTTTTTCATGATGGAAGGCTACCAGTTTTAGTTGAGTTCTAAAGTTTAACCAAATATTTATTTTTATTTGATGATTTGTAACCATCTGATTGGCTTCATTATAGATTGACCCTTTTCTGCATACAACAACAAATCTACACAGCAGATGCCTTTTAAAACATTCATACAAAATTATGGAAAATCTCTGTAAAAATAGTGCATTTATAATTATTGAAAAGACTTGATTAGCAAGGATTAGCAACTTCTCCTTTTGTCACAATGTTTTCATAAGTCGTCTGTTTCAGGTGACTCAAACTATATCTGCACGTTGGAATGGATTTCTAGGGGTCCTTACCTTGAATATTATTAGTTTATAATCACCAAAGATAATTGTAATCAACTTCAGTGCCTTTATCACTTTCCTACATACAACAAATCTGCAGCAGACGACTTATTAAAACATCAAAAATAAGAAAAATCTCTGTAAATGAAAGTATAATAATTGAATAGAGTGTAAAACATTGTGGCACAGTCGTCTGCTGGAGAGGAGTCAGAAAGCATCTGATTCTGGGAAAGGTTTAAATGTAATCTGTTCATCAGAAGTTCCTTGTTAACCTCTGTTACTATTTGTAAACCAGTGCAAATGCAGAACAGACTGTGAATGTGCATGTTGATCTGGATGTACAGTGGTAGCAAATGGTTTCTGTTTTATGGCGCTCCTAATATGTAATCTTGCCATGAGTGGTTCATGTATATAACCTTTAAAACATATTATCACATTTAATTTACTAACAGGTTTTCTGTGAAGTTTTCATGTACACTGTACTAACTTTCCGAGATATTAATTTCAGGGAATATTTTGCTGAAATACTTGCAGCTGTTGCTTGGAATTACCATTTCCTCTATAGAACCAATTTTATAACAACTTAAGATAAAAAAATAGAAAAGAATCAAAAGTCATACACAGGATACATTTGATTTTTTAATGAAACATATTTGCATGTGATATTAAATTGTATTAGTTAAGAATTGAAGAAATTGTTTTATTCAGTCGTGGTTCTTTATTGACTTTTACCCTGATTATGATGCAGGTGCTCTAGACAGCAACAGATACCTCTCTTGAAACATTTCGGGAGAGTGTCACAAATTTTGTACCCTGTATTTGTATTAAAAAAAAAAGCAAAAACTCAGATCGCATCTTGTCAGATAAGATAACTATAACCCTTTCCCTCATACGACAATTTTGCAGCAGACGACTTTGAACATATTTTGTCAAAAAATAGAAAATCTCTAATTAAATGGATAACCTATGAATAAAAGTGGAAAACAGTGTGGCAAAAGGAGAAATTGCTTGTTTTGAGCAATTTTTTCTTTTGTCAATATGTTTTCAAAAAGCTGTCTGCTGCAGTGGCGTCAGAAAGCGTCTATATGAGGGAAAGGGTTAATTTAAATAGATAGCAAGGCAATAAGGATATTTCAGTCTTTTCCAAAAGGTAGTGATATACCATACTTTTGACATTTGATATATATAAACCATTTGTATGGCGGCTGGTGAAAATTTAACTTTTGGGTGTTTATACTCTTTGAATGATATCTCTTAACAAGAAAAACTATTCTCCTTTACTTTAATAATGTTTTTAACATGTTTGTTTTTTTATCTCGCAGAGCATGAATTTGTTGGAGAGCAAGAGATGCTGTCACAGAGTCTGAAGGTTGATGTTTTGGGTCATCCACGTAGAAAGCCAGTACCTTTACCTGCGGTTATAAAAGGAGGCAAACCTGGGGCTATACCAAACACAAAGGTACCATCATTGTGTTATCTTATTCAGAGCTCTAGATAAGGGGTATTTTGCATGTTCTAAAATCCTTATTTGACCGCAAAACCTATGTTGTGAGTGCTCAAAAGGATTGTCTCAGTGAGGTTTTAGTGAGCGCAAGCAGAGATATGGTGGAAGCAAGACCTGTCTAATCTTTCTTATCTAGTCCTTTGCTCATTCAACCACCATGTAACAACACTTCTTAAATGAGCATTGTACCTGTTGACAGTGCATCACCTTTAGTGGGGTTCAATCAGTGTTTATTTTATTTCTGACCGTCTCCGGGTATAGTGGTTAAAGAAACCGCCTTGGGAGTGGGAGACCAAGGTTTTATCACAGACGAGTCATATGAATAACTTTAAAAATGGTAGTGTTAGCTTTCTTCCTTGGTGCTCAGGGTTGCACCCTGAGCACCAAGGAAGAAAGCTAACACTACCATTTTTAAAGTTATTCATATGACTCGTATTATGGTGTCAGGATCAAATTATTCAGGAAATGCCATATAGTGTTGAAAGAACCACTCAAATAAACAAATTATTTATTTCCACAGTACATCCAAATAGAGGACCCAGTCAGGAGAAGGACCAACAACTCGCTACTAGCCGGGGCCTCACTGAAGGGTCAGACCCAGCTACAGGCCATGAGGGGTCTCATACTGCTCCCTGAAGAGATAGACTTTGGAGTGCTCAAAGAGGGAAACACCTATGCATTTACCCTGCTCTTGAAGAACACGGGAGTCGATACATGTAGGTTTAAGGTCAAACAACCCCCGCCAGCCACGGGTATTAGAGTTAACTATAAACCTGGACCGGTAAGTGGCAGGATAACTGTTTTATCTTTATTCAACAGAGCAGCATCTTAACTTCTCTCCGGTACAGATATTGTACAGCATGAGGAATAACATTAAAAACATTCATTGTCAATATAGAATTACAGTCACATGAACAAGAGTTTATTTATAACTAAGATATGGGGGGAAAAAGTGTTTTTTTTTAAAATGTATTAGGCCTGTTTATCTGTCTTTATAGGAATACATATTAATCATTTTTCCTGTTACAGACAACATTTGAATTATTCGCATTGAAACGATTTTGGAAAGCATAGTGGGAAAAGTGTACCACAATATTTTTAACTCTATATCTAAAAAAAACTTTAGCTTGTCTGTTTTTCGAAGAGAAATAGTTGGGGAATTGTGATACCCTTGCCATCGTCGTCAGCGTCTGCATCCTCACAAAACTTTAACCTTACCTCATAACTCAGAAACTGTTCAAAGTTTTCAAATGAAACCTGGTACACATGTTCCTAGGAACAAAACGCGAATCTAAACCAAGTCACATAACTCTGCCTTTACTAATTATTCAGTAATGACCCTCTTTCAACTTAGAAAAAAGCAGACGAGACAATTATTGAATAAAGTTGAATACATTGTGACAAAAGGAGAAATTGCACAACTTCTCCTTTTGCCATAATGTTTTCAAAAGTTGTCTGCTGCAGAGGCATCAGAAAGCATCTGTATGTTGTAAACGAATATAATTATTGAAAAGAGATGAAAACATTGGGACAAAAGAATGCTTGTAATTAGCAATTTCTAGTTTTACCACAATGTTTCTGCCGCAAAATCTTTACAATGTATTTGCATGTTGGAAAGGGTTCACCAGTGTAGTGTTACATCATTGTGTAAATCATTCAAATTCAATATGTTACAGATTGCTGCAGGCATGAAGACAGAACTCGATGTCGAGATATACTCCATAGCCGTCGGAGTTGAGGGCGATACTGGTGTGGGCTCCATTAGACACGACCTGGAAATCGTCACGGAGACAGACGTTCTTTTCCTCCCTATCCATGCAAATATCCTTTATAGGTGCAAAAGTAAATCGTCATTAGACCATTAATGAACCCTTTCCCACATACAGCAATTGACTTTAAAAATGTCTACTAAAAAATATGGAAAATCTCTAAAATTGTAGGTATAATTACTGAAAAAAGTTGAAAACTTTGTGGCAAAAGGAGAAGTTGTTTGCTTTGAGCAATTTCTCCTTTTGTCACAATGTTTTCAAAAGTCCTCTGCTGCAGGTTCATTGTTTTTTATATTTTTCAAAGTGTCGGATGTGTCAAAGTTTGTATCAGAGGTTTTGAGCAATTACCTCAGCAAATACCACACTGTTTTCTTTGTTGAATATCATTAAAAATGTAATTGAATAAGTATTTTCTTCTCCAAACTATTTATTCTTTAATCATATTTTGTTTGTGATAATTGGGGTTTTCTTTCCTACAAGGGATGGATACTACAGCAGACATCTTTTGAAAACATTGTCTGAAAAGGAGATATTTGTAATAAACCTTTACCATAAAATAACGTTTTTGGAAAAAAAAACATATATACTTTTTGTTTATATTATAAATTTTCCTTAACTACCCTCACCTGTTTTGACGGGTCATGAGTTTGAGAACAGACTACCAAACAGTCCAAAAGGTGGAAAATCTCCGGGAGCCAGACTGGTGTCAACAAAACCTCCATCCAGTACAGGCATTATCAGACCGAGAAGAAATATAACATTAGGTAAATAGCACAATCCTAAAAGGTTCAACTCTTTCCCACACACAGACACATCTGCAGTAGGCTAGAAATCATTCTGACAAAAGGATGGCTTTTTTAGTCATTGTAGGACAAGAATTTTATCTTTTCTATGTTTTCAACTTTGTATAAAAACTACAGGTCCAATTTTCTATAAATTGCAATTTGACCTCTACTAGTCAAAGACCAGAAAAGCATTGTTGTTGTCTCTATACAATTCAGTCATACAAACTTTTTTCACCAACTGGACAGAATGTTATGAATATTAGCAGGAAGGTACCTGATATTGAGCCTTACAAAGTTGTACAATGGTATGTCACTGCTGAAATATATGACCGCCAAGAATAAATAGGGCTAAGTTGAGTCATACAAGAGTTTTTGATGGGAAATGATAAGTCTACTCCTCTTTATCTAGTCCTCTGATTTGATACTTAGCATTACCAAGACTTTTAGTGGTCCTCTTACCTACCATAACCCAATTATATGTGACTTATAACAATATGTGGGAACAATATAAACCATATTCAATTGTACATACAAGTAGTCTAATGTTGGTCCACCATCTCCAATGGTATAAACCCTTTCCCACAAGCAAACTCATCTGCAGCAGACAACTTTTAAAAAATAGTGTTGAAAAAGGAGAAATTGCTACTAATGAGCAATTTCCCCTTTTGCAACACTGTTTTCCATCCTATTCAATAATACTTAATAGATATTGTCCATCATTTGGCCTAGATGTTGTTAAAGTACTAGTTGTCTGCTGTATATTTTTTGTACATGGAAAAGGGTAACATTCAAACTTAAAGTCTGCAATTGAAAGTTTTGAGGCAATATATTTTTCACCTTTTTATTTTTCAGAACCAATGAGAGTGTGAAGTGAAAGTGAGGCAAGTCAAGTATTGTAAAGAAAACCTGAAAATCTACTGAAAAAATGGACTTGAACTTTACATATAAACCATTTGTAACAAATGTTTTATTTATTTCAACCAAAAGAAGAGGACAATATGTGAGGAATTCCACAACACAAAAAAGTTAAAATAAAATCTGATAATTAAAAGTTGCGGAAGATTGTGTAAGTGTGTGCTTAGCTAGCATGTGTAAATTGTCTGTGATATTTTAACTTGTCTTTTAATTAAATAAAAATTTATGTTATCTTTTTTCAAATGTGTGTTTGTTTATTTGACTATATCCCATATGCTGTTAGACCCAATTGCCTATCAATTTATTTAACTTTTTCACACATACTGACACATCTGTTTCATACGCCTTTTGAAAACATTGAAACAAATTAAGAAATTACTCGTAATGAACATTTTAAAATTTTGCCACTATATTTTCTACTCTATGGAATAATTATGCTTTCATTTAACCCTTTCCCCCATATAGGCGCTTTCTGACACCTGCAGCAGACGGCTTTTTGAAAACATAGTGACAAAAGAAGAAATTGCACAAAACATGCAATTTCTCCTTTTGCCACAATGTTTTCCACTCTTAGTCATAGGTTATCCATTCAATTATAGAGATTTTCTATGTTTTGACAAAATACGTTCAAAGTCGTCTGTTGCAGAATTGTCGTATGAGGGAAAGGGTTAAATGAAAATACACTTAATAGAAATGAAAACATAGTGGCAAAAGAAGAAAATGCTTTTTATTAACAATTGCTCCTTTTGTCACACCGTTTTAAAAAGTTGTCTGCAGCAGATGCATCAAAAATGTGGTCTCCAACGTTGAAGACAGACAATTTAACCATTACACTAACAAGTAATGTCCATCACAAATGAGGTATGTCTGGGTTAAAATGGATTCATCACATTGCTTGCATGAATATATGGTCCGGAATTAACCCCACATACAACAATTCCGCAGCAGACGACTTTCAAAACTTATTGATAAAACCATGATAAATAGGGTTAGATTTTTTCTATTAAATAGAGTTGAAAACATTGTGGCAAAAGGAGAAATAGCTCGTTTTTTAGCAATTTCTTCTTTTGTCACAATGTTTTCAAAAGTCGTCTGCAGCAGAGGGTTCAGAAAGCATCTATATGAGGTAAAGGGTTAAGGTTACAAATGTAGAGCTGATACTCCTTCAATTTTCGAGGTATTCTAACATATTCCCACATAAAAATTTTTTTTTAGCAAATTTTGAACAACTTTGAAAACATCTAGGCAAAGAATATGGAAAATCTCTATAGAGCAAAGTATAATTGGGTTGTAAATATTGAGGTAAGGTGCGAAATTGCTAGTTATAAGCAATTTTTTCTTTTGCCAAAATGTTTATGAGTTGTCTGCATGTGGGAAAGGGTTAATTTATCTATGTATAGATGATATTTATGAATTGAAGCTAGTGGCAAATCATATCTTTGGAATAGATACATTTTACATACTAGATACCTTGAACTTCAATAAAAAATCAAATCAAATCAAAAAGCAATTTGTCAAGCAACCATAAAATAATGTTACTGAATTTGGTGACCTTGACCTTCTAGCAAACTAAATTAATTAGAATTGTTACTTTAATTGTATTTAATCTAGGTTAATTATCCAAATGTAAATAAATTCGAGATATACAATCAAACATCAATATTGTGAAAATATCATTTGAACATTCAAAAAGATTAAATTTCTACTTATTTTGGGGAGTAGTGATCTGAATGACATATCATTGGGTCCATGGTCAGTTAATTGTAACAAAAGCTTGAACCTAAACACAGAAGCAAGGATAAAACCACATGACCAAGAGTAGGGCTTTCTCTTTGTTTTCGTTGAACAAATCAGGAGTGTAATTTCAAACTAGAAGATGCTTTTTTAGAAAAAAAAATGTGTATGTCTCCCCTATTGCCGTCACAGACACCTGTTCACATCGACTTCACACTTCATGTGAAGTTATAAGACTCTTGGTCAAAATATCCTTGAGACATTCACGGACATGTATCTGAATTTGACATCACATTAGACATTGAACAGGTGACCCAAAAAACAGTAGAGGGCATCTACTTATAGAATCCAAACATCTTGTGAATGGTCAAACTTTTCTTGAGATATTGAGTAGAATCCAATTTGACATTTATAGCCCCTGTTTTCCTGACCTTAGAACCAATGACCCCACTATCAGAAGCGGTCATTAACTCATTGAATCCAATCATCTTATGAAGTTTGAAAGGTCTAGGTCAAAATGTTCTTCATATATTCAGCAGAAACCAATTTGACATTCACAGACCCTGTTTCCCAGACCATTGACCCAATGACCCCAATAATAGTTGTAATTGTCTTCTCATGGAGTCCTATCATCTTGTGAAGTTTGAAGACTCCGGGTCAAAGGGTGTTTAAGGTATAGAACAAACCAATGTCACATTTACAAGTCCCTATTTCACCTTTGACCCTAAAAATAATAATGGCCACCTACTTCAGGAGTCCAATCATCCTATAAAGTTTGAAGACTCAACCTCAGAGTTCTTGAGATATTCAGTACAAACTGATTGGACCTTTCTAGTGACCCAACTAACAGTAGGGATCATATACTCATTAAGTTCAATCATCCTATGAAGTAAGAATTTGAGACATAGGATTCTTAAGGTATTGAGCTGGAACAGATGTGACCCAAAAAAACAAGAGCATTGCCGACAATGCAAATGCCCTCCTGGCAGTGTTATTTCATAGAGATGAATTATAGTTTCTGTGACCTTGACCTTTGATCAAGGTCAGTGATACAGGAACCGTCTAAGATAACTTGACATAAAACCGGTCTATGAAGTATGGAGGAATTTTGTTCCGAAATGAAAGTGCTAAAGCAATGGAGTTGTTTCATACAGACGTAGGCTAGTCACTGTGACCTTGTCCTTTGACATAGCTTGGTAAAACATGAACCCCTCTCAACACTGAACCTGTGAATGGAGTATGGAATAATTCCATCCACAAATGAAAGTGATAGAGCAAGACATAGTTTTGAACAAACAAATTTTAGTCACTGTGGTCTTGACCTTGGACCAAGGTTGGTAGAAAGAGAACATATGATTAAAGTTCCATAACAATCAGATAAGAAATAAAGTCTCTAGTGAGGATGTTGATTCGTTCAGATGTATGATAATCAGTGTGAACTTGATCTTTGACCTAGGTCAGAGGTAACGCAAACTTGTACAAGAGGCGGTACTTGTAAACATATGATTTTAAGTTCCATGACACTTAACCAAGGTCAGAGGTAACACGTACAAGAGGCGGTGCTGGTGAACATGTGTTTTAAGTTTCATAACAAACGGATAAGAAATAGAGTCGCTAGAGCGATGACGTCATTTTATAAAGACTTGTAATAGTCACTGTGACCTTGACCTTTGAGCTAGGTTGATGAAACAAGAACTCCTACAAGCTAGCTCGCGTATGTGAAGTTTCATTCAAGTCAGATTAGAAATAAAGTCCCTAGAATGATGACATTGTTGGGACACATTCAGGCGTATCCCCGTTTTCCCTCGATGGCCTAGTTGCGCGGGGATAAGGGGATAATAATAGGTACCAGCTAGGTAATAAGACCAATCATCCTATGAAGATTGAAACTCCTGTTATTGAATATAAAGTAAATGACAGATGTACAGAAAACGATACATCACCCCCATAGGGAAGAGACATACTCATGTTGGCATCTAACATACAACAGAAACATTTATAACAGTAGAAAGTTTTATTAGAAATATAGTTAAGTATAAAGGCTAGAAAAAATAACAATTATTTTTAGCATCAACAATAATAAGGAAACATCTGCTTGGATGCATGGTTTCATCCGAATCAACACTTGTCGTAAATGTCACCAGGATGCTTTACGACTTATTTGGTTAATTTAGCTAAAACTAAGTTTCATCTCATTTCTCCAGGTTACTAATGCACAAATTGGCCCAGGTAAAGGTTAAGGAATAATGACTGGATTTCAACAGCACATCAACAAATATTTTAAATTTTATAAAATCAACAAACATATAAAATGTGTACTTATTTCTTTATAAATAAGGAAGTAAAAGATACTCTGCTTTAGGTGCTTTTTCAAGTTTTTTAAATTCAAAAGCTAGAGAATCAACATGATGTTAATACATTGTACGGTATAATGAAAACAGGAAAAGTATTGGGATAGTCAAATTTATCGGAGATTGTCTTAACCCTTTCTCACATACAAAAATTTGCAGTATATGTCTTGGAGAACATAAAGACAAATTTATGAAACATCTCTATAAATGAACATATAAATAGTGAATAGAGTTGGAAACATACAGGCTAAATTGAGAAATTGCTAAAAAAGAGCTATATTTCTCAGTTTGTCACGTTGTTTTCAAAAGTTGCATATTCATCAAAATATTTGCAGGAGGGAAGGAGTTTATGTAAAATAGAAGAAACAAATTCACAATTTCAGGAAGACAGTAATACAGAATTAACCCTTTACCACATACAACGAATCTGCAGGAGTCGACATTGAAAACATCTAGGCAAAATACAAATCTCAATATGAAAAGTTGTTTGTTTCATAGGCATCAGAAGGCGTTTGTGAGTGGTAAAAAGGTAGAGTAACACTATGAACACCATGTAACTAAGATAGTTTTGCTGCTTTATGAAATAAGTTGTGGTAAACCCATTAATTTTTATTAGCAGATGACTTTTGAAAACATTGTGACAAAAGGAGAAATTTCACCTTTAGCCATTATGTTTTCAGTTTTTTTCAGTAATTATACCGCAGGGTAAACATTCATAACAAGTTTGATGACGTTTGTATAAAACATTCATTGAACAGATAATAGTGTCATTGCTGACTGGAAGCTCTTCGTTATCACCTTGGACTACGGACACGCCGGAAGTTTAAGACATGCGCAGTGGAACTTTTTGTAAACACAGCATTCAATTGGCGCTAATCGCACTAGTTTCTTTTCCCCTTATCAGTAGTCCCAGTTATCACATAATATATTCAATCCTTTTACAAATACAGGGCAAAGATGGCCCTTATTCGATCACCTGAGTGATGGTATAGTAGTAAATGTGTAACTGCTGATGTCGGGGACCAATTTCAGAGGAGATGAGCATTCTTGTGAAGTTTGGTGGTTGAAATTGGCTCAATTGTTTAGGAGGAGTTGTTGTTGGAAGCTAAAAGTAAACGCTGGACAACAGACACGAGAGTGATTCAGATAAAAGTAACCACTGGACAACAGACAGAGAGTGATTCAAACAGATCTATTTGAGCATTCCGCTCATGTGATCTAAAAGATAATAGTTGTAAGCAACTCATTATAGATATTATCAAAAACATACTTTTTCAAAATAGAGTTATTTCTATTTAATATGAAAATATAAAATGTAAACATATAAAAAAACAAGTGGATTTCATATCTTTGTTCATATCATTCTGTCTTTAACCCTTTCCCTCATACGACAAGTCTGCAGCAGACGACTTTGAACGTATTTTGTCAAAACATAGAAAATCTCCATAATTGAATGGATAACCTATGACTAAAAGTGGAAAACATTGTGGCAAAAGGAGAAATTGCACGTTTTGTGCAATTTCTTCTTTTGTCACTATGTTTTCAAAAAGCCGTCTGCTGCAGAGGCGTCAGAAAGCGTCTATATGAGGGAAAGGGTTAAGATTTAGCCTGAAGTCAAGCATGTCCATTGTATGACTTACTCCTTCATAAGTGTGATCTAAAAGATAATAGTTGTAATCAACTCAATATAGATATTATCAAAAACTCACTATATCAAAATAGAGTTATTTCTATTAAATATGAAAATATAACATGTAAACATATCAAAACGAGTGGATTTCATATCTTTAAGACTTAGCCTGAAGTCAAGCAAGTCCATTGTGGGACTCGCACCTTTGATAAGACACAACTAGAGTAATGTAAATTCAAGTTAATTAACATTTAGAAGGATTTTGTAAATAAAAATAAAACATACCTTCACCAAAGATTATTAAGCCTACAAAATGCAAACACATTGAACAAGTTTCCTCATAAAAAGGTTCAAATACAGGTAGACATGAAATTTTGTATTGTTATTATCATTTGTTTGTATTGTTATTATCATTTGTTTGTATTGTTATTATCATTTGTTTATCCAGGAAATATCAAAATCTAAGTTTGCCCTGATGAGGAAGCTGAGCTAACTGTCTCGAAAATTCACAGAATAATGTAGACACAAGGTTGAAAGTGGTAAAAAAAAATTTATTTTCCCACAATGATTGACAAATGAGAGGGTAAAATGTTTCTCAAATGTTTGTTGGTAAGATGAATGGTGGCTTTTACAAGTGAAAAAAGAATTGACTGATTAATTGGGGGTTTAACGCCGTTTTCAAAAATAATTCAGTCATATCACGGCGGCCAGAGATGAGATTATTGCCAGCATGAATGATCATATTTGAACCTTTCCCAAGTAGAAGAGTTCAATACCAGAGGACTGTGACAGTGTCTATTAATTAAAGTTTTAGTAGTGAAAATATTTTAAAAAGTAGTTTCTCATTTTTTACACAATTTTTTAAAAAATTGTTTGCCTGTGGGGAAGAATTAAACCTGATCTTCATCCAAGATCCGTTTAATCTGAGATATAAGTTGATTGCGTAGTCTGTCTCTCTTCATTTCCTTCTTCTTCCTCTGTAAAATCTCTTTAAGGTAAAGTGAGCTTGCGTCTCTTCCGTCTAACTTCAACAAAATCTCATTCATCGTCTCTTCCATACCTAAATCAGTCATTTCATTCTTCTCAATGTCCACAGACTTAACACGGCTGTACAGTTGTTCTGTATTTGGGTTTCTTACTTTCTTCTTTTTCATCGAATTTGCACCGAACACTTTGCCAATGTTGTCAAACAGTCTTTCTAGATCCTCCAGACCTAGATCTGTATCGTCGTTAACGTTGTTGTTGTTGTTGTTTTTCTTGATCTCCGAAGTTTCCGCCCTTTTCAAGACCACTTGCCGGGATCTCAGCAGTTCTGTTTGTGCGGTATCTCGTACGTAAGTTGAGTTTGCGGAAAAGGATTTCTTCATCTCATTAGGTTCGTCACTATGGAAGCCATACGCGATCAACGTCCATCTGAAAAAAGAGTTGGTGTGTTAACACTTCCCACATACAGCAAATCTACAGCAGATGACTTTGAAGATGTCTTGCACAAAATATGGAGTTGAAAATATTGTGGCAAAGGAAGAAATTGCTCATTATGGGCAATTTCTCTGTTTGTCCCAATGTTTTCAAAAGTTGTCTGCTGCAGAGGCGTTAAAAAGCAATTGTATGTGGGAAAGAGTTAAAATATACGATGGAAAGAAAAAGTTCTCTAAATCATACTGATATGGTAGGAAAGGTTTGTAAAATAACTTGACTCCTTCCCTTTTCTCCATTAAGATTGATTGATTTGGGTTTAATGCCGTTTTTAAAACAATTTCAGTCATATCACAGCTGTCAGTTCACCTACTCATGTGTTTCCTGGCTTTCTCAAACACAACAATCTTTCAAAGCAACTGACTGCTTTTCCACTTAAGACTAATCGCCCATTGGTGAAAGGAAATTACGCTTGTCACAATGACTTTTGTCAAACGACAGAAAGATTGTTGGCCTAGCTGGGGTTCAAACTCACAACCCCTGGACTGACATCCCACGTCGGGACTAACTGAGCTACTGGGGCTCAGCAATCTCCACTAGAAAAAAACAGGGCAATGTACAATGTCATCTTCATTCTTCCCTCTGTTCTACCACTTTTAGTGCCTCAGCCCCGGATCTTTCCATTGTAAATTAACATAGTTCTATTCTCTGTAATATTGACCTTGAAGTTAATGACCAGTTGGGATCTCATTGATTGAAATATGATATAAGACCAATGTGAAACCAAAGGCACAAGTAATTATTGAAAAAGAATTGTATGCTTGTCATAGCATAAAGAAGCTTACCAACATATCAGATCCACACACATTCCTAAACCCTTTCCCACATGCAGACCAATCTGGAGCAACAGACATTTCGAGGGCTTGGCGTGAAACGGTTGTATCTAAAATTGGTATTTTTTTACCAAGGTTAATCACCTCGCCATAAAGTTTTTATAAGCGTTAAATCATTTTTCTTGGTAAACAATGGAAATTAAGGTGCCATTGCTCGTTCTGAGCAATGGCACCTAAATTTGCATTGTTTACAAAGGGGTCAAAATTGCCCCTAAACTAGGGTTTTCAAAATAGGTTTTTAGTTACAACCGTTTCACACCAAGCCCTCGAAATTTTTTGTAAATATGATGACCAATTTATCAATGCTTCCAACACTGTTCACTAACAATATTTTAATTTGTAGAGATATTCCATATTTTTGAAAGGATGTTCTTCTCAAAGTCATCCGCTGCAGATTTGATATATGTGGGAAAAGTTTAAATTCACCAAGTCATTTTTTCACTGTTTCATTGTTTTTATTTAAATATTGCATGAGAAGTTAAAACTACCTTTTAAACATGCCAGCATCACCAGATTTCTTTGTATTTGCAACTTCACCGGGATTGTTGCACACTTCCAAGGTCCAGGCTCCCTCGGGGTTTTCCATCCAGTTGTGTACCGTCATAAACTTAAAGTCTATACCCTTTGGTGAATCATCATTACAGCGCCTACCCAACAGCTCAGATCTGAAACATCATTTACCATTTACATGAATACACTGACTCTTTCCCTCATATAGACGCTTTCTGACACCTCTGCAGTAGAGAGCTTTTTGAAAACATAGTAACAAAAAAAGAAATTGCTCAAAACAAGCAATTCCTCATTTTGCCTCAATGTTTTATACTTTTAGTAATCCATTCAATTATAGAGATTTTCTATTTGTTGACAAAATATGTTCAAAGTCGTCTGCTGAAGAATTATCGTATGAGGGAAAGGGTTAAATTTGATGCAAACAACTTAGAAGATATCTTGGCAAAAATATGAAAAATCTCTCTAAGTGGAAGAATTATAAATGAATAGAGTTAAAAGCATTTTGGCAAAGGGAGAAATTGCTCATCATGAACAATTCCTCCTTTAGACAAAATGTTATCAAAAGTTGTCTGCTGCATGCAGAGGCGTGAGAAAGCATCGTGGGAAATAATTAACCATTTACTTGATATGATCATCTCCTTTGAAACCTCACAGTGAATTGTAATTCATGAGACAGACAATACATATAAATATAGGTAATATGGCTGGAAAAGGATGTTTGCTCATTTTATCAATTTCTCAGTTGGCAGTTGGTGTCTTATGTCATTTTATGACGACATCAAGGGTATCACAATTGCCAGACTTTTTTTCTTCAAAAATACAATATCTTAAGCTGACCTTGTTCCAGATGGTGAGGTAATGAAGATTTCCACGTCACCGCGGCGAGGGGTTGTAAGTTCAATCTCCACTTCCACATGTTCTAGGTAAGTGATAGTGCTCTCAGGATCGTCCTGGCAACCATCAAAATTAAAGGTCAGCTTGTGGCAGCCTGATCTGGGGATTTCACTGGAAATAAACAATATTCAAACTTGCAACTGACTTCTTCCCTGGTACAGACAATTTTACCCTATCCCTCATATAGACGCTTTCTGACGCCTCTGCAGCAGACGGCTTTTTGAAAACATGGCAACAAAAGAAACAAGAGGCCCATGAGGGCCTATGCTCTACTGGTATGGTTCTTTGGTCATTTTCAATCCAGAGCATGTATGTATGGTGAAGATCGGATAGTAAATGGAGGCTCTTTTGTGTTCACAAGCTGTATTATAGCAATTTTTACAATTTCATGGGCCATAATCCAGTCTTGGCGGATCTGGCTGGTTTTCAAAAGGAACCAAGCTCTCATCAATATTTAACTACTATCTAAGTTTGGTGAAGATCAGATAGTAAATAGAGCCTCTATTGTGTTCACATGCTCAATTATAGCAATTTGAACAATTTCAAGGGCCATAATCCAGTCTTGCATGGGCGGATCTGGCTGGTTTTCAAAAGGAACCGAGCTCTCATGGATATCTAACTACTGTATAAGTTTGGTTGAGATACAATCAAAAGTGAAGACTGTATCGTGTAAACAAGCTCTTTTATAGCAATTTTGACCATTTCAAGGGCCATAATCCAGTCATGCATGGGCAGATCTGGCTGGTTTTTCGAAAGGTACTGAGCTCTCATGGATATCTAACTACTGTATAAGTTTGGTTGAGATACAATCACAAGTGAAGACTGTATCGTGTTAACAAGCTCTTTTATAGCAATTTTGACCATTTCAAGGGCCATAATCCAGTCATGCATGGGCGGATCTGGCTGGTTTTCGAAAGGAACCGAGCTCTCATGAATATCTAACTACTGTATAAGTTTGGTTGAGATACAATCAAAAGTGAAGACTGTATCGTGTTAACAAGCTCTTTTATAGCAATTTTGACCATTTCAAGGGCCATAATCCAGTCATGCATGGGCGGATCTGGCTGGTTTTCGAAAGGAACTGAGCTCTCATGGATATCTAACTACTGTATAAGTTTGGTTGAGATACAATCAAAAGTGAAGACTGTATCGTGTTAACAATAAATTGTTTACGGACGGACGGACGGACGGACGGACGGACGCACGCACGCACGACGGACAAATCGCCACGACATAAGCCCTTCTGGCCTTTGGCCAGTAGAGCTAAAAATTGCTCAAAACGAGCAATTTCTCCTTTTGTCACCATGTTTTAAACTCTATTCAATTACTGTGCTTTCATTTTCAAAGATTTTCCATATTTTTTTTATAGATGTTTTCAAAGTTGTCTGCTGCAGATTTGTTGTATGTGTAATATAAGAGTTAAGGCACCACTGCAGTAAACTTTTGAAAATAATGTGGATAAAAAAAAAGCATAAAATGAACAATTTGTTTTTTTCTATTCATTTTAAACAAGTCATCAGAAGACATGAAACATTGTCCAAAATGAAGATATAGCTAAAATGAGCATTTTCACTCCAAATAAATATTTAGTAATATTAATGTGTCAAATAGCATCTGTATCAGCGCAAGTGTTGATTAAGCTATTGACACAGCCTGACAGGTCTGAGATTTCTGAATTCATAGAATCAGAGATCTGAGTAACAATATGGGAGATATTTCATACACTGTAAAAGTAAAAGTGTTGATAGAAGCATGTGTGTCACACATGCCAGTTAAGTTAAAGCATAACAGACGGACAGACGATGGAGAAGTGATCCATATATTTCACACTGCTAAGTCAGGTGACATTGTAACACTTGAAACTAAACAATTCTTGTTTTACAAATGAATCCAAAGTAGGAGATTGGGATATTTAAGAGTGATTGGTTTGTAAATGTTGATGAATTGCACCGAAGAAGGAGATTTAATATGCAGGTAAAGAAGAGTGGTCTGTCCTGTCCAATAGACAGACAATATGTAGCTATGTGTTTGTATAAGGGGATACTTATACTGCCTTGCTATTTAGCTAGGTTGTATAGCGAAGTGGTAGAGTGTTCGCCTCCAGGATGAGAGGTGAAAACGTGACACACAGACAGACGATAGATTCATGATCACTATGTATCCCCCTGACAAGGCAGACAATATAAAACATTTAGAAGTCACACAACTGTACACTACCTGTTGACAGTTATCGAGTCCGTGCGACACTCGTGCTGTTCAGGCACATTCGTCCATTTTTGGGCCCCTTCTATCATGGCCGCACAGTCCATCAATCCAAACCCAACCTTGTTGTTCACGTGGTAACCAGCGCCATTAATAATCCAGGCTTCATCCGGTCCCGGGATCCGAGCATACATGGCAACAAGGTGTTGTACATCTCTCCAGTTCAAATCAGGTCTGTTTAAGTAGGACAAATATTCGAGATGATTACAAAATGCAGACTCATAAAGGCGCATCTACAACTGACGACTTTTAAAAACATTATTTGGGGAAAGGGGAAATGGGGGCCAAATATTAGCTATTTTTCCTTTCCCTACAATGTTTTATACTCATTTATATTATTATATTTTCCTTTGTAGAGAACTTGTCATATAAGCCGTTCCACGAAAAAACCAACATTATGGTCTCTGCGAAATGTATCAACCCAGATTACCCTGTGCAGTCCATGCAGGCTAATCCAGGCTGACACATTCCGCCTCAGGGGAATAGAGGTATAGAGTAATGATTCCTGAAACAGAAAATACACAGGAGGCAAAATATGTCTGTCTGTGATAACCTGCGCGGAATGCTTAGGCTGATCCGGGTCAATACTTTACGCAATGTTAGATTATAAGATTCTAATCTGAAAAAAATCATTCTAAATACCATTTCATTCTAAAGTAACAAAACATCCATATGGCTAGACTATAAACCATATATGGCTTAGCAAATCGGAAATGTTTTTACTTTGAATAATATAATATTCTTCAAATTTAGAATGGATGGTGAAATCAGGGCCTTTATGTGAGTTGACATGTAACTTACCCGGCTTGCAATAAAAGGGCTAAACACCCTGCAGCGAGAGGAGCAGCGCTTGACGTGCCTTCAAAGTTCTCAATACATCCATTGTTGATATCTGTTGTCACCTGAAAGAAAATTAAACCGGTTTAACCGTGGACAAAATATGCATCAGAAGACTATTAAAACATCTACCAAAAAAAATGTGGACTTTTTATTAACCCTTTCCCACATACAGCAAATATGCAGCAAACATCTATAGAAATATCTAGACCAAATAAAAAAGAAAATCTCTTTAAACAAAGGTATTATTTCTGAAAACAGTTGAAAACATTGCCGCAAAAGGAGAAATTGCTTGTTTTGAGCAATTTTTACTTTTGTCATAATGTTTTCAAAACTCGTCTATTGCAGATGCGTCATTATGCGTCTACAAGTGGGGAAGGGTTAAATAAATGGCAGTATATATATATTGAATAATATTTAAAACATTGTGGCAAAAGGAGATATTGCTCATTGCTAATTTCATTCTACTCAATCCTTGTTTCAAGAGACACCAGTTGCAGATTCATCAAAGTGAGCCTGCAAGAGGGAAAAGGTTCAATCTTTCTCTTCCGCACTTTTTCTTTCGTAAAAACACTGATGTCTTATAAATAAACTTAATCATAGTGAGCAATTACTCCTTTCCTTTTCGTTGTAGTTCTTTATTGATAATGGGATTGTACCATGGGATAAACAAATAAATTGACATAGGCCTTACAAAACCTACTTCTCCGCTAGATCAAGATTCATTTACTCTTTCATACATACAGATGAATCTGCAGCAGATGACTTTTAAAAAAACATTGTGGCAAGAGGAGAAATTGCTCATGATGAGCAATTCTCCTTTTGCCACAATGTTTTCAACTTTATTCAATAGTTGTTCTATCATTTATAGAGCTTTTCCATATCCTTAACCAACTGTTTTTAAAGTCGTCTTATGCAGATTTGTTGTTTGTGAGAAATGGCTTATTTGACAAAGACTTCGAAAAAGCTACTTCTATGCTAGCTATATCCAGATGATTTGTAGGCAATAAGTAACATGTGAAGGATAGTAAATGTCGTAAATGAAGATTTTATTTATAAAGAAGTCCAGTCCTAGGACAGATAAACTAAATAGAATAGACATAAGTACCCTACCGTGGAAGCAGAAGCTAAAACAGGACTTTTCTTAAATAAAGTGAGAAAATATTTTCAGTCATCCCACCAAAAAAAAACAACTGCAATCGAATGAGGGTCTTTGCTGTTTGCAATTTAGAAAGTCAAGAGTTATGAAGTCTTGTGCCACAAGGACAGCAAAGCTATCCATAAATTATGGAGACTTGGTTGCAAATCAAACTTAAGTCCATGCTAATGCTGCCAGCGACAGGTTGAATCCCACATACATCAATTCTGTAGCCGATGATTGTGGAAAAGATCCATGCAAAAATATAGAAAATCTCTATAAATGAAAGTATAATTATTTAACAGGGTTATAAACATTGTGGCAAAAGGAGAAATTACTCATTTCCAAGTCTTCTGCTGCAAATGTGTCAAAATGATCTGCAAGTGGGAAAGGGTTAGACCTGTGATTTGATTCATACTTCGTATTAGAATAACACTCTTACCACTTTGATTTTATCCCGATTTGCCAATTCCTCTTTTTTTGTCGGTTCCCCTCCTGCAGGAACACCAGCCATTGTAGACGAGCACCTCTCCCCAAAGTATGGCATCTGTCCTTTATCTGATAGTGACTGTATGGAGATGGACTGAATACTGGACACGTAGCCGTCTGCTCCACAATGGTCGCAGTTGTCTCCGCCATTTCCTGTCGCCCACACGTAAATATTACCCTTACCGTTTCTACCCTACAAGATAAGACTGGACATAACAATAACAAGACGAATGTTTGACGCAAAGCGTCAAAGAGAAGCGGTAACATTTCGTTGTACATGTAGAAATAAGAAAAAAGAACATTTAAATCCACAAACATTAGAACAATTTAAACTGTAGACAGTTATCCTTTTGAAGACTGTTGTTTACTTCAAATTACCTCCCTTTAAGCAATACCAGGATTTTTACCTTGTGATTCATATGAATAAGATTGACAAACATTGAAATTATATGAATGAAAACTATTATTGAAATTAGTAACAACATCAAAATTAAATTTAAGCCAAGATAAATGTGTACACATTTCGTTAATTGTTTATAGATACCCTAATGTAAAGGTATGAATATAAAATTTATAAATTTATAAATAAATGTTCATTTCAACATTCCTTATGTTTTCAACTAATTAAGGCTGTTGACTGTGAATCTCGCAGGAACACCCGTTTCAATATACCAAACATTTTAAAGTAAATTTAAGTATGAACCGTTCTTGTATGTACTAAAACTAGAAACGTCCGTTTGTGTATAAGTATATTTCAACTATTTGCGATTTTATATTGAGACTAGCTAACCCGGCACAACGTGAACTTTGTTTATGGTTCCCGATTTAACATACTATCAAACTAATAAAGCGTCTGAGGCAGGTAACCAATTCAGTTTTACTGTTTAGACTAGATACAGTATGATTTTCGCTTAAATAAAAATGTACATACATTCAATTTATATACTGGCCTTTGTCTTTTGTTTTTAATTAGTAAAACTCACACATGTATATAGAGTGTAAAAGGGATGTTTTAAAAGTCATTACCTCAAATTAATTAAGGACAAAGAGAAATCCCGATATGTGGTCACACTGGCAGGTCTAAATATTCTCCTTGTGCTAAATTTCTAGGCATACCTACAGGAGACGGCTTCCAATGATAGTCATTTTTTGTCAAATTTTTTTTGTTTTCTTCTGCAGATTCGTCAAAATGTGTCTACAGGTGAGATTTTTTCTTCTTACAAAGAAATAAAGTGCAAAAAGAAACAACTGCTAATGTTATAAGACTGACGGAAATTGGGATGAGTGACCCACCCTATTGCATATTGTATTCCCCATGTCGAAATCTTTAACCCTTTCCCTCATATGACTAAAAGTGGAAAACATTGTGGCAAAAGGAGAAATTGCTTGTTTTGAGCAATTTCTTCTTTTGTCACTATGTTTTCAAAAAGCCGTCTGCTGCAGAGGCATCAGAAAGCGTCTATATGAGGGAAAGGGTTAATACCTTGGAAGTCTCGTAATAACAAAGACCAAGGTGACAAATGTCATACGGTAACTGTTTATGAATACCCTGCTAATTTTATCGAGGGCATAATAAGTATCCATTGTGGGGATTATGAATACCCTATCTAATCCATTTGCATTTTTTAAAATCTTTATTAAGAATCGTCTCAGTTTCATAGTGTTTGCTTAAATAATAAGAAGGAAATTGTGGAAAAAAGAGCTGAAACCCTTCCTTATATGGACCTCTGCCAAAGGGTACTCCATCATGACTGTTGCTAGCGGGTATTGAACCCAGGATGCCCAGTCTTAGATCCAGGGAAAACCGCCATAAATTAACCCTTTCCCTCATACCTCAAATCTGATGCAGACGACTTTGGAAACATCTTGGCAAAATTATTGAAAATCTCTATAAATGGGAGTACAATTGTATAATCATCGAATAGAGTATAAAATATTGTGGCTAAAGGAGACATTGCTCATTATGAGCAATCAATTTTCAAAAGTAGTCTGCAACAGGGGCGTCAGAAAGAGTCTGATTTTGGCAAAGGGTTAAAGTATAATTGAAGATATATTTATTAGTCGCCGGGCAGAAGCCCGCGACTTCTATTTTTAATAGCTTTTCGGAAATCACATGGGAGGGCGGCTTATTATTAGAAAGAAACAAATCTAGATGATTTGAACATATTACAATTGTGGTTGTTTACGAACACTAATAAATGACACATCTAAAATGAAATAAATATTCCGATTTTTTAATGTTTGCAGTTTTTTTTATTTCACTCGCATTTAAGTTTTTTGTCTTATTTACGAAGACAAAAGTGGTCCCTTCAAGACGTGAACCAACACCCCCTAATGCAGACTCTTATGTGTCATCATTGAGGTCAATTTCGGATTCTCCTTTTAATAGCAATTTTAACTTACTAAATGTTGTTTTCATGTTCAAAGAGATGTCTTGATTTGTGTAGAATTCATTTAATAATGTTAATCCATGAATATCTAAAGTAGGAACTGTTTCTAAGCTAAATATAGACCCTATTCTGTTGTGTAGTTTCGTGACCTTTAACATCGATTTTCGCGCATGCGCATTTCGATATGAAAAAGCGAGTGATATTATTTTATTTTAGACAAGTACAAGACGAATGTTTGACGCAAAGCGTCAAAGAGAAGCCGCAATATTTCGTTGTACATGTAGAAATAAGAAAAAAAGAACATTTTTAAATCCACAAACAATAGAACAATTTAAACTGTAGACGGTAATGCTGATATATTTCTCCTTTTGAAGACTTCTGTTTTCTTCAAATTACCTCCCTTTAAAGCAATACCAGGATATTTACCTTGTGATTCGAATAAGATTGACAAACATTGAAATTATATGAATGAATACTTTTATTTAAATAAGTAACAACAGTAAAATTAAATTAAAGCCAGATAAATGTGTACACATTTCGTTAATTTGCTATAGATACCCTAATGTATAGATATGAATATAAACTTTATAAGCAAATGTTTTCATTTCAACGTTCCTAATGTTTGAATAGACTAAGGAAAGTCAAGAATACATAAATAAATCAATGCAGTCTTTTCCGGCGACATTGATGCCTTGCATCAACTTTCTCTTGTTATTGAGTAGATTTGAAAACTTAGTGATAACAAGAAGAATTTCTCATTGAGTCGTCATAAGACGTTTCAACATGTTCTTTTTTCATCCCAGGTAATTTTAATGCAGCTAATTTATATCAACCCTTTCCCACCTGCAGATGCATTTTGATGCAATAGCAGCAGACGACTTCTGAAAACATTGTGGCCAAAGGTGAAATTGCTCATGATGAGCAATTTCTCCTTTGACCACGATGTTTACAACTTTATTTTAACAATTCAGCTATCTTTTCAGGTTTTTGTCACTATGTTTTCAAAGTCGTCTGCTGCAGATTTGTTGTACGTGGGAAATGGTTAAAGGTTCAAGTATTTCACATTCCAAAATCTTAATTTTACACTTTAACCCTATGGTGTAGGTACTCAAAATAACTGTCTCAGTGAGACAATTCTTTTGAGTACCCACAACTTAGAGTTTGGAAGAATCATTAGAGAGTTATTGGTGGGAAAAGACCAGTTTACTCCTTATCAAGACCTCTGGAAAAGGTTAACCCTTTCCCTCATACGACAATTCTGCAGCAGATGACTTTGAACATATTTTGTAAAAAATAGAAAATCTCTTTAATTAAATGGATAACCTATGACTTAAAGTGGAAAACATAGTGGCAAAAGGAGAAATTGCTTGTTTTGAGCAATTTCTTCTTTTGTCACTATATTTTCAAAAAGCTGTATGCTGCGGAGGCGTCAGAAAGCATCTATATGAGAGAAAGAGTTAAAGCGATTGAAGTAGAAGTGTACCTTTGTAACACCAATTTTTAAGGCATCAACACTAGCTGTTTTAAGGCCCTCCATTGTTCGCCCATCGTCCCTGGGACCCCAGGAGGCGCTGTATATTTGGATATAGTTCATCTCATACAGCAGAGCTTTAGCCTCCAGTCTGTCTGTAATCTGACCATCCAGCAGTCGAATACCTGGAATAATTAATAGAGGATATTTCATGTGTGTACATTAACCCTTTTCCCTCATACGACAATTCTGCAGTAGATGACTTTAAACGTATTTTGTCAAAAAATAGAAAATCTCTTTAATTAAATGGATAACCTATGATAAAAAGTGGAAAACATTGTGGCAAAAGGAGAAATTGCACGTTTTGTGCAATTTCTTCTTTTGTCACTATGTTTTCAAAAAGCTGTCTGCTGCAGAGGCGTCCAATGGCGTTTATATGAGGGAAAGGGTTAAAAGTGATAATAAATAAACATGAACGAGATATTCTATTGATCACATAAAGTGATTTATGAGGAGTATTTCTAAAAATGTACAATATGTTCACCATATTATATATGAAATTTGCTGGTTTGGGTGACAAAGTGACTAACTTCATGACGTCAAACTGCTGACGTGATTGATGTCATTTTCATAATTTGGTTTCTGTGTTGTAACAAAGACTTGAGCGTAAGACTTGAAACCAAACTAGTAGTGTCAAACGATATTTATGTAATGGGATATTGACACTCCCAGAGAGGGCTCTATGTGATAATATAGTTATTTACCATTGATTTTTTGATACAGGAATTCTGTCCCCAGTTATATTTAAGCGTGCTAAACACATAAGAGTGTCTGCACAAATTTGTTAATAGCGGGTAAAATCAAGAGGGATAAACATTCTCATATTAAACGCTCAATGATAAATAAATCATATATTACATTATATGATCGTTGAAAAATTATAACATTACGGATGTTATATTTTGATAAAAGTAGCTGTGTTTATCACATTTATTTTTATGGTTGAGCCTATCAGAAATTGTGTTACTCTGTGAATTTAGAATTAGAATTAGGATGTTTTTTTATTTAACCCTTTCCCACATAAGACAACTCTGCAGCAGACGACAATACTTGAATACAGTTGAAAACATGGTGACAAAAGGAGAAATTGCTTGTTTTGAGTAATTTCTTCTTTTGTTGCCCATTTCAAAAAGCCGTCTGCTGCAGAGGCATCAGAAAGCGTCTCTATGAGGGAATGGATTAAGCGGTAACTCGGCCCTTAATTACCTCCAATGTTGCAATCATAAGCAATCCCCATACCACATATACCATTATCAGCTTGGGCTGCTATCTCCCCAGCACATCTTGTACCATGACTAAAATATACAGATTTTATTGAGTATGAAAACAAATTATACTTATTCATAAACTAAATAAGATTTAACCTTTTCCCACTAGCAGACACTTTTTCGACACATCTGCAGCAGACAACTTTTAACAAGATAGAGGCAAAATTATGGAAAATTTCAATATCGTCTGCTGCAGAGGCGTTAAAATGCATCTATATGTGGAAAAGATTTAATAGAAGAACATAATAGGTAGCTTATATAAACTTTATGCTCAATTACAATTCAGTTTTAACACTTATAAAATACAAAAGTTAACGCTTTGGCTAACACTGTAACAGACCAATACACCAGGAACGAAAGCTGTCCAAAAAAGTAAACAAAATATTTTAACCCCCCCTTTCCAACTTGCAGATTCATTTTGACAGATCTGCATTAGAAATCATTTAGTGCAAAAGGGAAATTGTTTATAAAGAGCTATTTCTCCCTTTGTCAAATTGTTTTCAATAACTGTACTTTCATTTAAATAGATTTTTCTATAATTTTGCCAAAAACTTCTCCTGCAGATTTTTCTTACATGTACATGTGAGAAAAGGTCAAACAAGAAACTGATAGAAAATAATATTTGCTGTACATTAATAGAACAGAACAGAAGAGACATTTTATTTTCAACTTAAGCATAAACAGCTCATGGTTGATATTCACAAATATACATACAGAAATGGTTAAGACAATGAAATAGTTGAGAAATAGTAATTACTTATGTTTAAATTCAGATTTATATGCATATGTATATAAACACATATATATTTATTAATTTCAATATGAAATTAATTTTTCAAGAAAGAAAGTGGCAAGTTAACGCCCGTCTAATAAGGATGCTCTTTTTTCAAATAAAAAGTTTTCTCGTCTCAAAAGCCTTGATATTAATATTATGTCATTATTTTTTAAAAATGAAAGTTACAGCTTGTCTCATATCATGTACAAACATGTACGTGAATTTTTCCAAAATACACTTCAGAATGTTAACACTTTCCCACCGACAGACACATTTTGACACATATGCAGCAGACTAATTTTGAAAACATTGTAATGGATGAGCAATTTCTCCATTTGCCACCATGTTTTAAACTCTATTCAATCAATTTTAGAGATTTTCCATGTTTTTGCCTAGATGTTTTTGAAGTCTTCTGCTACAGATTCGTTGTATGTGAGAAAGGGTTAACCCTTTCCCTCATATAGACGCTTTCTGACGCCTCTGCAGCAGACAGCTTTTTGAAAACATAGTGACAAAAGAAGAAATTGCACAAAACATGCAATTTCTGCTTTTGCCACAATGTTTTCCACTTTTTGTCATAGGTTATCCATTTAATTATGGAGATTTTCTATGTTTTGACAAGATACGTTTAAAGTCTCCTGCTGCAGAATTGTCGTATGTGAGAAAGGGTTAACTTGTTATATCACAATCCAAAGAAACCTTCCAATGCCCTGAAGCAGAACGCATTAAACAAATCACAAGTACTTCTCCTTCAAATATATTTGTTTTGTCCATGTACAGTCAAACCTGTGCTTCAGACCACCTTTGTTAAGCAATTTGTTAAGTCTTTAGCAACCACACTTTTAATTTCCAAATTACTCATTTTCTGCATAAATGACCATGTAATTAGAGACCACCTGTGAATTAAGACCAGATGGTTCCCTTCCCATGGGTGGTCTTTAAACAAAGGTTGGACTGTTTTCATAAAAAATATATCAGATATTTACTATTTATAAATAGTAACTGTGCATAACCAAATAAGAATATAAACATGTGCATTATAATCTGGATCGACACTGGTAATTAACATCCTAAAGATGGCTTGCAGTACGACTTTTTACCCCTTTAATCCTTTCCTCATACAGACACATTAATGCATCTGCAGGAGTCGACTTTTGCAAACATTGTGGCAAAAAGAGAAATTGCTCATCATGAGCAATTTCTACTTTTGCCACAATCTTTTCAATTATATTCAATAACCAATATGATTAATACTCTCAATTTTATTAAGACTTTCATAATTTTGCTTTTTTAAGTTCAAAGTTGTCTGCTGCAGGCTTGTCATATGTGGGAAAAGAAAAACTTGAAATAGATGTCCCAGCAACATGATTACTAAGAAATAATTCAAGCAGCATAGGTTATAAAATTTAACACAATCAAAAATCATTTGAGTAGATAATTCAAATTCTTTAACCCTTTCCCACATAGACGCATTCTTACGCATCTGAAACCGTTGAGTTTTTAAAAAAACATTGAGACAAAAGGTGAAATTGCTCAAAACAAGCAATTTCTCCTTTTGCCACAATATTTTCAACTTGTTTCAGTAATGATACCTTCATTTATAGAGACTTTCCATGTTTTTTATTGATTGTTTTCAAATTTGTCTGTTGCAGATTTGCTGTATGTGGATAAGGGTTAATTTTTACCACATGATAGGTAAATTCACATGCAATTTCCATCCATTCCAATACAAACAAAATACCCAAATAAAAAGCTTCATTCCTTCCTTCTAATCAAACACAAATTCACATCAAACATGCAACATTTATTAACCAGTTACCACATATAGACAATTTCTGATTCCTCCGCAGCAGACAACTTTTCAAATCATTGTGCCAAAAGGAGAAATTGCTACTGATGAGCAATTGCTCCATTCGCCACAATTTTCTGTATTTTGGACTTGAAAATATCAAAGTCGTCGGCTGCAGATTTGTTGTATGTGGGAAAGGGTTAAGCAGCCGTCCCTAAGTTTAATTGATTGAATATTTTGGCAGTTGGTCTGCTTTAACAATATCTGAGGAAAAAGTTAAACATCGTAGAAAGTTCTGCATTCAATCATGCTTTAGAAATGAAACCTTGTTAATATAATTATGTAAAAAAAAAATCAATGTTGGCAATTTGTCCATATGATATCATTATGGACAATATCTCCTCATTCAACAATGTTTTCAACACTTGTCTGATGAGAGGCATTAAAAGTCACCTGTATCAGAAAAATGGTTTTAAACAGTTTGAAGTTTCCAACTGTTATGAATGAAGCCAGTATTTTTATTCCTGCTCTATATGATCATGTGAATAGTATGGCTTTCAAGTGATGGTAAAAGTAAAATCACATTAAAAACAAACAACATTAATTCAAGTTAATGACTGCAGTTTACAAGTACATACATGACTGTAATGATTTAAGTGTAAAAGAAACACACTAACAGCTTTACCTCTATCCTTAATGTCAGCTTGAAAAAGAAAGATGGTATCTTTTAATGTAGCAGGATTTTCAAATAATAATATAAAATCAAAATTAAAATGATGGAATTATTTCAGTTCTTCAGTTCTTCTACTATAAGAAAGGACAAGATAGTGTGTCGCCAAAGCAAGACAGATACCAGAAAAGATGCCAGATGTGTATCCCTGTCAAGGTAGACAGCACAGAAATTATGTTTTTACTAATTAGATTAAAATTAGACCTTTATCTAAGGCACGTATTTCATGTTTGTAAAATACTTATTTGATATGTTTGTTTGTTTGTTTTATTGGGGTTTATGCCATTTCCAACAATTTCTTTATATCATGGCAGTAGGTCACTTATTCATGATCCCTGGGTAAACAAACAAGTTCTACACTAAAAAAAGTGTTTTCCCAAGGGCATTCCACCATGGCTGATGTGTCGCCACCAGGGATCGAACCCAGGTAGCCTGGTTCCAAATCCCCAATGCGAACTACTCAACAAAGGCATATTTCCAATATCTTATTGACAATTAATTTCTTCTCCACAACAAAGGGCTTGACTATTGAACAAGAGAATGATACACACACAATATTTTTAATTCACATGGACAGGTTCCTCAAACCCAGTAAAGAATGGACATTTAACCTTCTAGCCTTGTGTTTGGAAGAGTCCATAGCAATTTTCTAAGATTATCAAGTAAAGATTTTGAGTTGAGCAGCCAATATTATAGAGCCTGGTCAGATGGGGGCAGATGCGCTGGCCGGCTGACCTGGCTCTAGAGAGATGGCGCAGGTTAACCCTTTCCCTCATACCACAATTCTGCAGCAGACAACTTTGCACAATATGTTGTCAAAATATGGAAAATCTCTATAATTGAATGGATAACCTATGACTAAAAGAGGAAAACATTGTGGCAAAAGGAGAAATTGCTCGTTTGAGCAATTTCTTCTTTTGTCACTATGTTTTCCAAAAGCCATCTGATGCAGAGTTGTCAGAAAGCGTCTATATGAGGTAAAGGGTTGAATCAATGAAATTATTCTACAGTAATAATGAGACATCACTTACTCATTTCCTGATACTTCCTTGTTTGGTTCTGGGTCTCCTTTAACATCATTTTCATCGTTAAAGTCGGCACTTGCCCTAGGATCCTGGAATTTTTAATTTAACAATTATCTACCACTACGCCATTGACATCTATTGTAGAGTGTATGCAGCAGATTCATAACCTTTTCCCACATGCAGACACATTTTCATGCAACTGCAGCAGATGATATTTGAAAACAAGTTAAGTTACTGAATAGAGATAACTGCCATAATTACAAGAGTTGTCCTTAAGACTATTCCACTGCCTATTAGTTACTGAGATATGGAGTTGCATTTTGGTTGCTTACATAGGTGTGATGGTTGGGAAGGAATGTATAATGTTTCAATGCAATACATCTAGTACTTAATAAGATATGAACACTTTATGTAGCTGCACTCAAAACTTTAACCATAATTTCTTAGTCAAAAATTGATTGATTGATTGGGGTTTAACGCCGTTTTTAACAATTTCTCAGTGATATCACAGCGGCCAGTTCACCTACTCATGCATTTCCTGGTTTTCTAACACCAGTACTGCACACAACAATCTTTCCAAGCAACTGGCTGCTTTTCCACATAGACTTAGCCCATTGGTGGAAGACAAATGACGCATGTCGCATTGACTTTTGTCAATCCTCGAAAAGAAAGTTGGCCGAGCCGGGATTCAAACTCACACTTAGTCAAACAAGAGCACCTCGTACGGCACAGACGCTCGACTGATAGAAAACAGAAAAAAAGCTGAGCTGAACAAAAAACCTTAACCGGACGACCACGCCGCCGCCGCCGCCGCCGCCGACGCCAGGGTCATGACAATAGCTCTCGTTTTTTCAAAAGTCGAGCTAAAAAGGGCTATAACTTGCATTAAATGCTGAATAGAGATATATGACTTGATAATTTACACAGGTGTGATAGTTGGGAAGGTTTTCTTTATAGAGTTTCAATACAATGCATACAATGCATCAAGTAGTTACTGGGATGTGGACTGTTAATGAAGTTGCACGCAAAACTTTAACCAGAACTTCCAAGTAAAAAAAGGGCAGTTATCTGACTTGATGATTTACACAGGTGTTATAGTTGGGAAGCACTGTTAAAAGTTTCAATGCAATACATCTAAAAGTTACTGAGCTATATGGTGAAATATATGTACTTGCATGCAAAGCCTTAACCAAGGTGTGAAGCGGACGCCGACACCAGGGTGGATAGAACAGCTCTCATATTCTCCGAATGGTCGAGCTGACTAGTATGTTCACAAGGTTTTTCAAAAAAATTACCTTGTTTTAATTGGAGTTCTATGCCATTTTTTAACTTCATTTCAGTTATATCACAGTGACAACCATTACTTATGATCATAGTTTAACCCTTTCTGATGCATCAGCAGCAAAATTATTTGAAATCTGCCGACCAGTTTGGGAGAAGAATTCAGAATTCTGCATGGATCTCAAAAATTTGAAGGAAATCTCGTGAGGTCAATGAGAGTATGCTTTCTGTGAAGTTTCATTCCAATTGACCCACTGGTTACTGAGGAGAAGAAGTTGACGGACGACGCACAACGGACGACGGACAAAAGGCAAAAAGGAAAGCTCAGGTGAGCTAAAAATGCTCAAAACGAGCAATTTCTACTTTTGCCTCAATGTTTTCAACTCTATTCAATCATGTTACTTTGATTTATAGGGATTTTCCACATTTGTTTGTTGGAAAGGGTTAATAAACAAGTACTAGGTTTGGAAATGTGCCTTTATATGCCTTAACCCCTTTCCCTCATACGACAATACTGCAGCAGACGACTTTGAACATATTTTATCAAACTAGAATGGAGTGCTTTGCGGAGCACGTGTGTCACCTGCACCTGCTCATTGAAAGTGTGACGAAAAAGCGTGACGGACGGAAAGTAATCCCCAAGTGCCTACCATGCTACGCAGGGTGACACAAAAATAGAAAATCTATATAATTCAATGGATAACCTATGACTAAAAGTGGAAAACATTGTGGCAAAAGAAGAAATTTCTTCTTTTGTCACTAATTTTTCAAGATGTTGTCTGATAGCGTCTATATGAGGGAAAGGGTTAAAGCTGCCAAATGGCATACAAACCAATATAGAGCCTGAAATGGACTTATTTACAGAATTTTTCTCCTTTTCCAAAACTGTTTTTAACACTATTACAAAAGCTTCCTTCCAAATTTTCAGGTGTTAAATGTCATCAGTGTCATCAGTGTCTAGGAAAGGGTTAACCAATTACTTTACAGAGAAGACATTTGACGCCTGCCGTTGCAGACGACTTTTGAAAACATTGTAATAAAAGGAGAAATAAGCAAGGTGTTTGTAAAGAATAGTGTGCACTGGTAAGAAAAGAACAGGCAACATTTTGTTAGGTGAAGTAACCGTCATGATAACAACTTTAATTACAATGCAGATTAACCCTTTCCCACTTACAAAAACAACTCCAGCAGACAACCTTGAAAACGTCTGAGCAAAGATATGACAAAGATTGCTCCTTCTGACACAAGGTTTTCAAAAGGCGTCCGCTGCAGAGGCGTCATAATGTGTCTAAAAGTGGGAAAGGGTTAAAAGGTAAATTTACTGGTAGTAAACATGGACATACATCCAAGGTCAACCAGTTTTCCTAATAATTTGAAAAGAAAGGCACTCACATAGTTCCGTTTTAAATCCTCATGTACGTGATCTATACCATCATCCAATATAGTGACAACCACATCCCTTCCTGTGAAACCTTGTTCCCAACATCTTTCAACATTTAGATCTATATTTCGCATGCCACCGGTTTGTCCTTCATTATGCTATGGAAATAAGTATAAGTAAGTATTATTTTACTGTAATTACATGTGTATATACATCAACAAAACAGTAGTACAAAAAGTAATAAATAACATACACCTGGCCCCCGCAGGCCTGTAATTCACTTTTTAATATATGTAATGAACCCTTTTCCACATACAACAATTCTGCAACAGATGGGTTCGAAAACATGTTGGAAACAAGATGTGTTTGTGAAACACTGATACCCCCAAATGGCAACATCTAGGTCAAAGGTCAAGGTCACAAGGTCAAAAATGTTGATACTGACAGAAAGGTCATGTCAGAAGGAATACACATGTGAAATATGGTTGCCGTACCTGTTATGGTTCAAAAGTAGTGTTCAAGGTTAAAGTTTTTTTCGAGAATGGCAACATCTAGGTCAAAGGTCAAGGTCGCAAGGTATAAAATGTTGGTACTGACAGAAAGGTCATGTCACAAGGTATACACATGTGAAATATGGTAGCCGTACCTGTTATGGTTCAAAAGTAGTAGTCAAGGTTAAAGTTTTTTTCGAGAATGGCAACATCTAGGTCAAAGGTCAAGGTCGCAAGGTCAAAAATGTTGGTACTGACAGAAAGGTCATGTCACAAGGAATACACATGTGAAATATGGTAGCCTTACCTGTTATGGTTCAAAAGGAGTGGTCAAGGTTAAACAAAAAAATATGAATGGCAACATCTAGGTCAAAGGTCAAGGTCGCAAGGTCAAAAATGTTGGTACTGACAGAAAGGTCATGTCACAAGGAATACACATGTGAAATATGGTAGCCTTACCTGTTATGGTTCAAAAGTAGTGGTCAAGGTTAAAAAAAACAAGCAAATTCAGAGAATTATGGTCCCCCGCCAGGGTCAAGGTCACAAAAATTGGTATTGATGGAAAGGGGTTGTCACAAGGAATACACATGTGAAATATGAAAGCAGTACCTATTACGGTTCAGAAGTTATGACCAAGGTTAAAGTTTTTGTGACAGCGTGACTGACGGACGGACTGACGGACTGACGGACGGACGGACTGACTGACGAATGATAACTAATAGTCCCCACGCTTTCGCTAAAGCGGGGGACAAAAATTGAGAAGGGCAACATCTAGGTCAAAGGTCAAGGTCGCAAGGTCAAAAATGTTGTTACTGACAGAAAGGTCATGTCACAAGGAATACACATGTGAAATATGGTAGCCTTACCTGTTATGGTTCAAAAGTAGTGGTCAAGGTTAAACAAAAAAATTGAGAATGGCAACATCTAGGTCAAAGGTCAAGGTCGCAAGGTAAAAAATGTTGGTACTGACAGAAAGGTCATGTCACAAGGAATACACATGTGAAATATGGTAGCCTTACCTGTTATGGTTCAAAAGTAGTGGTCAAGGTTAAAGGTTTTTTCGAGAATGGCAACATCTAGGTCAAAGGTCAAGGTCGCAAGGTTAAAATTTTGGTACTGACAGAAAGGTCATGTCACAAGGAATACACATGTGAAATATGGTAGCCATACCTGTTATGGTTCAAAAGTAATGGTCAAGGTTAATTTTTTTTTCGAGAATGGCAACATCTAGGTCAAAGGTCAAGGTCGCAAGGTCAAAAATGTTGTTACTGACAGAAAGGTCATGTCACAAGGAATACACATGTGAAATATGGTAGCCTGTTATGGTTCAAAAGTAGTGGTCAAGGTTAAAGTTTTTTTCGTGCAGACAGACAGACAGACCGACGTGCAGACAGGCCAAAAACTAGATGCCCGAGTTAAAAACATTGTGGCAAAAGGTTACAATGTTTTCAAAAGTAGTCTGCTGCTAATGCATCAGAATATCTTTACTGCATAACGACAACATTTGTTATGCAGAACTGAGCAATACAACTCGAAAACATCTATTCATGCAACTTTTTCTCCAAAGATTATGTATGATTGTTAGTATTACCCTGAAACCCAATCAATATTTGGATAATCTTACAGTATGTTAACCCTTACCCTCATACGACAATACTGCAGCAGACGACTTTGAACACATTTTGTCAAAAAATAGAAAATCTCTATAATTGAATGGATAACCTATGACTAAAAGTGGAAAACATTGTGGCAAAAGCAGAAATTGCTTGTTTTGAGCAATTTCTTCTTTTGTTACTATGTTTTCAAAAAGCTGTCTGCTGCAGAGGCGTCAGAAAGTGTCTATATGAGGGAATGGGTTAACTTTCTTCCACATACAATAAATTTGCAGCAGACGACTTTGAAAGCATATGGGCAAAATCATTTTATAAATAAAAAGTACAATTAATGAAAAAATATTTTGAGCAATTTCTCCTTTAGTCAGTGTTTTCAAAAGTCGTCTGCAGCAGAGGCGTCAACAAGCATCTATATGTGGGAAAGGGTTAACTTTCTTTCACATACAATAGATTTGCAGCAGACAACTTTGAAAACATATGCAATAAAAGCAAAATGGTGGCTAACAAAACTGTCCACATAATCAGCTTAACCAGTTCCCACCTGCAGACGCATTTTGACACAAAAGCAGCAGACAACTTTTGAAAACTTTGTGGCCCTGATGAGCAATGCTCCTTTGGCCACAATGTTTTAAACTTTAATTAACAATAAAGCTATCTTTTATGGAGATTTTTCAGGTTTTTGTCACTACATTTTCAAAGTCGTCAGCTGCAGATTTGTTGTATGTATAACCAGTTTCAACATACAACCCATCTGCAGCAGACTACTTTGAAATGATCTTGGGAAAAAATATCTTTATACATATAGTTTAATTATTCAACATTGTTAAGAACATTGTGACAGAAAGAGAAATTGTTGTAATGATCTATTTCTTCTTTTGTCAAAATGTTTTCAATGGTCATCAGAATGCATCAGAATGCGTCTGTATGTGGAAAAGGGTTAATAAGTTACTTCAAACAACTAAAAAACATGATCAAAATTAATAAAAGAGATAATTACCAGGTACCACTGGTCACCAAAGAATTTGTCGCTGTGGGGAATGTCTTCACTGCCTCGAGACGAAAACGGTGTTTTGACTCGATAATACTTTGAGTTATCCTCCATTCTAGGAATAGGGAAATCAAACTGTTTGTCGTGGACAACCTGGTGTGTTCTCTTCACTCTCTTTAACGTAATCTGCTGTTCCACAAAATGTACCTTGAACATGGAAATCATAACTCAATACCATGGATTGATTGGAGTTTAATGCCGTTTTCAACAATTTTTCAGTCATATCACATCGGCCAGTTCACCTATTAATGTGTTTCCAGGCACTCCACACAACATACTTTCCAAGCAACTGGCTGCTTTTACATATGTAGTTAGCCCATTGGTGGAAGATGAATAACGCTGGTCACAGTGACTTTTGTCAAACGTCAGAAAGAATGTTGGCAGAGCTAGGGTTCGAACTCACAACCCCTGGATTGACAGCCTGTGTCACTACCGGAGCTCAATACCATGTCTTGATAATGATTCTTTCAGCGTCATGAAAAGGCTGGTTGAAAAAAGTAAATTTCTCCTTTTATCACAATGTTTTCAATTCTATTCAATTATTGTACTTTTATTTAAAGGGAGTTTCCAATTTTTTTCGGGTGTGTTTTCAAAGTCGTCTGCAGCAGAATTGAAAGGGTTAAGTACTTCAAAATAACATTTTTAACTAGAAGGAAAAATAGAAAGAAAGACGCATTTCCCATAATGCACCGTTTATCTTTTCCTACAATGTGGTTTAGATTCACTTTTAATTGCCTGCTGCATACATGTCAGAAGATGTCTGTCTGTATATGGTAATGAACTTCCAATATTTTTGTTTAGATGTTTTCAAAGTCGCCTGCTGCAGACTTGTTGCATGTTATTATTAGTTATTGGGTTTGTTACTGACCCACTACGGAAATATAGGGGGTCTGTAGGATTAATAGGGGGCGAGGCGATAGCCGAGTCCCCCTATTAATCCTACAGACCCCCTATATTTCCGTAGTGGGTCAGTAACAAACCCAATAATTGATTTATTTCATCGACCACCTTTCATGAGCAAAGAAAATTGATATTGTTTCATTTACATTAACGTTTACAATATGTCTAGAAGAAATTTACGGGTTTTGGCGCCAAATGACTAGCGTTATGACGTCAAAAACCGCTAACGTGACGTCATTTTCCTAGTTTTCGGTCCCAATATTTTTAAAATTCCTAGTATTAAACCCACTTTAATAATGAAATGAAACTTGGTCATGAAAGGTGGTTGATGAAATAAATCAGTTATTTAGTCTGTTACTAACACTCTACGGAAAAAATATTGTGTTCATTTTCATATATTTTAGTTTTTTTTGTGTTCATCACTTTTGCTTCGCGATTTCATAGAGAGTGATCAGGTTTTTTTGTTCATACCCCCATAAAAACGAAAAAAAGGCTCTCCATTTCTTAAAAACACAATTTACAGTTGTAATATTGTTAGTGATTTACGTCATTTTGGGATAGAAAAAGGTGATTTTAAAGAAAGAATGGATTGTCGACTACTGACCCACTATAGAAATTTACTGACCCACTATAGAAAAATAGTGGGTCACCACGTGACTTCTCTTGTCCAATGAAAAGGCCAGTTTCTAGTGGGAGGTGAAATAAAGACTGTTAACCCTTTCCAATATACCCATGCTTTCTGACAACTCTGCAGCAATCAACTTTGAAAAAACACTGTAGACAAGAGGGCCATGATGGCCCTGGATCTCGCACCTGAGTAATGCAATGTGATTTGTCATGCCAGCCACAATAACTCTTTTTGTTTTACCAATCAACATGGCTTGAAGTAATCTCATAGAGAGTCACCCAAGGAACATTTCTAAATTGGCCAGAAATTTTACATTAAACATATAAGGCAGAACAGCCCCGCCCCGGACAGCCATTTTTTTTAATCAATCAATCAACATGGACTGAAAAAATCCTAGGAACATTTCTACAAAATCATTTGGAAAACGACAAGATACTTTTGGAGGAGAAAATCTTTAACTTATCATTATAGCCATATTAGGCTAAGAAGTCCTGCCCCTTGGCGGCCAAGTTTTCAATCTATCAACATTGCTTGAAGGAATCTGATAGAGGGTCACCAAAGGAACATTTCAGGAGGATTTGTTTTGAAGTTTTTTTAGAAGATGCTTTCTGTGAAGTTTTCTGCCAATTTACCCACTGGTTACAAAGGAGAAGATGTTGACGGACAAGGACGCCGAACAAAGGGCGGTCAAAACTAACTCACCTTGAGCACTTCATGCTCAGATGAGCTGAAAAAGGAGAATGATTGTTCTTTAATTTATAGAATGTTTCCTTTTTTTTGGACAAAAGGTTTTCCAAGTCATCTGCTGCTGCAGACTTGAAGCATGTCGAAGAGTGTTAACCCTTTTCCTAATATGTCAATTCTGGAGCAGACGACTTTGAACATATTTTGTCAAAACATAGAAAATCTCCATAGTTGAATGGATAACCTATGACAAAAAGAGGAAACCATTGTGGCAAAAGGAGAAATTGCACGTTTTGTGCAATTTCTTCTTTTGTCACTATGTTTTCAAAAAGCCGTTTGCTGCAGAGGCGTCAGAAAGCGTCTATATGAGGGAAAGCGTTAAGCATGAATCAAATAACGATTTACATTTTTGTGTGAGACCCTATATAATGTAGACAAACTAAACCTACCCTTTCGTCATCTTTAAGTCTGTTTACATAATCTTCTGAACTCCTCTTTGATCTGCTTACAACATCCTTGTGACTTAAATGGTAGTAGTCTGTTGATGGTAACTGAAATAATGAAAGAGAAAGAATAGACTTAACCCTTTCCCACATACAACAAATCTGCAGCAGATGACTTTGAAATGTTCTGGGCAAAGATTTTGAAAAGTCTTCATAAATAGGAGTTTTTAATATTATTAAAAAGAGTTGAAAAAATAGAGGCAAAATAAGAAATTGCTCATTATGAGCAATTTCTCCATTTGCCTCAATGTTTTCAAAAGTCATCTGCTGCAGATGCATCAGAAAGTGTCTGTATGCGGGAAAGGGTTAATCAGTATCAGTTTATTGATTTTGACAAAAACAAAGTTCAAAATTTCTAGCTACTTTAACCCTGTATCATATATAGACATATTTTAACACATCTGCAGCAGATGATTTTTGAAGATATTTTGGTCAAAGGAAAAGTCACTCATAATGAGCAATTTCTCCTTTTGCCACATTGTTTTCAACTCTATTCAATTATTTTACATCAATTTACACAGATTTTTCCATTTTATTGCCATGGTGTTAACAAAGTGGTCTGCTGCAAATAAGTTGTATGTGGGAAATGGTTAACTTCTCAAACATTAAGATTTATTTGTTTGTTTGTATGGTACTTTATGAAGATTGCAAGTATTAGATCTAATTGGAACTGTCGCTTCTTTCAAGTACTTAACCATTTCCAACAAACAATATATCTTCAGCAGACAAGTTTGAAAACATATCAACAAAGATATTGTAAATCTCCCTAATTGAAATTATCATAATTGAATAGAGTTGATTGCATTGTGGAAAAAGGAGGAATTGCCTTTTCGGGTAATTGTATGTGGGAGAGGATTAACTAAAGAGGGGGAAATTCACTTCCAAGGTGTCATGTCAATTATATAAAACAGAATGAAAGGGCTACCTTTTCCAAAACTACAAATCCATGGTCCCTTGCCACTAGCACTGCTGCCTCTCTACTGGAGACTCGAACCAGGAAACTGTTCAGGTAGTGACCAGGATCCTGGACGTCGTACTCCCCTGGGTGGCCAAACACAACGGTCAGATAGATGCTGACCAACAAGGCCACAACCCATGTGTTTCTCAACATTGTCTACACTGTAACACATAAAAGCAATATAATATTAGCCGCCTCGTTCTTTAACCCTTTCCCACATACAACAATTCTGCAGTAGACGACTTTGAAATCATCTAGAAACATTCTTAAAATGAAAGTAAAATTCTTGAATAAAGTTGAAATCTTGGTTGCAAAAGGTGAAATTGATCATTATGAGCATTCATATCAACTTTTGTCACAATGTTTACTTCAGAAAGTGTTTGTATGTGGGAAAGGGTTAATAAATCTACAAGAGCATTTCATAGAGCACAAGTGACATGTAAGATAACTATATACATGTGAGTCTTTCCACATTCTAACACATCGTAGCAGAATTGACTTCTGAAAACATTGTGACAAGCAATTTCTCCTTTTGCCACAATGTTTTCAACTTTTTTCAGTAATTATAAGTACAATTAAAGAGATTTTCCATATTTTTGAGTAGACATTTTCAAAGTCATCTGCTTCAGAATTTCTGTATGTGGGAAAGGGTTAAGTCAAGGAAATAATTCAGGTAGTATTCAATGACAATAATCCTTTCCCACATACAACAAATCTGCACCAGACATATTTGAAATATTTAGCCCAAAAAATAAATTACAATTATCAAATAAAGATGTTTACATTGTGGCAAAAAGGAGAAATTGCTGATTAAGAGCAATTCCTCATTTTGTTACAATGTTTTAAAATGTAATCAGTTGCAGATGCATCAAAATAAGTCTGCATGAGGGAAGTTACATTCAGACATATTATGAAAACATTGTGGCAAAAGAAGAAATTGCTCGTATTGACTGCCACGGTGTTTTCAATTTTTTTTCCAATTCTCATACTATCATTTACAGAGATTTTTCATATTTTTGCCAAGATGTTTTCAGTCTCCTGCTGCATATTTGTTGTATGTGGGAAAGGGCTAAAATACCTGTAAAAATCCGAAATCATAATAGAATACAAATCATTCTGCTACAAAATTCCAATTTTCAACCATATGTTACCCGAACTGACCCTTTAAGTTGAGTTAATACTTAAATTAGGCCAACAAACATTTACAGACAAAAATAGGAAGTCTTGATGTATGAGAACTTATAAACAATTCAAAATCATTGAGGGAAAAGGACCTATTGAACATTATGAGCATTCTTCCCTTTACTAAAACAATTTAAAAGATTCAGAGATGTCATCCATGGATTTAGGGAAAGGGTTTACTATTAAAGAAAAAAATTAAATCTATAGAACCATAAATAAAAAAAAAATCCATGCAAGTTTAAAATAAAAGTTGCTAAATTTGAAAATAAAAAATTACTGATCAACGAAAGTATGTATAAAGTAGAATACCTCTCTTTATCTGATATATCCGTGTATAATATATCCGTATGTTCACCAATCCATCATTTATTGTGAAAAGAAATCCACCCTGCACAAACTCAACTATTGACGTGACTTTAGATTTAGACTGTGATGACGTAGTTTGTTCAATCCACCTACACCTTTAACTCACGTCTATATGACCTGTAGCTATTGTTTACTCTCCAGTTACAGTGTATGGGGACTTTATCTGAAAACAGAATCAAATTGTCACAATACCCTTTTATAGCCAATTACCTTCTTTTACTATACTTTCTAAATTCAAACCATTTGAGAAAAAAATAAGATTACTGACATTTGTCAAATTAATAAATTGCCCAAAAAACTCCCAATTTTCCATCTTCTTGCAAATTTTGTGAAATAATAATAAAATGCCAAAAAAACCTCCTACTTTTCGTTTTTTTAATCCTCTAGCTGAAAGTGTAAAATGTAGACACAGAAACTGATGATGCCAAGGGTATCACAATACCTCAACTTTTTTTCTTTGAAAAAATCATGATGATCTTCTATTGCGGCTAAAATGAATATTATATATAGAATATTGATATAATTTTCATCAAAACTCCAAAGGTCAGTTTACATATGGAATGGTTAGAACCTACAGAATCAGTGATTACTTTTTCCCCTTTCCTGATGTATACTTTTATAATGACAATATTTGAAGAAAAGTTCAAGCAAAATCATGAACTTGCGATTAGAGTAAAATACATTGTCGGAAAAGAAGATGCGTGGTATCGGCTATGGCAGAAAATTTCTAAAGATGAGCAATTTCTTCTTTTTCTCACAATTATTTCACCTCCAATTACAAATTCATATTTCCAATTTTGCATATGTTACAATTTTACCTTCAATATTCTAGAACTAGATAACTTTTAAATTTAATTTAGATAAAACAAATTATACACAATATTAGTCTCAGCAGATGCCCCTTTTCACACTCTCCCATCTATTTTGACGTATCTGCAGCAGACGACTTTTGAAAACATCATGTCAAACGGAGAAATTGCTCAAAACAAGCAGTTTCTACTTTTGCCACAATGTTTTTAAACTTTTTCAGTAATAATTTTATACCTACAATTATAGAGTTTCCATATTTTTGAGCAGACATTTTCAAAGTCGTCTGCTGCAGATTTGCTGTATGTGGAAATGGGTTAACCCTTTCCCTTGTATAGACGCTATCTGCAGCAGAAGGCTTTTTGAAAACATTGTGACAAAAGAAGAAATTGCTCAAAATGAGCAATTTCTCCTTTTGCCACAATGTTTTCCACTTTTAGTCATAGTTTATCCATTCAATTACAGAGATTTTCTATTTTTTGACAAAATATGTTCAAAGTCGTCGGCTGCAGATTTGCTGTATGTGGAAAATGGTTAACACTTGATGATGCATTTTGACTTAGCTGCAGCAGACATTTTTTGAAAACACTGCGGCAAAAGGAGAAATTGCTGGTACTGAGCATTTCCTCCTTACACCACAATGTTTTCATGTCAATATTAAATAATTATATCTTTGCATATAAATATTTTCCATACTTTTGCCTAGATGTTTTCAAAATTGTCTGTTGCAGATTTGTGATATGTAAGCAAGGGCTATGCTTCGTTTGCCACAGATTGATCAGGCTCAGAACTGAACACACATAGTGGGTGCTGGTTTCTGGTCCATATGTACACTGCCAATGTTATAATGTAGACTACAGAGCTCCAGATAAGGGGCGTTTCGCATGTTCTAAAATCCTTATTTGACCCTTAAACCCAATGTTGTGGGTATTCAAAATAATCGTCTTAATGAGACGATTCTTTTGAGTACCCACAACAGGGGTTTGGTTGTATAATAAGAGAGGTATTGTTGGGAAAAGAGCTGTATACCCATCCTTATCTGGCCGTTCGAGACTTTCCCAAATCCAGACAATCAAACTTTCATTTATCTATAGCCTCACAGACACTAGTATACAAGCATTTAGTTTGGTCTGAGTTGCCATTAAAATAAAAACCTCCATAGGCTAGTTAATTTGTGCGGCGGCGCATACAATTAATTTTATAATGCAAAGGTTTAACACTGGAATACAATGCCCCTACAACGTCACAGTTAATACAACAATAACCAAAGTAGTTTTACACTGATAATAAGAGTCTACTCTAACAATGGCAAATAGACTGAAATGTCAATAGTTTTTTATTAAATTATAATTCTAATTTTAAACCAATAGGGGCAAATTCGTGACAGGCCGTTTCACAAATCCCTTTCTTTATCAACTTCATTCAAAACTGTTTCTGTTAATCCTTTCCCTCATATAGACGCTTTCTGACGCCTCTGCAGCAGACAGCTTTTTGAAAACATAGTGACAAAAGAAGAAATTGTTCAAAAATGAGCAATTTCTTCTTTTGACACAATGTTTTCCACTTTTAGGCATAGGTTATCCATTCAATTATAGGGATTTTCTATTTGTTGACAAATTATGTTCAAATTCGTCTGCTGCAGAATTGTCGTATGAGGGAAAGGGTTAATCCTTTCCCACATACAAATGCTTTAAGTAGCCTCTTCAGCAGATGACTTTATAAAACATTGAGGCAAAAGTGCTCATAATGAGCAATTTCTCCTTTTGCTACAATGTTTTCAACTTTAATCAATAATTGTTTGTAAATTTTTAGGAACTCACATATTTTTAACTCAATTATATTTGTAAGTTGGAAATGGTTAAGGTTTGAAAAATTTCTCCTTTTGCCAAAATGTTTTAAAGTTTATTCGATAAATACACTTTCATTTATAAAGATTTACCATTTGCTTAGACATTTCAAAATTCCGTTAAGAAAGATTTCATGATGAACATGGTGGGCGAGCAAGAACACTGATGTCAGAACATCGAGTCATAGCTGAAGGCAAGAGATATATAAAACCAGAAAGATCTTATCAATGATCAAACTTCAATTCAATTAATTGCATAATTTTAATTGGTTAAAATGAAAAAAAGTTCAAGAACTGTTGTCTACATTACTCAAACAGCCTTTCACCCTCTATCTCCTTCACAAGGCTAGAATTTTGGTTTGCTCATAATCATACAATTGTTAATTTGTTTGCAGGTTTTTACGCCACCCTCAACAACTTTTCTGTTAGATCACAGGGCTCCCCAGTGTTAAGTTACATGTACCAGTTCTACTGGTCCATTTATCCTGACACCAGTGGGTCAAACTATATGCTAACCCCACAATCCTGAGAACCCAGGAGGGAAAGCTATTACTACCATTTATTAAAGTCTTTAGTATGACCCGGCTGGGAATTGAACCAGCAACCTACAGTGCCCAAGGCGGATGCTCTACCAATACACCACCAAGGCAGTTTAGAACCATATAACCATTTCTAACCTGCAGCAGACAACTTTTGACAACATAAATAAACCCTTTCCCACATGCAAACAAATTTTGACACGTCTGCAGCAGACTTTCGAAAACCTTGCGACAAAAAGGCTTATTGCATATAATGAGCAATTCCTGCTTTTGCCTCAAATTTTGTTGAACCCTTTTCCTCATATAGATGCTTCTTGACGCCTCTGAAGATGGCTTTTTGAAAACATAGTAACAAAAGAAGAATGTGCTCAAAAAGAGCATTTTCTCCTTTTGCCTCAATGTTTTTCACTTTTAGCATAGGTTATCAATTCAATTATAGAGATTTTCTATTTTTTGACAAAATATGTTCAAAGCGGTCTGCTGCAGAATTGTAGTATGAGGGAAAGGGATAAACTATTTTCAATAAAAATATATAATTCATAGAGTTTCGATATTTGTGTCTAGATGTCGTCTAACTCATCTGCTGCAGATTTGTTGAATGTAGGGAAGGGTTAATGTGTAATTTACTCCTTTCGCAATGATGTTTTCTTCAACTCTATTCAATATATATATATCTTTCATTCATGAAGATTACCCATAGTTTTACCAAGATGTTTTCAAAGTCATCCACTGTGGATTTGATGTGTGTGTGAAAGGGTTAATTGTATATAGGACAGCTCTCAACACAGGTACCTGATGGAGGTTCTGGCTCTTAATTATGAGAAAAACCAACAATATTGACTTTGCATAAAGAATTGACACTCATCAGCCTAAGCAAGCCTCGTAGATTAGCGTGGACAGACACTGATTGCCTCCAGTGGATTTTATATTTCAAGAATTATTCCTCTATACCTCTATACCCCTGAGGCGGCATGTGTTGACCCAGATTAGCCTGTGTGGACTGTACAGGCTGATCTTGGTCAATACATTACGCAGAGTCAATAATGTTGGTTTTCCCATTGAAGGGCTCTTATGTTTATGGACTTATAATTTTCTTAAAACATTCTGCGTATTTTATCAAAACATTATCAGAGATGAAGATAAAACTAGTGAATGTTACTGACATCGTTTATTTCGGACACATATTAATTTTTTCCATAGCGCAGTAAGGGTTAGAAGTTGGCATTATGAGAAAGAGGGTAAAAAATATTAGGCACAGATTATGTTTTTACCTTTGCATACACCCATATGAACCAGTGTGAGAATGTAGGCCTTTCATTCAAAAGGATAATTTTAGCATGGATAACCAATTTACAAACATAATAAATGTAACCCTGTCTTTTTGATGTACAAGTTTAAAGCCATAAAAGCACAGTGCTTGGGACAAACAAGTGTTCCTTCTTATTTAATCATAACTTCTGTTGCTGATTGTTAAATAACAATGTCTCAATCATATCTTTTTTCAAAACTCGGAAAAGCGTATAATGTGGACAATAATAAGGGTAATGAATAGTAAGGTTGAGTTGCTTTGATTGAATGCATTTTGAACTGCTCAAGTTCTAGATAAGCTTAAGGGCTTTTTTCATGTTCTTAAATCAGTTTTTGATACTTTAACCCCATGTTGTTGGTACTCAGAAGAATCGTCTCACTGAGACGATTCTTGTGAGTACCCACAACATAGGGTTTGGTTGCATAGTAAGAGAGATATTGTGGGAAAAAGACCTGTTTACTCCCCCTTATCTAGTCCTCTGAAATCCTTTACAACCACATGCATCTGCAGGCCAGCAGCAAAACCATTGAGGCAAATTGGTGTGTCAGGAAAACCAATTTGTTTGTTTGTTTTATTGGGGTTTTATACAATTTTCAACATTAGTTCAGTTATATTATTGCGACAGTTCACTTATTCATTATCCCTTGGTAAACAGTACTAGGGCTAGAAAATATGCCTTTGCCCAAGCGAGTCGTGCCGCGACTTGGGAGGAAAATAAAGCTTACAGTTATTATTACATGTATTGATGTCTTGTATGTGCATCCATACTAAATATCCAAACAGAAACTGCTTTAACCCATTTCAAATTGTAGACGCATTAGGATGCATCTGCAGTAGACGACTTTTGAAAACATTGTGTCGAAAGGAGAAATTGCTCAAAACAAGCAATTTCTCCTTTTGCCACAATGTTTTCAACTCTTATCAATAATTTAACTTTAATTTATAGAGGTTTCCATGTTTTTGTCAAGACGTTTTTTTAAAGTTGACGGATGTAGATTTAGTGTAAGGGGGGAAGGGTTTAAGTTTCTTGACACGTTTATGATTAAATTGCAGACAGTGCAGAACCGGACCAGAGATTACAGATGCGCAGACTTTAATTAACGTGACTGTGCATTCAATTTAAACAGATCTCGGCTGAAAGGACAGTTTGAGTTGTCTGCTATCAAACTATTTTGAATATATGAATAATTGTGACATCTGATAAATTGGAAGTATAGTTATGATATAGGGTTAAAAACATATATATATGGAAGCCAAAATTGCTTGTTTTAACCCATTACTTCACACTGACGACATTTGATGCATGCTGTTGCAGATGACTTTTGAAACATTACAATTAAAAGTGAAATTGCTCAAACCGCACAATTTCACCTTTTATTGCAATATTTTCAACTCTAAATTGTCAATAAGTTATTTCCAGTTTTTCAACTTGTTCAACTGTTGATTGTAAGTAGAACTATTTGAAATATCATGATTGTGAAGTAATGTTTTAAGCAATATCTCCTTTTCTAACAATGTTTTCTACAGTAGTCAGCAGCTACGGCATCCAAAGTCACCTGTTTCAGGTAACAGTTAATTAACCCTTTCCCTCATATAGACGTTTTCTGACGCCTCTGCAGCAGACGGCTTTTTTGAAAACATAGTGAACAAAAGAAAAATTGCACAAAACATGCAATTTCTCCTTTTGCCACCATGTTTTCCACTTTTTGTCATAGGTTATCCATTCAATTATGGAGATTTTCTATGTTTTGACAAAATACGTTCAAAATCGTCTGCTGCAGAATTGTCGTATGAGGAAAAGGGTTAACACTTCCCCACATTAAAGGTGCTGAACACCAGATGGAGATCAAAATTTTCAAATGTTGAAAGATCTGCAAATATTGCTGATAGTGACAACAAAGTAAGTAATAAATACGGTAAGTCAAAACTATTTTGGCAGTGAATGCCGAAAAACAATTAACCCTTTCCCTCATATAGACGCTTTCTGACGCCTCTGCAGCAGAGTAAAGCTACTATAAGCCCTTTCCCTCATATAGACGCTTTCTGACGCCTCTGCAGCAGACGGCTATTTGAAAACATAGTGACAAGAGAAGAAATTGCACAAAACGTGCAATTTCTCCTTTTGCCACAATGTTTTCCACTTTTAGTCATAGGCTATTCACTCAATTATAGAGATTTTCTATTTTTTGACAAAATATGTTCAAAGTCGTCTGCTGCAGAATTGTCGTATGAGGGAAAGGGTTAATAGAAAATCACGAAAATGAACAGAATTTGGCTTACTGGGTATGTCTACAAAAAACCATCAATATTTAGATGTTTATTGTACTGGAAAATGAATTACTGCTCTTACTTCATCCCAGGATTATGATTCTAATATTTCAAGACAATGTTTTATACAGTTTTAAAACTTTGACTTTAACCCTTTCCCTCATACGACAATTCTGCAGCAGACGACTTTGAATGTATTTTGTCAAAACATAGAAAATCTCATAATTGAATGGATAACTTATGACAAAAAGTGGAAAACATTGTGGCAAAAGGAGAAATTGCACGTTTTGTGCAATTTCTTCTCTTGTCACTATGTTTTCAAATAGCTGTCTGCTGCAGAGGCGTCAGAAAGCGTCTATATGAGGGGGGGCTTATAGTAGCTTTACTCTGGAGTTCAGCCCCTTAAACAAAATCTGCAGTACAGAACATCTTGTCGAAATATGGAGAATAAATGAAATTTACTATCGAATAGAGTATGAAACAATGTGGCAAAAAGAAAAATTACTCATCATAACCAATTTCAACTTAACAATATTTTCAAAAGATATCTGCAGCAGAGGTCTCACAATGCATCAGCTTGCTGGTTTGATTGTTTGTTGTTTTACGCCGCTTTCAATATTTTTTCATATCATGGCGTTTCCTGTGTAAATTACCAGTACTACTGATCCATTTATCTTGACACAAGCCAGTCAGGTGTAACACTAGCCCCGCAACCCAGAGCACCAAGTAATGAATGAATGTATATTGTTTTATGGTGCATCGACAGCTAAGGTCATTTAGCGCGCAATTAAATTTAATTATTCATGATCCCTGGGTAAACAAACCAGTACTAGGCTAGAAAATGTGCCTTGCCCAAGGGCACTCCACCATGACCGTAGTGCCGTGACTGGGGATCGAACCCGGGACACTCGGTTTCAAAATCCCCGACGCTAACCACTCGACCACAGCGGATTCCAGAGCACTAAGGAGGGCAGCCATGACAACCATTTTTAAATTCTACTCGGCAAACTGGAAAGGATTAACGAAAGTTTGAGAAAACAAGTGTCACAATAATTTTCGATCATTGATTTTACTTACTGTACCTGTATAATGTGTCAGAAATTCGAAGTCAAATAAAAAATTTTTTTATCCCTTTCCCTCATACGACAATTCTGCAGCAGACGACTTTGAACTTGTTTTTTAAAAGAATAGAAAATCTCTATTATTGAATGGATAACCTATGACTTAAAGTTGAAAACATTGTGGCAAAAGGAGTAATTGCTCGTTTTGAGCAATTTCTTCTTTTGTCAATATGTTTTCAAAAAGCCGTCTGCTGCAAAGGCCTCAGAAAGCGTCTGTATGAGGGAAAGGGTTAAACATAGTTTCTCATGAATAGAATATTTTAGAGTAAAGGTTATTTTCTTTCATTGTATAATAAACTGCAACACAAAGAAGTAGAAGGACTATATAGATAAGTGTGAATTGAATCGTCATGCTCGAACAGATCTATCTTCCTTTTTCAAAAGGAATTAATGTAAACATTGATGGTTTCTCTGATACAGTCACATTCTCTGATGCTTTTGCAGTGTACAACCTTTGAAAAATATGGTGAAAAGAGGAGTAATTGATAATTATGAGCAGTCTTCTTTTTTCCCAAAAATGACACACTTGGTTTTTTCTCTTCTATCCTTATCCTTTACCACTTGTAGATGCATTCTGATGTAACTACAGCAGACCACCTTCGCAAACACTGTTTTTAACTCTATGCAATATATTCAAAGTCATCTGCTACACATGTGTAGCATGTGGAAAATTCAAGTTTTGATATTGGAACAGTCCATTCCAGTATCCAGGAATTGCATTGTCAGTCTGGATTATATTCATACATGTAGGAAAGGGTCTCAATATAGCAACAGGGTTTGATGTAAGAAAACACCAGCTTAAATGGTTAGACAATATTGCCACCCGGATATAACATGAACTACAGGTATAGTGTGTGTATACCACGTGACGTGCATGGTTAGACAGCAATAATTGCTCTTGATAAGAATGTAAAACAATGGTAACTTTTTTATTTCTTCACCCTTTTTGATGAAACATGGCGCAGTCTACTCCGCTTACAATGTCCTGTCTCTGGTTTTTACAGGAATCCAGTTTTGATAATGCTCCGGCTGTTGGCGATATTAATAAATTTTGAGAACTAGTTTATCGAAGTGTTTAAAGAAACTAAACCACTAATCAAACTCCGTTGAAAAACCGGAGATAGGGCTCTGGAAGCGGCGTAGACTACGCCATGATTCATTACAGATGATGAAAAAAATAAAAAAGTTATCTTTGTGTTTACTTCTAAACCAAAGTAAAATATTTCTGTCCGCCGTAGCATTTGTGACGTCAAAGTCACACACTGGGCGAGTTCGGATGGGCTTCTCTAGGATAGAGAACTGTACGTCATGTCTAAATATAAATTCAGAAAACATGCGCACTAATGCTTTCAATCTGAACGGTGTTTCCTCGTCTTAGTAGTAAACCATTCGGAACTACTCGGGTAATACCGTTATCCTTCATCATCCATTGGTGAAGCATTCATCACCGAGGTATTCCGAATGAGTATTAAACATCGTTGGTTGCCATTTTGAAATGCTAGTAACCCCAGGCTTGAGGTGGGTTATTAGGATTCGGGTCAAAAGGTCAAAATGACATCATTAAGGTTAAAAGTATCACCGTTCAAATGGATTCCGAGTGCACTCGGGCTGTTCTCGGATCCCATATGAACTCGCCCACTGATGTAGACCAACCATTGTATATATTCAAACAAAATATATGGTTATGTATTTCCATCAGAAAGAATGTTGTATTTGTTTCATCTAAGTAGTCATAGCAGCTATTCTCTAGAAACTTTTAAAACCCTTTTAACAATGAATATTTAATATGGATTTGTTAAGCTTGCATTTAGTAGATTCCATAGCCAATTCTAGTAAGATCGAGTTTAAGATCAATATCAAGACGAAAGTGATGAGTTGAGCAGCCGAGAAAATAGAGCCTGGTCAGACGTGTGCATGTTTTGGCTGATCTGGCATTATACGGATGGCTAATAAGGCTTCACAAAATCGAGTCCAACAGTCAAAAGGTTAAATTTATGGAACTTAATAAGGCTTAAGGAAAATGGCTGGAATTAGCTGGGTTTATTGATCTTCATTGTTCACAGGACTCTTTTCACAAGACGCGACTCAATTTAATTATTTCCCACATACAGGCGTGTTCTGACAACAGTGGATTTTTGAAAACATTGTGGAAAATTGATGTTTTAATAATATCCTTTCATTTTAATTAAGAGATTTGTCCCTTTTTTAACTAGGTATTTTCAAAGTTGTCTACTGCAGATTTGTTGTATGTGGGAAATGGTAAGATTATACCCCATTTTATAAAAGATAATGAGTTCTGCTATCAGATACATATACAGGTAGTTAGTTAATAAGACTGAGCTTTAATTTGGATAGTTTTACACATCAAAGATAAGTGAAAAGAGTATCAAGAACCAGTTTGACAAGTTTCTGGATTTTATTTTCAATGCTGAATTTTTAAATGGACTTATCCAGCTTTCTACTTGGAAGATTCCATTGCCAATTCTAGGAAAACTATAAAACAAGAGGGCCATGATGGCCCTGGATCGCTAACCTGACTTATGCAATGCGATTTGTCATGCAAAACACAGTCAACCACATTAACTCATTTTGTGGCCAGTTAAGCTAATATAAGAGGGCCAGTATCGCTCCACTGCCATTAGACATAAATTTAATTTGACCAATCACCATGGCTTGAAGGAATCTGATAGAGGGTCACCCTAGGAACATTTCTACAAAATTATTTTTAATTCAGCCTGACACTTTCGGAGGAGAAGATTTTTTAAGTTTTCACTATAGCCATAAAAGGCAAAATAGCCCCGCCCTCTGGTGGCCATGTTTTTCGATCAATCAACACGGCTTGAAGGAATCTGATAGAGAGTCGCTGTAGGAACATTTCTACAAATTTATTTGAAAATCGGCCATACACTTTCGGAGGAGAAGATTTTTTAAGTGTTCACTATAGCCATATAAGGCATAATAGCCCTGCCCCCTAGCAGCCATGTTTTTCGACCAATAAACATTGCTTGGAGAAATCTGATAGAGGGATATCCAAGGAACATTTCTACAAAATTATTTGAAAATCGGCCAACCAGTTTGGGAGAATAAGAATTTTGAAGTGTTTTTTGTTTGGTTGCCATGGAAACCAAAATTCTGCATGGATTCCAAAAATTTGAAGGAATTCTGGTGTGGTAATTGAGAGGATGGTTTCTATGAAGTTTCATCCCAATTGACCAACTAGTTACTGAGGAGAAGATGTTGACTGACGACGCACAACTTACAACGCACGCCAGACAAAAGGCAATCACAATAACTCACCTTGAGCACTTCGTGCTCAAGTGAGCTAAAAATATATTGAACTGAGGAGCCAACCGTAGTTTCACCTCAATTGACTGATAAGAGTTAACATTTTTCCTACATAGTACATAATGGTACGCACTTTTATCTTTTGAGAATATTTTGGCAAAAGGGGATATAATGCTTATAATTTCCCCTTTTGTCATAATATTTACAAGTCTAAATCAAAACATATACTTTCAGTAATAGATAAGATTGTCAGCACAAATTCCGCATTTGGATAGTTTTAGTGTTAATTGCATAATAAGATCAATTTGCCTTTTTGTGTGGTAAGTTTTTGGTAATGAATCGTCTCAAGAGGCTTATAGTGCAATTCACGACTAAAAAGCAAAGACAACAATTCATGATCAGACTGATCTCTGCCTCACAAGGTTTCCCCCCCTTTTCGTATGGTGTGGTGCAAATCCTTTACACAACAAATTTGGGACAGAAGTGAAATAGATTTTCCGAATTTGTTAACTTATGTGTGGATAATCAAAATTAATTGGTGGGTATACCGATAATCATAATACAGTGTATATCATATATCTCATAATCGAAATAAAACGGAATGAGGTGCAAATAAGACAAAATGAACAGTTTTGGACAATAAACCCTTTCCCACATACGGCAAGAATTTCTGAATGCTAATCATGACAAGAGTTCACATTATTGTCGTCCACTCTAGATTGTGCGTTTGTAATCCGACAGCTTTGATTTTCAATTGCTCCATTTGCCACAATAATTTAAAATCTTACTATAATTTATGGAGTTTTCTATGTTTTGCACTTGATTATTTCAAAGTCTGTCAAATCATTGAAATTGTTGTGGCAAAAGGAGAAATTGCTCATATTGAGCAATATCTGCATTTGTCACAATAATTTCACCACTTATCAATTATCATACGATCATTTATAGAGATTTTTTTATATTTTGTACTTGATAATTTCAAAGTCATCTGCTGCAGATTTGTTTTATGTGGGAAATGGTTAAACCCTTAGCCATTATCATGACTTACCGATAAACCAACTAGAAATACTGTGAGCAAAGCTCACTGAAGAATACCCCCGCTCCCCTCCCAAAGCATCGGATACAATGGTAAAGTTTCTACTTTGCTGTTGAAATTCCAAATGTCTTCTGATCAAATAAATATCGAATGTTTCATAATATTTAGGAGGAGTAGCGCTTACAAGGTATGTGCACAGGAGTCCCTCGCAGGTAACCTTTTAGTTGAATTATCTTCCCTTGGAAGAATCTGAGGAGAAAAATCTTTCTTCATGCATATCTACATATGATGTGTAGCCTTCATATACAGTTTGAATCAAATCAACTGAGCCCTTTAGGAGGAGTAGCACTTACAAGGTATGTGCACAGGAGTCCCTCGCAGGTAACCTTTAAGTTGAATTATCTCCCCTTGGAAGAATCCGAGGCGTATGATCTTCCTTCATGCATATCTACATATGATGTGTAACCTTCATGTAAAGTTTGAACCAAATCCATTGAGCCGTTTAGGAGGAGTAGCGCTTACAAGAAATGTGGAGGTATGTGCACAGGAGTCCCTCGCAGGTAACCTCTAAGTTGAATTATCTCCCCTTGGAAGAATCCGAGGCGTATGATCTTCCTTCATGCGTATCTACATATGATGTGTAACCTTCATGTAAAGTTTGAACCAAATCCATTGAGCCGTTTAGAAGGAGTAGTGCTTACAAGAAATGTGGACATACGAACAGACAGACATACGGACGGACAGACAGGGTGATTCCTATATACCCCCCAAACTTTGTTTGCGGGGGGTATAAAAACAGATGTTCTGTGTGTCAGCATTTTTTGACAAAACATAATCATAACAGGGCGTGTGTTCAACAAGAATAGTTTTTGGTACAAATTGAAATTTATCATAACCTCTTGTCCATTTATCTTTATTATTATATAAGTCACTTTCCATGATCAGTTTAACTCTTAATCATCTCATTCACTTAAAACACTGACCCTGCCAGGTTAAATATCCTACATAAAAGTTATATCTTCTACTGATATCAGCTTTACTGACTACAGTTTAAATTGTTCTAATCATAATGTTTGTGGATTTAAATGTTCTTTTTTTCTTATTTCTACATGTGCAACGAAATATTGCGGCTTCTCTTTGACGCTTTGCGTCAAACATTCGTCTTGTTTCTTCTTTTGTGTGACTGTCTTTAAAAAAATGGTCGCCATTTAAAAGTCTTGCGCTTTGTGTGTGAATTGAATGCATGGTATTTATTTTTTTATTTTTTTTAATTTTACGCCTAGTAACCAATTACTATTGATAAGGGGTTTATTTGATTCATTGTTAACTATTTATGCTACACAAATGTAAACAATTACTTCATTTAAATTTATATTGGCTTTTCCTTGTTAAACAGATAGCTTTTTTGGACAATTGCTTTGCTTTTCTTGGAAAATACACTTGTTATATGTAGCCCTGAAGACTTTTAACCATTAACCCCTTCCCTCATACAACAATTCTGTAGCAGACGTCTTTGAACATATTTTGTTAAAACATAGAAAATCTCTATAATTGAATGGATAACCTATGACTAAAAGTGGAAAACATTGTGTCAAAAGGAGAAATTGCTTGTTTTGAGCAATTTCTTCTTTTGTCACTATGTTTTCAAAAAGCTGTCTGCGACAGAGGCGTCAAAGGGTCTATATGAGGGAAAGAGTTAATATAAGTTTTGGTTTTGGTATTGAAAATATAAGAACAGGAATAATTACTTATATATTGTTTTCGTCTTTTTTCAAAACTGATCATTACTATTAAATATAGTATTGTTTCCACTCATATTTTGCATCCTGTATAAAAATAATATTTTTAGATTTACATTTACCTTTCCCTCATATAGACGCTTTCTGACACCTTTGCAGCAGACAGCTTTTTGAAAACATAGTGACAAAAGAAGAAATTGCTCAAAACACACTGTTATTCATAGGTTATCCATTAAATTATAGAGATTTCCCATTTTTTGACAAAATATGTTCAAAGTCGTATGAGGGAAAGGGTTAAAATATAAAAGCATAGCTAATAAGCTGCTACATAGGAAATTAAGTTCAATTATTCAAAAATATAGATTCCTGGAACAAAACAAGATAAATAATTAAATAAAATATGAAGTTTTTTAAAGTAAAACATATTTTTATTAGAAAATACTTACCAGTCATTTAATACCTGATATATCATCTCTATACACCTTAATTATCCAAAAAAAACGCCCACGCTAGCATATCCCTCACGTATCCGTGACATACACGGCCGCCCGGAAGTACGGGCGCGCACGTGAGCGGGTAGTCACTTTTCATTCACCGTTAAGTATTGGTGCCGACGCGGGGTTGGGAGGTGGGACTCTATAAATGACTGGTAAGTATTTTCTAATAAAAATATGTTTTACTTTAAAAAACTTCATTTTTATATCAAAAATACATTACCAGTCATTTAATACCTGATGACTTCGTAGCATAGGACGGGAGGTTCGACCAATACTTACTGTAGTTCCAGGTACGTAGTAGTATATTATTCCATATTTTTCAGAACAAACATACTTGATTCCAACGGTAGTATAAAGTGATAGTGGGGATTGAATAAATGTTCAATCGGTATTCACTTTATTTATGTGTTGGATTATAATAATTAGCGAACAACTCGCTGAGAAGCCACAAGGGGACCCAGAGAGAACAAGTTATCTGACTGACTAGCCATAGAACGTAAGTAGAAAGACGAAAAGGTAGATTGCGACTTCCATACTGCCGCTTGAAGAATCTCTTCAAGAGGAACATTATTAGAGAATGCCCAACTTGTAGAGAGAGCTCTAACCTCGTGCGGACGAATCCGCAGAAACGAGAGATCTCGACTAGACAGGTCTTTATAAGCTAATTTTATAGTAATAGATATCCAGCGGGAAATAGACGCCGCTGAAATATCTTTATCACCTATAAGAGGAAGAAATAACCTCTTTCTCCGACCCCGCGTCCCTTCAACTCTCTTAAGATAATGCTTAAGAGACCTAACGGGACAAAGGGTTCTGTCGGAATCAGAAGGACCACAGGTCGCCGAAAGGCTGGGAACTGTGATTGGCGAAGGTGAAACCGAAGGTAATTGGTTTTTAGCCAGGAACCCCGGTTGACAGAGTAGAGTAAAAGAGCCATCAGACTCATTGAATCTGATGTGCCCTGTTTCTACCGAAAGAGCATGTAACTCGCTCCTTCGACGAGCTGTAGCGAAAGCTAAAAGAAAGACGGTTTTATAAGTTAAAAACTTTAAAGACGCCGATACTAGAGGCTCGTATGGAGCTCTAGTAAGCGACCAAAGGACGCAAGACAAATCCCATTTTGGAGTTAAACTCCTACAAACGGGTTTCTCTAATTCGAACGAGCGTATAAGTTCCGAGAGAAACGGATTTGAACCAATACTCTCTCCCCCAATGAACTTAAACGTGTTCGATAACATAGAACGGTAGCCTTTCACCGTACTAATTGCCAGTTGTTTTTCTTCGAAGAGAAAAAGAAGGAAATCGGCAATCCGAGTTACAGAGGGACACTCCGGATTGATCGACCTTGTACCACACCAATCTGAGAAAACTTTCCACTTGGAATCATAAACGATTCTAGTGGATCGTCTTCTTGATTGTGCGATACGAGAGGCAACTTTTTGAGAAAAGTTTCTCTCTCGGACAGAACGCTTGATAATGTCCAGGCGTGAAGATGTAGCATTGCCAGGTTGGGATGAAGACGCCGACCTGGTTGCTGAAACAGTACGTCTTCTTGAATAGGAAGTCGTATTGGATTTGCCGAGAGACAGGCCAGGAGGTCGCTGAACCACGACCTCTGGGGCCAACAGGGTGCTATCAACAGTATTTTGCACTGTTGCGAGCGAAGAACCTTTTGAAGTACGATCGGAACCAGTATGAACGGGGGAAACGCATACCCGAACAGGAGGTTCCAATCGAGGGTCAGTGCGTCCACTGCCCAAGCTGCAGGATCGTACATCGGGGATACATAAAGTGGTAGCCGATGATTGACTCTGGTGGCGAAAAGATCCACCAGGGGTGTCCCGATCCGCATGAACACTGAGTTCAACACACTCTGGTTCAATGTCCATTCTGCCGGAAGAATTTTGTTCTGGCGGGATAGACTGTCTGCTAAGACATTCAGACGACCTGGGACGTGTTTTACCAGAAGTACTAACGACGTCGCCTGACACCAAAGGAGTAACTTCCAAGTCTCTAAAAAGAGAAGATGGGAGTGCGTTCCTCCTTGCCTGCGAATGTACGACACAACAGTAGTATTGTCCGTCGACAACAAAACAGTTTTGTTCGCAACGGAGGCAGAGAACTGATTGAGGGCTAGCAGGACCGCCCTCAGTTCCAAGTTGTTTATGTGAAAACACTTCTCCTCCGCTGTCCACATGCCCTGGGCTGTTAGGCCCTGCGGCTCTAAATGAGCTCCCCAACCCGCAGCACTGGCATCTGTAAAAAGGTACAGATCCGGAGGTGGTGTGAGTAAGGGTACCCCTTCTTGATAGATTAACGGATCCAGCCACCACCGAAGGTGGGACTTGAAGAAATCCGTCAGAGCTATCTCCTGATCCAGTGAGTCCACAGACGGACGCCACCGGGACAGAAAAAGAAACTGAAGGGGTCGCATGTGGAGCCTTCCTAGAAAGACTAGGTCGGCTGCTGCACTCAGGGAACCCAGAAGTGACAGCATGGATCGGGCTGTTACTGCAGCCTGATCCAGAGCGAGACCGATTTTCTGTAACAGAGAATCGACTCTGTCCGAAGGTACTTGAATTACCGCTAAGTCGGTGAGAAACGTCATACCCACGAACGTGAACCTCTTTGACGGAATTAATTCCGACTTCTGCGTGTTGGGTATTAAACCCAATCGCAGAATGGTCCGCCAGGCTAGGGACAGATCGTGAAGTAAAAGTACACGATCCGTCCTGTGGAGAAGCCAATCGTCGAAGTATTGAAGAAGTTGGGGTCCTTTCCTGCGAAGGAAGGCTCCCACAGTACTGATTATCTTCGTAAACACTCGAGGGGCGGACTTGAGGCCGAAGGGAAGAGCCCTGAATTGGAACACTTCTCCCTCTATCACAAACCGAAGGTATTTCCTCGAGGAGGATGCGATCGGGATGTGATAATAGGCGTCTGTTAGATCTAGAGAGACCGCCCAGTCGCCTTTCCGAATTGCTACTCGGATGGAGCGGGTCGACTCCATTTTGAATTTCTCGACCGGAATCAATAGATTTAGCGCAGATAAATCTATAACCGGTCTCCACCTGCCGTCTTTCTTCGGAACAAGAAAAAGACGGCTGTAGAAACCCCGAGAATTGGGGTTGAGAACCCTCTCTATGGCATTCTTTTTCAGAAGTGATGAAATCACCTCCGACATGGCCGGATGACGTGATGACATGTCGATCGGCACGCTTGTCAGCGGAGGGGGGGAAATGAAGGGAATCAGATACCCTTCCTGTATCACAGACAAAATCCAACGATCCTCTGTGATACTTTCCCACTCTTCCGTGAAAAATGACAGGCGGCCCCCGACTGCAATCTCCGACCTTGGGATTGTCATAGAGAGGAGCGAATCCCTAGGAGTAGAGACTTGAACAGAAGCGGGTGCAGTTAACCCCAGTTTAGCTGCATCCCCGTCTAAAGCTGGCACTTTGACAGGGAAGAACTCCTTAGACGTAGAATACGGTTTAGGATTGACCCATTCCTTAGAAATGGGTCCTGGGACCGACCAGCCTGACGGCAAAGCCTCTAGAGACCTGGTCGACTGCAATTGGTCTAACAACCTGCCCAAGTTGTTAGCTTGAGGAAGTAATTGCACTGGCGTAAAAGCCTGTACATTAAGCTCCTCTAGGCTCGAAAGGTTTTTCCGACGTGGGGGAGCGTCAACCTTAGGGCATAAAGTATCCGGCACCACCCGAAATACTTCGTCAATAGCCTGCTGAAAAGACCAACGCTCTGCAGCTGGCTCCTCATCGGAAGGAGACCCATTTCCCTCATCATCGTTAGACGAAGATGAAGGGTTGTGTGTACTCCTATGAGGTTGATTACTCGGTCTCCCAACCGGTAGATCAATGTCCGACTCAGACATGGATAATTCAGAATAATCCATGTTCTGCCGAAGATTTTGTGAAGCAGGCCCCCTCTCCGCAGCAGAGGGCGGCCGTACAAGATCTTCTGCCGGGGCCGAACTAACCGTATGGGACGGTCTCGGCCTCTCGTTCACAGAATGACGCAATGTATTCTGATCCCGAGGTTGCCTATAATCGGACTGCCTATCAAGTAGGTGTCCCCCCGAGAGCAGTAAATTCCCATGAGATGGGTAATGCTGATCCCGGTAGGCTGTTGAACTCTGTCTAACACCTAACGGTTCCATATTATGGACCGGTGGCTGGTATTGAGGAGCAGCATATTGTCTTGCGACATACACTGTCCCCCCAGGGGAAGAAAAAGATTTTTCGTAACCCCCATACCCGATGGAAGACAGAGGAATAACCGAACCCGGTGCAACACCAGGGTTAAAATTATTCTGATTCTGTAGTGGAGCAGAGATCGATCGATAATTAGAATCGATTCGGTCTATCACCACAGAACCCGTGCCTTGACGCGCCATGTGTACATAGTCGTCTGGCAGTGTAGACGAGGCATTAAAAAATGCCCCACTACTCGGTTGGCCTGTGTTTACATAAGACACTGGGGTTTGTGTCGTATTCACAGGCGTGACCGATTGGCCCGTAGCACCATAACGAAATGGGCTACTGACCTGATGCGGCATGTCTCCATGCGCGCGATTTTTGTCAGTCGTCGAATCAATTAAGATAGTCTGACTGCCAGGATGAATCGGTGCTAAACGATCAACCTTTTGCCTGGCTGGGTCCTTGCAATCGGACCTTTGCCCTGTCGCATCACAGATACGTGAGCGACTACCTGGTCTAGTCATGGCAACGTGACTGACTGGCCCAGTCCAGTCCAACCCGGACTGACTGGTGAAAGGTCGCGTCATTAACGAATGACTCCTCTCCGGTTGCCCGGTGACCTGACGTGCCTCGGTATTTGGGTTTTGTTGCTCAGCCCAACAAAACCCAGGTTGACTATGCATAGGCAGGAGTGAAGCTGCACTATACAAAGTCTCCGGAACACTACGTCCCCCAACGTATGTAACCGGTACTCTGCAGCTGTCCGAAGACCGCTGTAGCCCAGAGTATGGTGTCGGATTGGTACAACCTGCGGTTTCCCGGAAAGCTACCAAAGGCACTCCTTCTTGCGAAGGCCCAGCCCTAACACCAGGCGACAGATGGCGAGGTTCAGCGGTTAAATGATCCAGCTGAGCATTTTCCCCGCTGTTTCCGTACGGTTTCTGAAGTTTCCCGACGGAGCAACTCTCACCCAAAGCTACCATCCGAATTTCCTCAGCGCGCGGAAAAACGGCTGTGTTGAGCGGAGAAGAAGGCTCAGCATCGCCCTTCGACTCGCTCAACACCGTTGCAGAGTCCGGTTGGGAGAACCCCTCGAACTCTGCCTCACTCGATGAAGATAAAGGCACCCTCTTAGGGGTCTTCTTTATCTTCCTGCTTTTACGAGTCTTACTCCGCACGACCTTTTTCCAAACGGAAATAGGCCATGTCGAGCAGTACTCGCAAGGTGAAGCCTGTGTGCATTTGGTGCACACAACGCAGGTCGGATGTGAATCCCATAGGTGTACAGCATGACCACATGGGCTCCGCATCCCTTCACCAGTAATTGACATTGACATAATTCAAAAATACTCACCAAACAGGAAATAATCCGTATATAATCCGTTTATAATCCGTTTTAGTATATATATCCACACTACGGTGACACCGGCAGTTTGGACACGTAAATTGAAAATAAATTTGTTTCAAATTTTTTTCACAAATATTGAAATAGGACAGTCAACAATTCATACAGCAATAGTTAAAGTAGCATACTATCGCTAACAGGGTAGGGAAAAAGTATTGAAAACAGCAAGACTTCCGCACCCGAAGACGGTAACTGAAATTAGCGGGTGGGGTAAACCACGTGCTTCTCAGCGTATCGTCTGCTACAAAACAATAAATACAGCAATAAAGTAAATAATTTACGGCTGTGACGTTAATGTAGACAAAATATCTTTGGACAATTAAATGTTTATAAGGCAGGGCCTTATGAAACAAAAGAGTTAATTGGAAGAAGAAAATAATAATATAAATTTTTCTTATCGACTACTCCGGTGAATCCAAAAATGAAAAGTGACTACCCGCTCACGTGCGCGCCCGTACTTCCGGGCGGCCGTGTATGTCACGGATACGTGAGGGATATGCTAGCGTGGGCTTTTTTTTTGGATAATTAAGGTGTATAGAGATGATATATCAGGTATTAAATGACTGGTAATGTATTTTTGATATAAAAATACCTGTGTTTACAGTGTTTACACCTGTCTGATTTCCGTGATGGATGTCAGTCACCCGGATCGCTTTGGTTGTTATAGTCCGGTAACCTTTCAAAACAAATACAGGTTGGCGTTTTCATAACAGAGTCGGTATTCAATTTTAGTGTCTGTGAAAAAGAGTTTAATAGATAATATCCTGACAGACATAATAGTATGAGGCATTGCTGAGACGGAAAACATTTTAAATAAAAATTTAGACGAATCTTGTTACGGATGCCGGATATCGGGTACCGGATATCAAAAGGCGTCAAAGGAATTTGACAAGCGCTCACGGTACACAGATTTTGTTTACACAGGCAACTGGTTATTTGTCAAATTTACAGGTAAAATTTCAGATTATCATGAACGTTTATGACAAATTTATACTTTTGGGTATGATAATCATATACACTTTTAATCCCACAACCTCTTTAGCGCAGATGTATCGTCATTGCTCATTTCGGAATGAGTTGTGCTGCACACGTTTTGTTGCAGTCACAATCAGATTTGTCACTTGTTTTCTTATTTCTTCTACGATGGTAAGGTTCATGGTCCTGTTGGTGTGTCTAGTAGAACTATGATAACGATTTACATTGATAAAACAACAGAATTATTTTCTGGAAGAACGACAGGTACCTAACCTCTGCACACTCTTGTAATGGGAATGGGTAATAGGTACAAATATCACTTCTACCTCCTTACTGTAGAAGTCAGCTTTCATAGCTCCCTTGGTAGAGTGGTTGCCTTTTTCACAAAGTTAAGCAACATGCATTGCGATAGAGCCTTGATGGGTGACCCGAGATGGCTTAACTCTGTGTAGGACCTGGCTATAGTCCAGGTTTCTGTACCTAAGGAATGCGATTTAATATTTTGACTGTTCGCCTCCTAATGCAATATGTAACGGCGATATATTGAGACTAGACCTTGCCGGGACATGTTAAACTCTGACAAACGTACAACAAATCTGCTACAGAAAACTTTGAAAACATCTTTGTTTAAAAATATTGAAAATCTCTATAAATAAAAGTATGATTATTAAATAGACAAACATGATGGCAAAAGGAGCAATTACTCACTTGTTTCACAATGTTTTCTAAAGTCGTCTGCTGCTAAGCTGCTAAAGTACGTCTGCAAGTAGGAAAGGCTTAAGTTTGAACTCACTTTCATATTTGTTTTGAAGAAAGTTCTTAGCTATGCTCGATGGGCTTCAGATTTACCTTGCACCTGTAGCATTCTCGCATCATTTCAGACATACTGATCATGTTTTAAAGCTTAAATATGGGACAACCAAGTTCATGATTGTTTCAATTCAAAGATGTGAAGTAGAAAGATTTGGATCAGAACAATTGTTGTGATACTATTCATTCACAATTTGTAATATTTTCAAATTGACAACAGAAAGTGTTAAAAAATACGTACAAATTCATTCAAAACTATTTCTCTACGTAAACATCCATGCAGAGTTGACATTCATCACTCCCTCCTTGAAGAGATTTTGAATATTGAACGGACAACAATCCTTCAGTATATTCATTTAACTCTCAGTATTGTTCTATTGACCACATCTATTACTTTTGTAATTAGAAGGCCATTTGAAATTCCTCCAAACATATCCAAACTATTTTCTTGATCCATTAGCACATTTTGGAACCAGTGCTCATCCAACTAAAATCTTTGCAAACTGCTACAAACATTACCTGACAGCTTGAGTGTTTGTATAATCCAACTCAATCCATGTCAAATTGTAAATAATACATTGCGTTTTCCAATAATACACTATTGACTGTAATAATGGTTTTAACCCTTTCCCACCTATAGTTGCTTTCTGATGCGTCTGCAGCGCACAACTTTTGAAAACATTGTGACAAAAGAAGAAATTGCTCAAAACAAGTTTTCAATTTTTTTCAATAACTATACCTCATTTATAGGGATTTTCCATATGTTTGCCTAGATGTCATCTGCTGCATATTTTCTGTATCCGTGATACTGAATCCTAAGTAACTGTTCCCAGAAAATTAACCATTACCGTCTTGCAGACACTTTTTGACACTTCTGCAGCAGAAAACTTTTTTAAACATTGTTGTAAAGGTAGAAATTACTTATGATGAGCAAAAACATTTTGGCACAAGGAGAAATTGCCCGTATTGAACAATTTCTGTCTTTGCATTGTTTTCACTTGAATTCTATTCAATAACTATACTTTCAATTATGGAGCATGATTCCTCATTTTTGCGAAGTCAACTCACTGCTGCAGATTTGTTGTATGTGAGAAAGGGTTTTAGTTGATATCTTTCTGCTTTTCAGATTATAGATCACAATGAGTTTTTCTGTCGTAGGGAATCCAACTCCCAGATATGACAGACCTGCCAGTGGCAGAAGACCTGGAAGTGCCAAACCACAAACAGCAAGAAATCCAATCACTGTAAGTCTGAACATACTAATAGTGATTATATTCTAAAAAGGTTTCTTTTTCTTATACAAGACTTTTATCACCTAGAAGCCATTTAAGTTAATTTAACCATTTTCCCAAATACAACAAATCTGTATTAGAAAATCTCATGATTGATTTGAGTTGAAAATTTGTTGAAACAGGAGAAATTGCTTATCATGAAAAACTTCTCCTTTTGTCACAATATTTTCAAGAAGTGCATCAAACTGTATCTTATGTATGTGGGGAAGGATTAAGTTCAAGATCTGTGTACCTGGAAACCTTATGTTGTCACCCAATCATTTACGTCATTATTGGCTGAGTAAGCGAAATGTTTACAGACGAATTACAATAAAATTGACTAATTGTTTTAGGTTCAACATGGCATTTTGAATAATTTTCCAGTTATGTCACAGCGGCCATGTGTTTCCTGGCTTTCTCTCAAACAGTGTTTCAAAAGCAAACGGCTGTTTTTCCCCATTAACTGTTGGCCCATTGGTGGAAGACAAGTGATACTTGTCGCATTGACTTTTGTTAAATTACAAAAAGATTGTTTACTGAGCTATTAGAGGTTGGAATCACAACCACTGGATTGAGAGATCTGGTTGCTATATGGACTGCCCTATCAGGGCTCAGCGAATACAATCAACACCAACATGTATTAAACATATTACATACTCATGTCTTTTTCTCCAATGATGTGTTTGAAAGATAAGCGTTTATCAGGGAAACATTTACAGTCAATGTTTAACATGTAATGTATGTGCTTAACTCTTTCACACTTCCTCAAATCAGATACAGATACTTTTGAAACAAATATTTAAAAGCGCAAGTATAATTTTCTCGAATATTATGGAAAACATTGTTCCTAAGTTGTTTCCCACATTTAAGTATTTTACCAATTTCTCCTATCATTGAGAGTTAAGTATTTGTGTTTGTTTGTTTATTATCAGGGACTAGAAACACCAGTCAGAGTTCAATCAAGGGCAGAAAATCCTCCATCAAGGGCGGCATCAACAAAACCAGATGGGTATGATCTTAAACCGTTTTCGTTATACAAAGATACAGATAACAGATTTCTGCTTTTCCCAAATGTTTTCAACTGTAAATTACTCTATAATATTATACGATAATGCTGCCAATTTACTACAGAACATTTTTGTTAATATTTTAGGTTCATGATAATTTCTCAATAACTATAACAGGTCCAGATCTTCTGATTGAATTATACAACTTTTGTGTTCATAATGTGACCGCCTCGGTAGTGTAGTGGTAGAGCGTCTGCCTCAGGTGTGGGAGGTTGCGGGTTCAATCCCCGAGCAAGTCATACCAAAGACTTTAAAAATGGTAGTTATAGCTGCCCTCCTTAGCGCTCAGGGTTGCAGGGTTAGCATTACGACTGACTGGATGATGGTGTTGGGATAAATGGACCAGTAGTACTGGAATCTTACCCAGGAAACATTGTGATATAACTTTAAAATTGTTGAAAGCTCGATCAATCAAGTACATATTGTATTACATGTCGACCCCCAAATGTGTAGCCTCATAAGATAAAGTTATTATTATTATTGACAGGATGCCAGGGCTAAATTTAAAGTATCTAAATGAAATTGATGACTATGTGTACAAGCCAGTGCAGATTGGGGACTATCCTCTAGGATCTCCTGGTGATTCAGCAAGGACAGATGTCAGGTAAGATAACTCTGTCGACCTATTTTCCCACATACAACAAATCTGCAGCCAATGACAAAAACCTGAAAAATCTCCATAAAATATAATTTAATTGTTAAATAAAGTTTAATGATGAGCAATTTCTCATTTGGCCACAATGTTTTCAAAAGTTGTCTGCTGCTATTGCGTCAAAATGCGTCTGCAGGTGGGAAAGGGTTAAATTAAACTATCTATGTTACATAAATAGTGAATCAAGGTCTTACAACTTGTATCTATCACTAGATGTCTGCTTCCTGATGACTTAATCCTTTCCTACATACAGAGACGTTCTGGCGCTTCTGCAGCAGACTACTTTTGAAAACATCATGGCTGAAGTCGTCTGCTCATGATAAGTAAATCCTCCTTCTCCCAATATGTTTTTAACTCTATTTAATGATTAAATTCTCATTTGTGGAGTTTTTCACATATTTGCCATGATGTTTTCAAGTTCATCTGCTGTAGATTTGTTGTATTTGAGAAAGGGTTTACTTACATGTATGCATTTAACACGAGGTTAGCCTGACTCAAACCCAGGACCTTGTGATCATGAGGCCTGCACTCTTCTTATGATCCACCATCTCTCACATAGGATGATTGTGCATACCAGGTGTTGATATTCTACTGGATAGGAACAACTCGACCCTTTCCAACATGCAACAAATCTACAACTAATGATCTTAAAAACCTCTATAAATGAAAGAGTAGATATTTATTAGAGTCAAAAACGTTGTGGCAAAAGGATATCATAAGCCATTTGTCTCAATGATTATAAAATTTCTGCAGCAGATGTGTCAAAATGCAACCTTGCATGGGAACTGGAGGGTTCAATACCTTTCGACTATTGCAAGCATCCATAAAAGTTCATACACAAGTTTCATACTAAAACAATATATATCATATTCAAAAGAATGTTTCCATCTTATTTTATCTTTATTAGTAAAATGGTCAATTATAATGCTATTGTAATTACAGTTGGGGAACAGCAGTATCAACAGCGAGAAGTGAGAGACCTTCAGCGAGGCAAATTTCATCAGTAAGTTTAGACTCACAGATCTCTATCAAAGTAATGTTACAAATATGTAAATGACATCGTTCGACATACAAGGATTCCTAGAATTGCAATCTGGATTTGGTGTACATATTCAACCCTTTCCCACTTGCAGACACACTTGCCGCAGACGACGTTCATGACAATGTTATTAACCCTTTCCCTCGTATAGATGCTTTCTGAAGCCTCTGCAGCAGACAGCTTTTTGAAAACATAGTGACAAAAGAAGAAATTGCTCAAAACAAGCAATTTCTCCTTTTACCACAATGTTTTCCACTTTTAGTCATAGGTTATCCATTCAATTATAGAGATTTTCTTTTTTTTGACAAAATATGTTCAAAGTCGTCAGCTGCAGAATTGTCGTATGAGGGAAAGGATTAACTCATTTCAATTATAATAATTTATAGAGATTTACCATTATTTTGTCAAGATGTTTTCAAAGTAGTCTGCTGGAGATTTGTTGTATGCGGGAAGAGTCTCAAAAGTTATTTGTTTGCAGTCAATAAGTGATAAGAAATATACTTTAATTGAACTTTTCTCGTCCGGACTATAACTTTGTCATGCATGGAGATATTTTCAAATAACTTGGCACAAACATGCACCATATCAAGACGATGTGCCAAATGCAAAAATAAATTCTGTAGATTCAAGGTCAAGGTCACAGTGATAAGAAATAGACTTTAATTGAACTTTTCTTGTCCGGACCATAACTTTGTCATGCATAGAGATATTTTCAAATAACTTGGCACAAACATGCACCATATCAAGACGATGTGCCAAATTCAAAAAAAATATTGTAGATTCAAGGTCAAGGTCACAGTGATAAGAAATAGACTTTAATTGAACTTTTCTCGTCCGGACCATAACTTTGTCATGCATGGAGATATTTTCAAATAACTTGGCACAAACATGCACCATATCAAGACGATGTGCTAAATGCAAAAAAAATTAATTGAACTTTTCTTGTCCGGACCATAACTGTGTCATGCATAGAGATATTTTCAAATAACTTGGCACAAATATGAACTATATCAATATGATGTGTTACATGCAAAACTTTTGTCTGTAGCTTCAAGGTCAAGGTCACAGTGACAACAAATAGACATCAGTTGAACTTTTCTTGTCCGGACAATAACTTTTTCATCCATAGAGATATTTTCAAATAGCTTGGAACAGATATACACCATATCAAGACGCTGTGTCATATGCACAATTTATGTGTTTAGTTTCCAGGTCAAGGTCTTTAGCTTCCAGGTCAAGGTCACAGTAACAGAAAATATACTTTACTTGAACTTTTTTTGTTCAGACCATAACTTTACCATGCATATAGATATTTTCAAATAACTTCGCGCAAATATGCTCCATATTAAATAACTTGGCAATTTAAAAGAATATAGCATAGATATGAGTAAGTTTCATAACCTCGGGCCCTGGATCTAGTCTGTTTGCAAAGGCATAAACGTGTTACTATCAAGTAAAGGATTAAGGCAGATCACTGATTATCAACCTGGCATTAGGGATCCTAAAACATGGCTGCTTACAACAAAAGGTTGCTTAATATCTGTTATCTATTATATGTTCTTAATAAATGAGGCCATCAACACACGATTGACTGTATTGAACTGATATTTGTTAAATAAAATTGTGATATATTTAATTGACAAAGTAATTATGATTATTCATCAATAGAAATATTCCCTGTTACTTGAATTACTAGCTTTGATTAACTATTAACAGAAAGATTTGACAGATCTGTTAATTCTTAATCAAACACCTTCCATTATAGAAAACCTGGTTTCATGGAATTTCCATGTCTTGTTATTTTATTTATTGACTATGCTTGGTTATACATTATGTATATTCCATTACTTCTAACAATCTTCCAAGCTGATAAAATACCAAATATGTACAGATCTGTTAAATATATTGTAAGTAAAAGATAAAGTCCGCATAATTAGCAATTTCCCTGTTTCTTATAATCTAAAACTCTTTATCTTTTTGTATAAATTTACCTAAAATAATTCAAAAGCTGTTGATAAAAATCTTACCCTGTAACAATATTTTTTCAGAGATATGATAGAGGAAGTAGCCGCCCCACGGGAATGCCAGGTTTAAGATTGACAGATGATGACCCTTATGAACACAAATCACATACAAAACCCCCTACAGCAAGAACTAAACAGGTATACAGTCGAACCTCGTTAAACCGGACGCCGTTAATCCGGAAAATTCGCGATCCGGACAAAAAATTTAGGGAACGGATTTTTTATGCTTAATTATTCTCCGTTAATACGGAAATTCGCGTTCCGGAACCGGACAAAAAAAATCGGGAACAGACTGACCATTTACACATATAATCCGTTTCGTTAGTCCGGAAGTCCAAACAGTAATGTACATGACTGTACAGCATACAGAAAACATAGACAGTATATATGTTTTTACTCAATTAGTCTGTGTCATTGTTTTCTGTAGTGTCCGTTTGTCCTAAAAGGTGTTAAAGCTGTATACAATGTAATAGCCTAAGGCTGTTCAATAATCTGCAAGCGTGTGTCATTGTTTACTTTGATTAGCAGCCATAAAATAGCAGCCAAATTGTCAAACAGATCTAAACTGATTTTGAGACTAAAATTTCGATATTTTGACCCAGAGACAAGTGTAGATCTGACAAAAATAATAAGTTGTTCAATATTTTTATATGTTGACGTTCATTTTTTCAAAAACGTACATGTTTACGTACTGGTTATCTATGTGTTGTAAATCTCATGATAAAGCTTTGCTTACGACAAACAGTATCTAGAGGTAAATGGTAAATACGATATCGCTGACAGTTTGCAAAGCTATTTTGAATGAATTTCCCTCAATTATAATCATGTATCCGCGCAATATCTGGGGAAATATTGGGTCCCATTCTTTGACTCCTATTGTTATGCTAAGACGAAAATTTGGCGTAGGCAAAATAAGAAATCGTTAATCCGGAAGATTCGCAATCCGGACGTTTTTCTCTGGGAACCAAAGTGTCCGGATTAACGAGGTTCGACTGTATATCTATTGTCAATTAGGCTTAAAGTGTATGTTTGAAGGTCACCAGTTGTCGAGAATAGGTGCAAGGAAACACTGGTATAACTGAAATACTGTTGGAAATAGTATCATTGGCCAATCAATCAATCTTTCACCAATGACAAAGGTGATTACGGAAATGGGATCCAGTGTATCCAGTACCGATTTGTCCAGGTTTGCTCATAGACTCTTTAACACCATTTGGCTCTAATTCCAGATATGCTTCTTAGTTGACATGACTGCCTTGACTGGTTTCATTAAAAAGTTTGAACTCTTTAACCCTTTCTGGCATACAGCAAACGACTTTGAAAACATACCCAACATTTTTTGGAAACTCCCTTTAAATGAAAGTACAATAATTGAATAGAGTTGAAAACAAAAGTGACCCTTTCCCTCATATAGACACTTTCTGACGCCTCTGCTGCAGACGGCTTTTTGAAAACATAGTGACAAAAGGAGAAATTGACACAATGTTTTCCACTTTATGCCATAGGTTATCCATTCAATTAAAGAGATTTTCTATTTTTTGATAGAATATGTTCAAAGTCGTCTGCTGCAGAATTGTCGTATGAGGGAAAGAGTTAAGGACTGCAAGACTGCAAGACAATCACTTAACTCATTGCCTTTAAATGATATTCAAAAAAAGGTTTATTTGTACAATCATCATTGTGTTTCAGGCAACAGTCTGGGACCAGCCCGCCATTCCTGATCCAGAGAGTTGTGCTCCACCGTCGGCCAGACATAAACAGATGTACATGGACTATGAAGATGACAGAAAGGCTTCCTACAGAAACAAGGACAACTATGACTTCACTGAGGTAATTAACAGAAACACCATTTCCATGTGATAGCAAACCAGATAGTGTTCAACCCTATCCCTCTTACAAAATATCTGCAGCAGACGACTTTGAAAAAATATTTACAAAAATGTGAACAATCTTTGAAAATAATAGTATAATAATTAAATAAAGATGAAAACACTGTGGCTAAAAGAAATTGCTCATTTTACCTCACAGTGTTTTCAAAAGTCGTCTGCTGCAGAGGCGTCAGAAAGCGTCTATATGTGGGAAAGGGTATAAAAGAATAAAGACAGACAGAAAAGTGGAACTACTCGATGCAATATAACGCATCTGCAGCAGACAACTATTCGTCCCTTTAGTGCAAGAAGGTTGTAAACTAGTTATAAAAAGTTCGAGTTATCGAGAGGTCGAATTATCGAAAAGTTCCGAGTTATCGAGAGGTCGAATTATCAAACATTTCGAGTTAGCGAGAGGTCGAATTATCGAACATTTTGAGTTATCGAGAGGTCGAATTATCAAAAAGTTTGCGTTATCAAAAGCTTCGAGTAATAAAAAGTTACGAGTTATCGAGGGGTCGAATTATCAATAGGTCGAATTATCGAAAAGTTCGAGTTATCGAGAGGTCGAATTATCGAAAAGTTTGAGTTAAAAAATAAGTTACCGAGAGGTCGAATTATCGAAAAGTTTGATTAAAAAAAAAATTCGAGTTATCGAGAGGTCGAATTATTGAAAAATTTTGAGTTAAAAAAAAAGTTTGATTTATCGAGAGGTCGATTTATCGAAAAGTTGATTTATCGAGATGTCAAATTATCGAAAATTTCGAGTTGAAAAAAAGTTATAGTTATAAAAAGTTCGAGTTATCGAGAGGTCGAATTATTGAAAAGTTCGAGTTAAAAAAAAAGTTATCGAGAGGTCGAATTATCGAAAAGTTCGAGTTAAAAAAAAAGTTATTGAGAGGTCGAATTATCGAAAAGTTCGATTAAAAAAAAAGTTTGATTTATCGAGAGGTCGATTTATCGAAAAGTTGATATATCGAGATGTCAAATTATCGAAAAGTTCGAGTTGAAAAAAAGTTATAGTTATAAAAAGTTCGAGTTATCGAGAGGTCGAATTATTGAAAAGTTCGAGTTAAAAAAAAAGTTATCGAGAGGTCGAATTATCGAAAAATTCGAGTTAAAAAAAAAGTTATCGAGAGGTCGAATTATCGAAAAGTTCGATTAAAAAAAAAGTTCAAGTTATCGAACATTTCGAGTTATCGAGAGGTCGAATTAGCGAAAATTTCGAGTTATCGAGTGGTCGAATTATCGAAAATTTCGAGTTGACAAAAAGTTGGCGTAAAAATCGAGTTGTCGAGAGGTTGAATTATCGAAATGTTCGAGTTAAAAAAAAAATTATCGAGAGCACGAATTTTCGAAAAGTTTGAGTTATCAAAAAAGTTTGAGTTATCGAGAGGTAGAATTATCGAACATTTCTAGTTATCGAGAGGTTGAATTATCGAAAAGTTGGGGTTAAAAAAAATGTTATCGAGAGGTCGAATTATCGAAAAGTTTGAGTTAAAAAAAAAGTTATCGAGAGGTTGAATTATCGAAAAGTTCGAGTTAAAAGAAAAGTTATCGAGAGGTCGAATTATTGAAAAATTCCCGAGTTAAAAAAAAAGTTCAAATTATCGAACATTTCGAGTTATCGAGAGGTTGAATTATCGAAAAGTTGGAGTTAAAAAAAATGTTATCGAGAGGTTGAATTATCGAAAAGTTTGAGTTATCGAGAGGTCGAATTATTGAAAAGTTCCGAGTTATCGAGATGTCAAATTAGATGTACAGAATCTACAGAGTTCAGAAATGCCTTTTTACTTTACTATTTTAGACACAATCCTATGTAATTACACTGAGATACAACCTTCTTGAACAACAAATTGTGTATAAAAAAATATCGGTGCAATAAGATTGTATCTCCCAGTTACAACCTTATTGCGCCAAAGAAATAGACACTTTTGAGTTACAACCTTTTTGCATTAAACTATTTTGAAGATTTAGAATAAGAATATGAATCCAAAATTTTAATATGATGTGTATATATGGATATAAGTTTTACAACCTTCTTGCGCTAATGGGACGTATTGAAAACATTGTGGTAAAAGGAGCAATTTCTCATAATGTTTATAAAGCTTTTCTGCATTTCTTCCTAGGTATAAGTCACCTGCTGCAGATTTATTGTATGTGGGAAAGTGTTAACTGATAAGATTAGAAATATTTTCAAGATGCAGCAGATGACTTCAAAAACAACTTGATAACAGTCGAAAACATTGTGAGGAAAAGGAGAAATTTCTCATTATAAAAAGTCGTCTTCTACCGATGCGTCTGTTTTAAAGGAAAGAGTTGATCATTTCATTTTCAATTATGTTCAGGATGAGATTAACAAAGCCATAGAAGAGGTCAGGGAAAGACATCCAGAATTAGATTTTAATGCTGAGGACATTATTGAGAAAGGCTGGACAAAGCGCCAAAACCAGGCTGCTAAACAGTACCATAAGAAAATGGATGCTGTAAGTGTTATAGCTGTATTTATATCTCCACTATATGAGCTGTTCCACGAGAAAACCAACATTGTGTACTCTGCGTAAAGCAACGACCCTGATGAGCCTAAGCATGCCACGCAGGCTTACCCTGACAGACACTTTTTGCTGCCTGTTGATTTTCTGTTTTAGGAATCATTACTCTATACATCTATCCCCCTGAAACAGAATATGTCGGCCCGGATTAGCCTGCAGGCTTATCTAGGTAGATACATTACACAAAGTCCATATAATGTTGGTTTTCTCGAGGAACGGCTCATATTTTGATGTGACCTTTCCTATGTGCAGAGGCATTCTGACGCATCTGCAGTAGACAAATTTTGAAGGCAATGTGGCAAAAGCAGAATTTGCTTATGATGATATTTTCAAAGTCTCTGCTGCAGATTTGTTGTATGTGGGAAAGGGTTAAGTAATTTCTTTGTCAATAAAAAATATGTCCACTACATACTTCTGAAACCCCTGATATTAACCATGGCACTTCAATGTCAAGGTCACTTAAAGGTGCTTACATGTCCTCTTGGTATCTTCTTAACCCTTTCCCTCATATAGACGCTTTCTGACGCCTCTGCAGCAGACGGCTTTTTAAAAACATAGTGACAAAAGAAGAAATTGCACAAAACGTGCAATTTCTCCTTTTGCCACAATGTTTTCCACTTTTTGTCATAGGTTATCCATTCAATTATAGAGATTTTCTATGTTTTGACAAAATACGTTCAAAGTCGTCTGCTGCAGAATTGCCGTATGAGGGAAAGGGTTAAATTCTGGTGTGACCTTGAAAACGTTTAACCATAATGATGCAATAAGCTGAGTAAAGGTTTCAGTCATGTCATTTCAAGGTCAAGTTCATGCATTTGTGCATGCTTCATATCTCCTAAATCTCTGGTTAGATTTTTAGTTGTTTACTTTACAAATATTGTAAAATCAGAAAATCTGAAATATGGTTTGATGTGTATTTGAGAACAATGTAAGAGAAGAGGAAATGGCTATAAATGTAAAGAATTGTTTTTGTTGCATCTTTTTTAAAACATTTTTTCATTCAAAGACATTAAGTGTGTCTGTATCAGACAGAGGACTAAATCATCTTCCTGATATAAGTCATATGATTTGTAAACAGTTTGTCATTTTGAAAACTTTTAAGTACTTTTTAGCTCGCCTATGCACAAAGTGCAAGGTGAGCTATTGTGATCACATTTTGTCCGGTGTCGTATCACGTCGTCAACATTTGTGCTTGTTAATACTTTACAGGCCACAATTTGAATCCAATCTTCATGAAAGTTCATCAGAACATTCATCTCCATCAAATCTTGGACAATTTCAAGACTGGGTCATATAAGGTCAAAAACTAGGTCACTAGGTCAAATTGAAGGGAAGTCTTGTCAACACTCTGGAGGCCACATTTTCAACTTGAGCATGTTGAAACTTTATCAGAATGTATGTCTTGATGATATGTAAGTCAAATTCGAACATGGGTCATGTCGAGTCAAAAAGTAGGTCACTAGGTCAAATTGAAGGAAAATCTTGTTAACACTCCAGAGGCCACAATTATTGCTTCAGCAGTTTAAAATTTTGTCAGAATGTTAGTCTTGAAAATGTCTAGGTCAATTAGGCCAAATTGAAGGGTAATCTTGTTAACACTCTAGAGGCCACATTTCCAACTTGAGCATGTTGAAACTTTATCGGAATGTTTGTCTTGATGATATGTAGGTCAAGTTCGAACATGGGTCACGTTGGGTCAGAAACTAGGTCACTAGGCCAAATTGAAGGAAAATCTTGTTAACACTCTGGATACTGCATATTTAACTTGAGCACGATGAAACTTTATCAGAATGCTTGTCTTGATGATATGTAAGTCAAGTTTGAACATGGGTCATATTGGGTCAGAAACTAGGTTACATCGCCAAATTGAAGGAAAATCTTGTTAACTCTGTAGAAGACACATTTTTTGCTACAGCAGCTTGACATTTGATGGGAATGTTTATCTAAATGATATCTAAGCCAAGTTCAAATACGGGTTATGTAAGGTCAAACAACTAGGTCACTACGTCAAATTGAAGGAAAATCTTGTTAACACTTTGGATGCTGCATTTTTTTGCTTCAGCAGCTTGAAATTTTGTCAGAATGTTTGTCTGAATTATATCTAGGTTAAGTTCGAATATGTGTCATATTGGGTCGGAAACAAGGTCAATAAAGGAAAATATTGTTCAAACTCTGGAGGCCGCATATCTAGTCCATGTTGGAATATAGGTCATATTAGGTAAAAATATATAGATCACTAGGCCAAATGAAGGAAAATCTTGTTAACACTGGAGGTTGCATTCAGAATAATTGTCTTGATGTGTTTTGCATTGCAGTACATTGTTTAATTAAGGTGAGCGAACTAGGGCCATCATGGCCCTCTTGTTTGAAATATGGTTGAAAGAGTAGTTATTAATTAATTGTTTTTAACACTTTCTGTGTTTTTGTGAACTGTTAATGCTACAATCAGACCTATTGGTGTCCTTGCTGATCTGATATAATTTTTTGTAGGAAGACTTACATGAACAGAACAAAAAGCTAAAGATGGTAGAGACAGTCATGGCTGACCAATTATCCAGGTATGTCACTAGTGTTATATCTGTTACACTCACGACTCTGCAGTAGACAACTTTTGAAAACAATGTGACAAAGGAGAAATTGCTCCAAATGAGAAATTTCTCCTTTTGCCACAATGTTTTAGTTTTTAGCTCCCCTGTGCACGAAGTGCTCAAGGTGAGTTATTGTGATCGCCCTATGTCCGGCGTCCGTCGTCCGTCGTCCGTCGTCCGTCAACATTTTCTCCTCTGTAACCGGTGGGTCAACTGGGATGAAACTTCACAGAAAGCATCCTCTCAATGTCCTCACCAGAATTCCTTAAAATTTTCGGGATCCATGCATAATTCTGGTTTCCATGGCAACGAAATGAAAAAACTTCAAAATTCTTAAAAAATCTTCTCCTCCGAAAGTGTCAGGCCGATTTTCAAATAATTTTGTAGAAATGTTCCTCGGGTGACCCTCTATCAGATTCCTTCAAGCCATGTTGATTGGTCGAAAAACATGGCCGCCAGGGGGGGCGGTGCTATTTTTCCTTATATGGCTATAGTGCAAACTTAAAAAATCTTCTCCTCCGAAAGTGTCAGGCCGATTTTCAAATAATTTTGTAGAAATGTTCCTCGGGTGACCCTCTATCAGATTCCTTTAAGCCATGTTGATTGGTCGAAAAACATGGCCGCCAGGGAGGGCGGAGCTATTTTTCCTTATATGGCTATAGTGCAAACTTAAAAAATCTTCTTCTCCAAAAGTGTCAGGCCGATTTTCAAATAAATTTGTAGAAATGTTCCTTGGGTGACCCTCTATCAGATTCCTTCAAGCCATGTTGATTGGTCGAAAATCATGGCCGCCAGGGGGGGGGCGGGGCTTTTTTGCCTTATATAGCTATAGTGCAAACTTAAAAAATCTTCTCCTCCAAAAGTGTCGGGCCGATTTTCAAATAATTTTGTTGAAATGTTCCTTGGATGACCCTCTATCAGATTCCTTCAAGCCATGTTGATTGGTCAAAAAACATGGCCGCCAGGGGGCAGGTCTATTTTGCCTTTTATTGCTATAGTGAAAACTTAAAAAATCTTCTCCTTCAAAAGTGTCAGGCCGATTTTCAAATAATTTTGTAGAAATGTTCCTAGGGTGACCCTCTATCAGATTCCTTAAAGCCAAGTTGATTGGTTGGAAACTATGCCCGCCAGATGGCGGGGCTTATATAGCTAAAGTGAAAAAAAAAATCAGGTGAGCGATTCCAGGGCCATCATGGCCCTCTTGTTTTAACTTTTTTCAATAATTATATCAATATTTATGGAGATTATCTATATTTCTGCTCTGATTATTTCAAGGTTGTCTGCTTCAGATTTGTTGTAGGTGGAAATGGGTTAACAAATGTGAGTATAGTCTTAACCTAAACCCTTTCCCTCATACAGCTTTTTCTGAGGCCTCTGCAGCATATCACTTTTGAACATGTTGTGGCAAAAGTGACTTCTTTTGTCACAATGGCTTTGAGTTTATTCAATAATTAAAGTTGCATTTTGAGATGATTTCAATAGTTTTGTATAAATGTTTTGAAACTCTTCTGCAACATATTTATTGTATACATGTTAAATATTAGATGACATTATATATGATAATGCTGCCTTTTGCAGTTATGCTTAGATATCCTATACATCTAAATTATTGACCATGATATATTCATTGAAACATAATCGCAAAGTAAAATACAGTTCTTATCAGTTTGGATGCTAAGTATTAATCCATTCTTGCCCACTTATAATAAATCTTCAGCAGACGACTTTGGTATCAATTACTTATTAGGTCAAAAACCAACCTTCTATCAATTTAAAAAAAATATTGAAAAGAGTCGAAAACCTTGCGGCAAAAGGAAAATAAATATGCTCATTATGAGCAATTTCTCCTTTTGCCACAATGTTTTCAAAAGTTGTCTGCTTTAGGTGCATCAAAATATGTCTGTAAGAGGGAAAGGGTCAAGGAAAGCGATCATGAATGGCACAATGAAGAATTTTTCATTCAGATTTTAGTTTTATCATCATAATCATGGTCTAATCTGGGGATATTCAGTGTTTTTATTCTAAGCAAAGTAATGTAAATATAAAAGTAAACATTGTCACCTTGTCAATGTCTACATTTTATATGTATGCTGAACTAAAAATGTATTAAATTGTACTAGATGAAGAATTAGAGTAACCCTTTACCTTCATCAAATATATGTACCATTTTACAGGGCTGTAATTAGTGACCCAGAACAGAACACAAAGGGACAGACAGCAGGAGCTGGGCGTCGCCCAAGAGGAAGTAATCGCTCTTTACATGATTCAAAGTAAGAGTTTATCATGTTCTCTGCTACATTATTGTAAAGCAATGTTAAAAGCACTTTTCAATGTTAAAGAGCACTTAAATTATTCATTTGCTCACTTAAAGCTATTTCTCCTTTTTATGCCCCCGGAATCACCGATTCGGTGGGCATCTAGTTTTTGGCCTGTCTGTCTGTCGAAAAAAACTTTAACCTTGACCACTACTTTGGAACCATAACAGGTACGGCTACCATATTTCACATGTGTATTCCTTGTGACATGACCTTTCTGTCAGTACCAACATTTTTGACCTTGTGACCTTGACCTTTGACCTACATGTTGCCATTCGGGGGCATCAGTGTTTCACAAACACATCTTGTTCCTTAACCCTTTCCCTCATATAGACGCTTTCTGACGCCTCTGCAGCAGACAGCTATTTGAAAACATAGTGACAAAAGAAGAAATTGCACAAAACGTGCAATTTCTCCTTTTGCCACAATGTTTTCCACTTTTTGTCATAGGTTATCCATTCAATTATGGAGATTTTCTATGTTTTGATAAAATACGTTCAAAGTCGTCTGCTCCAGAATGGTCGTATGAGGGAAAGGGTTAATGTTTTCGAAATGGCATCTGCTGCAGAGACATCTTAACCTTGTTTCCACTTGCAGACACATTTCTGCATCTGCAGCAGACAACTTTAGAAAACATTTTGGCAAAAGGAGAAATTGCTCATAATAATCAATTTCTTCTTTTAACACAATACAATGTTCATTCCAAGATTTGTGCCTAGATGTCTTTAAGGTCGTCTTATGCAGATTTCTTGAATGAGGGAAAAGCTTCAGACATCTTTTCCGCCAACCAAAGGGTGAAAGATTGAACTCCAAGACCCATCTTGGATAAAGAATGCATGTTTTGTTGACAGATTTTTGTCCAAGAGTATATGTACAGATGTTTTTTATTACCTTGGTCTTTTCTTGGAAGTTTTTTCAAATCTAAGCATTGGACATGACAAGTAAAATTTTGACAAATAAAATACAAAGTTAGATTTACTTTGTTATAAATATAATGCAACAGTCAATTGATTCGAAAGTTGTCCTGAAGCATATCGATGATGAAATTGTTTACAGTCAATGCATCATTCAATGTAACCTGTGATAATCTGACGGACATATACAGAATTTAGCTGTAAACACATGACTAGATTACTCCAAATTTATCATGGTCATGAACGAATACATATTGGGTACATCTGTTTTCAATTTTAATGTAATTGGAATAAACTGTATTGGTTCTTTTCATATTATATAGTTTTGAGTAGCAATCTCTGTGGTCCTGATATATATTTAGCTTAAAATATTTTCATCCAATCAGATTGCCAATTTCTATTAATGATTGGTTATGTTGTGTAACCCTTTTCCACATGCAGCAGATGGCTTTGAAAATGTCTTTGCAAAAGTGTGAAAAATCCCAATAAATGAGACTGAATTATTAAATACAGTTTAAAACACTGTGGCAATAGGACCAAATTGCTTGTTTAAGCAATTTCTTCTTTAGTTAAAATGTTTTCAAAAGTCATCTGCTGCAGAGGCGTCACAAAGTGTCTATATATCATGGGAAAGGGTTGAATGTACTGTTTTCTCTGATTTTAGAGTGAGAACAGCAACCAGTGCTACAGAAAACTTACTGTCACAGCGAGTTAGGTTTGGTGCAAGAGTTCTGACAAGGTTTGTTTAATTAACCCATTACTTCACAGAGACGACATTTGACACCTGCCATTGAACGTGACTTTTGAAATCATTGTAATTAAAGGTGAAATTGCTCATAACAAGCAATTTCACCTTTTATTGCAATATTTTCAACTCTTTATCAATATAAATCTTTCAGTTTTCTAGATTGTTGAAATTGTTCGTCTGATGATTGTAAAGCAGACGACCTTTGAAAAGTCATGTGAAGTAATAAGATAACTTATCAATTTCTTCTTTCGCTACAATGTGTTGCATAGGTATCTGCTGAACATGTGTCTGCAAGTTGTAAAGGGTATACCAATGGATTGTGGAATGCAAAATGGTTGTAACTAGTTATTCTAGAGTTATGGTCCTTGACTTGAAGATTAGCACTATAAGTCCCATGCTGGTGTTATTAAAGGGGACAATAGGTAAATCTTTTGTCTGTCATTCTGTTCGTCTGTCTAAAAATGTGGATTACTGGACATAGGTTCATTAAACTAGGTGTTTTCAACAAGCACACTTTAACCCTTTCCCCCATACGACAATTCTGCAGTAGACGACTTTGAATGTATTTTGTCAAAACATAGAAAATCTCCATAATTGAATGGATAACCTCTGACTAAAAGTGGAAAACATTGTCGCAAAAGGAGAAATTGCACGTTTTGTGCAATTTCTTCTTTTGTCACTATGTTTTGAAAAAGCAGTCTGCTGCAGAGGTGTTCGAAAGCGTTTATATGAGGGAAAGGGTTAATAGTAGTTTATGCAAGTAAATAAATATTTTACTATGGTGACATGTCTATGACAAAACAAACATATAACAATGAAAAACACCCGGCTCCATGGGCCTATATGTCACTGTTAAGAAAAAAAGATATTTACACAGTGAGAACATTTGACTGTTCCAGCTAATAAACACATATATACATACACATCAATGTCAACTCATTATTCCTGTGCCGTATGATCAATGTCGCATGTAAAAGTCGAAGGTAATCAAAATGGAATTTTGCACCCTTACTGGTACAATACTCTGTGTTTCAAGAAGTCAGTAAATTGTAAGTCCTAAATTATTGTGTATCAAAATAACTTTCCATGAATAATGATCAGCATATGAAGTTACTTACTTCTGGGTCATTATTGAAGTATTTTGTCCTCCACAAAAGGGTCTACACTTAGTATCAGAAGGCAGCCAGTACTTGTGAAAGATTGTTGCATGGAGTATTGGTGCAAGAGAGTCATGAAGTACCGGGTAATGTTAACTCCACTTCCTGATATAACTGACACTCTTCACCCTTTTCCACATACAGCAAATTTGCAGCAGATGACTTTGAAAACATGTAGGCAATATTATGGAAAACGTGTAAATGTTAGTATAATTACAGAAAAGGAGAATTTTTTCATTATGATCAATTTTTCTTTTTCCACAATTTTTTCAAAAGTCTTCTGCTGCAGAGGCGTCCTTATGGGGAAAAGGGTTAAACCCAAATCATTCCAATACACCTGGTGAAACCAGAGTTTTGACCTTTTACGCCTGGTTGTCAAACAATGGTTCATAACTGGGAGTATCAGTGTGTGATTGACTCAGTACTAGTTTTGTTTTCTATTTGTACAGGAATGGGCATGATGCGATTCGAGAATTGACTGGATTTTTCTTTAGTGTTGACAATACTTTAACTATTTATGAGTTTAGACAGTTTGGAAAGAGGTAAAATACCTTTTATCTTTTATTTTAACGACTTTCTTTCCTGTTGTCAATGAAACATAACAAATAATTATAATGGAAGAATAGAATATAAGATTTAATCAATTTTATTTTGGAGAAAAGGAATGTCAAGTGTTTTTTCTAAAAAAGAAAATGTTAATGCTAAAATATACTTCCTGTTCCTAGACTATTTTCAAAAGATTCCTGCTCTAGAATAAGAAAGATGTTTGTTGGAAAAGTTAAACATAGTTAAACATACTAATACATTGTTTTATTTTGCTGTCTCAAACTGTTTGAAACTGTATTTTTATTTATCTATGTTGTTATTGTTACATGCCCTGAAGAGGAATCCGCCCTTATTGGCTTATCAAAATTATTCTATTCTAATCTATTTTCTTCTATTCTATATAACTATTTACTTTTTCAGTGCCAAGGCCTTGCCATTTGTAAATCGTGGTCGTTTCCTTCATCAGACGGGTCCTAGAGAAGGGGAACCTTATATCTTACCTGACATTTGTGCTGTAAGAGACCTTTAAAATTTCTTTAACCTCCTTTTCCCACATACAGCAAATCTGCAGCAGACGACTTTCGAAACATGTTGGCAAAAATAGTGAAAATCTCTATAAATGAAAGTACTTATATTGAAAAAAGCTGATGAAATGGAGAAAATGCTCATAGTAAGGATTTTTTCCTTTTGCCACAATAATTTCAAAAGTCATCTGCTTGTGTCAGACAGTGTCTGTTTGTGGGAAAGGTATCAAACTTTGCAAAAGAATGCAGACAATGAAATATCTTAATGTACTTAAGCCATAACAGATAGCTGACAAAATATTAGAAACGAAAGACCAATGGTAACACATACCCATCCAGCTCTGTCAGATTGAAATGCATCAAGAACTATTCTACTTAACCCTTTCCCACATACAACAAACCTGTAGCAGATGACATTGAAAACATCTAGACAAAAATAGGAAAATTCCCTATAAATGAAAGTATAATATTTGAATAGACTTAAAAACATTGTGACAAAAGAAGAAATTGCTCATTTTGAGCAATTTCACCTTTTTTCACAATGTTTTCAAAAGTCATCTGCTGCAGAGGCATCCAAAATTGTCTGTATGAGGGAAAGGGTTAATGCAGATTATCCCTTATCCCTATAGAATGAATCTACAGTATAGAAAACATTTTGGCAAACATTTAGAAACTCTGTATAAGTGTAATGTGTTAAAATGCAGCAGCAAGTTGGAAAGCGTTAAAATCATACTTACCGTAAAACAAAAGATATTTTAAATTTGTATGTCATGTCATTTCGGTAATGTGCATAAATGTATATGTATTTGTATTTTTACTATGACCTTATATGCTTCATGTCAAATAAAATTTAAGTTCTTAACTAACCTCTGTCGGTCATGGTTTGGATTAACCCTTTCCCACATACAACAGATCTGCAGCAGACGACTTTGAAAACTTTTCCGCAAAAATATAGAAAATCTCAAAAAGCCGTCTGCTGTTGAGGTGTCAGAAAGCATCTATATTAGGGAAAGGGTTAAGACCTGATTTTTTTTTATCACAACAGGGGAATAATTTGGTGATATCCACAGCTGGGCAACATTCATTACCAGAAACTCTAAAAAGGGTACCAGAAGTAACATTTAGAATAACAGATGTTGATGAAGATGAAAAGAGAAGGATTTTGTAAGTTAGAAATTTTTATCATTTTTGTTTGCGCATCCTAATATGGGAAGACCTGTGATTTCCTTCTGTGATATAGATGATATTTGATACTTTTGAAACTATAAAACAAGGTGAGCAAAGGAAGTCTTACTCAAAAGGAGAAAATTCTCCTTTTTCCCACAATATTTTAAATCCATCGCAATAATACTTTAAATTGTTCAGATATTGGCATTTTTCCTTTACATGATTCCAAAGCAGACAAATTCTCTGACTCCTCTCAGTAACGTAACCAGAGAAGAATGTTTTATACGCACTTTCCTGTTTTTTTTACAATTTACAGTGTTGATATTCTAAAAATGGACGTTTGGAAATATGGACGTGCGTATTGTGCGTAATGGGCGGTACGCCCTTGCCTCTGAAGCAGACAATTTTTTTAAATATTGTGAAAAAAGCAGAAATTGCTTGTTCTGATCAATTTCTGCTTTTTTCACAATATTTAAAAAAATTGTGCGTAATGGGCGGTACGCCCTTGCCTCTGAAGCAGACAATTTTTTTAAATATTGTGAAAAAAGCAGAAATTGATCAGAACAAGCAATTTCTCCCTTGGACACAATGTTTTAAACTTTATTCAATAATTGCTCTTTCATTTATAGTGAATTTCCATATTTTTTACTAAATATCTTCAAAGTCGTCTGCTACAGATTTTTTGTATGTGGGGAAGGGGAGTTAAAACATTGCATCAGATAAACATTGAAAGGATAGTCTCCCCTGTTACACGGCCATTTCCCCCACAATAGGTGCTGAGGTGTCTAATGTTATCTCTATTTTGGAGAGGGTTAACGCCCACTTTCCCACAGACTACAATTTTGCAGCAGATGACTCGGAAATCATCTAGACTAAATTATGAAAAATCTCTTTAAATGAAAATGTAAATATTTAATATAGTTGAGAACATTTTGGCCAAAGCAGTAATTGCTCAACATGAGCAATTTCTTCTTTTGCGACAATGTTTTTAAAAGTCGTCATCTGCAGATCCATCAAAATATGGTCTGCAAGTGTATAAAACAATAAAACAATGAATTAAGCAATATTTATAATAATTTGAGGATGTTATTTGATTATCATTAAGCAAATAAATGGTGAAATTGATCAATTAACACCTGCATTTCAGATTGAAAGATGTGCGATCCAATTTAGCAGAGGAGACATATGCGAGGTTACACATACCTAATAAACAAGAACATATAGAAAAAATGGTTCTCAAAAGTATACACAGTGAGTCAAACTATACTTTTTGTGTCACCCTGCGTAGCATGGTAGGCACTTAGGGATTACCTTTTTTTTTGTCCGGTGTCTGTCCTTCCATCCATCTGTCTGTCCGTCACACTTTTTCGTCACACTTTCAATGAGCAGGTGCAAGTGACACACATGCTCCGCGGAGCACTCCATTCTAGTTTATGATTAAAATATGACTTTCTGTTATTCCTTAGTAGACATTGACTAAAATCATTGATGCAAATATAAGCCATTTCTTCTTTTGCTACAATCTTTTCAAATCTATTAAAAAAATATAAATTCAGTTATAAGCTTGACTTTATTTCGAAGTTAAAAAGTCGGTGGGTATATCCTTGGCGTTGTCATCGTCTGCTTCGTCACAAAACTTTAACCTTACCTCATAACTCAAAACCATTCAACATTTTCAGATGAAACTTGGTACACATGTTTCTAGGAACAATACACTTGTCTATACCAAGTCACATAACTCTGGCTTGGATAATTATTCAGAAATGCCCCGTTTTCGACCTAGAAATATGCAGACGAGAGTTGGCGTTCGCTTGTGGCTTTCACTTGTGGCGTTCGCTTGTGGCGTTCGCTTGTGGCGTTCGCTTGTGGCGTTCTTGTTTAGACTTTCAATATTTTTGCCTTTAAAGTCATTGTTGTAAGTGGGGGAAGTGTTAAAAGTTCATAAATATTGTATTTTATTTTTCAGGTAATGTTCACAAGAAAATACGCAAAAGAGCTATTAAGACAATAACAGGACTAGGGAGATTTTATAGGAAAACAGACAGCTCGGGTGTTGGTGTTTTATACCGCTTTGAACTGGAAAAAGGATTGTTTGATTATCATATAGATCTCCCACCAGATGTAAGTATTGTTTGATTATCATATAGATCTCCCACCAGATGTAAGTATTGTTTGATTATCATATAGATCTCCCACCAGATGTAAGTATTGTTTGATTATCATATAGATCTCCCACCAGATGTAAGTATTGTTTGATTATCATATAGATCTCCCACCAGATGTAAGTATTGTTTGATTATCATATAGATCTCCCACCAGATGTAAGTATTGTTTGATTATCATATAGATCTCCCACCAGATGTAAGTATTGTTTGATTATCATATAGATCTCCCACCAGATGTAAGTATTGTTTGATTATCATATAGATCTCCCACCAGATGTAAGTATTGTTTGATTATCATATAGATCTCCCACCAGATGTAAGTATTGTTTGATTATCATATAGATCTCCCACCAGATGTAAGTATTGTTTGATTATCATATAGATCTCCCACCAGATGTAAGTATTGTTTGATTATCATATAGATCTCCCACCAGATGTAAGTATTGTTTGATTATCATATAGATCTCCCACCAGATGTAAGTATTGTTTGATTATCATATAGATCTCCCACCAGATGTAAGTATTGTACTTGGAAGTTGATGCCTAGATAAGTGGCGTATTTCAGTCTAAATGAATTACCCCTTTCCCTCATACAACATTTCTGCAGCAGACTACTTGAAAACATAGTGACAAAAACCTGAAAAATGTCCATAAAAGATAGCTTAATTGTTAAATAAAGTTAAGAACAATGTGGCCAAAGGAGAAATTGCTCATCATGAGCTGAACTCCAGATTGAGATCAAAATTTTGAAATGTTGCAACTTCTGCAAGTATTACTAATAGTGACAACAAAGTAAGTAATAAATAGATCAAATCTATTTTGGCAGTAAATATTGAAAAACAGTCAATTGAAAGTCCATGTAAATGTACAAAATTTGGCTTTTTTTACCCAGTAAAAATGAGGCATAAACGATCAATATTTAGATGTTTATTGTACTGGGAAGTGAAACTATTACTATTACTATTAATTTTATTTCAGAATTATGATTCTAATATTTCATGACAACTTTTGAACAGTTTTAAAACTTTAACTATAATAACTATATATAATGATTCAATAATATTTACTTTCACTTGAGATTTTTCCAATTTTTGCCTAGATGTTTTTAAAGTCATTCTGCTGCAGATTTATTGAATGTAGAAAAGGGTTTAACCCTTTCCCTCATACGACAATTCTGCAGCAGACGACTGAACATATTTTGTCAATAAATAGAAAATCTCTATAATTGAATGGATAACCTATGACTAAAAGTTTTGAGCAATTTCTTCTTTTGTCACTATGTTTTCAAAAAGCTGTCTACTTCAGAGGCGTCAGAAAGCGTCTATATGAGGGAAAGGGTTAATGACACTCAAATCATAAATTCCTAATTTTTGGTTACATTCCTTTCTAATTGTGATCATTCATTTATCAAATATAAGTCTTCAACATATCAAACGGGTTTTGCATGGTGTCAAACATTTGGAAAACCTTTTTTTAAGGTTTTGCTATTTTTTGACTCGGTCAGTTTTAACATTTGCGTTTAGCTCAACGTTAAAGTTTCATCATTCAAATCACTTCATACTTCACACATTTGTTAAGGACCATCGTACAATTAGGTTAGATTGTATCCTAAATATGGAATAATGGCCCTTGATTGACTTTTTTATTTTTAAATGATATGTATTTAAATGTATGCATCTATTCAGTTGCTTTTACATATATATAGAGTATATAATATGGTTTAATAGTACTTAAGTGCTTTATGTGAATAAGCGGCATATAGTTGAGCGCGCTGTCCTCTGACAGCTCTTGTTATTCATATTATAAATGTTTCAACATCCGTTTGCTGGGAAAGACTCTTGTCTAAAATACTCGCATGAGAAACCAAGGATTTTTTTTGTAAAATGCATTAAACCCAAATGAATCAATCAAATGTTTCAGACTCTAGATGCACTATTTGAGATACTTGATATTGACGAGAAAGGCGAGTTAGATTATGGATTTTACATGCGAGCAGTGCTGGGAAACATGATAGAAGCTAGGAAATCTCTCGTTAGAAAGGTAAGAATTATATACTCGGGTGACCGGTCTCCTAAATTCGTGATCTGAAAGCATTCAAAGAATAACACTTCCAAGGTCTAAATGAGTCTGTAGACATCAGAAAATATTTCAACACTTCTCAGTTGACTGCTAGTAAAAAATCACTGGAAGAAAGTTGAGAAAAAATATGTTATGAACTTTGGATAATCACAAAGGTAGAATGCTCTACAATAGAAGCTATCTATTTTTGTGTCATCTGAAACACTACAAATGAAAGTTAAATTATTGAAGAGTTGAAAACATTTTGGCAAAAGGAGAAATTGCCCATTATGAATATGATATGTACAGGTTTTTTGTTCACCTCAGGAACATTTCTTCAATATTATCTTGAAATCAGACCTGCAGTTTCACTGGAAAGACATTTTAAAGTTTTGTCATTTTATCCTGTTTTGAATGCAACAGTTCTACCTAGATTATTTTTTAGCTCACCTGAGCTTTGCTCAAGGTAAGTTATTGTGATCGCCTTTTGTCCGGCGTGCGTCAATTTCTTCTCCTCAGTAATCATTGGGTCAATTGGGATGAAACTTCACAGAAAGCATCCTCTCAATGACCTCACCAGATCTCCTTCAAATTTTTGGGATCCATGCAGAATTCTGGCAACGAAATGAAAAAAAACATCAAAATTCTTCTTCTCCCAAACTGGTTGGCAGATTTTCAAATCATTTTGTAGAAATGATCCTTGGATGACCCTCTATCAGATTCCTTCAACCATGTTGATTGGTCGAAAAACATGGCCGCCAGGGGGGCGGAGCTATTTTGCGTTATATGGCTATAGTGAAAACTTAAAAAATCTTCTCCTCCGAAAGTGTCAGGCCGATTTTCAAATAATCTTGTAGAAATGGTCCTTGGATGACCCTCTATCAGATTCCTTCAAGCCATGTTGATTGGTCGAAAAACATGGCTGCCAGGGGGGGCGGGGCTATTTTGCCTTATATGGCTATAGTGAAAACTTAAAAAATCTTCTCCTCCAAAAGTGTCAGGCCGATTTTCAAATAATTTTGTAGAAATGTTCCTTGGATGACCCTCTATCAGATTCCTTCAAGCCAAGATGATTGGTCGGAAACTATGGCCGCCAGGGGGTGGGGCTTATGTAGCTAAAGTGAAAATCATGGCCCTCTTGTTTAACAAACTTTATATAAGAGAATCACAAGCGAACATTACTGTGAAGTTTGGTTGATATTAGCCCTTTGTTGTAGAAAATAATGTATTAATCCTTTCCCACATACAACGAGTCTGCAGCAGACGACTTATAAAAATTGCAAAAATGTGATTTAACTCCATATATTAGAGTTTAATCATTAAATACAGTTGAAAAGATTGTTGCAAAAGGGTAAATTGCTCATCATGAGCAATTTCACCTTTAGAAAACAAGTTTTCAAAAGTCGTCTGCTGCAAATGCGTCGAAATGCGTCTGCAAGTGGGAAAGGGTTAAGAATTTCTTGGGGACTGATGATGGACACAGATTGAGCACAAAAGTGAGCACTTTTTGTGTGTGTACTGAAAATGAAACATGTTTAGGGGAGCTGGTCACAACTGTACATTGTAAAAAGTTATTGAAACCTGCATCTCTTTTCAGGCGTTTAGTAAAATTGATGCCGGGAAGAAAGGTCACATAACATTGAGCGACATCCAGAAATTCTTTAATTCAACATTCCGTCCTGGAAAAGGTAAGAGGATTCCTTTGGACTTATCTGAACATAACCCTTTCTCACATACAATAAATCTGCAGCAGACGACTTTGAAATTATCAAGTCCAAAATATACAAAATCTCTATAAATAATAGTATGATTATTGATTAAAGTTGAAATCATTTTGACAAATGGAGAAATTGTTCATTATGAGCAATTTCTCTATTTGCAACTATGATTTCAAATGTCGTCTGCTTCAGAGGCGTCAGAAAGAGTCTGCATGATGGAAACGGTTAAAACAGGCCTGTATTATGTGGTATACCAGATATGTTGCCTTCGATTTTCAATTTCAGGACAAAATGATAAACATGGATATAATATATAAGTACTATAACGATACTGAATTGCATACATTTTGGAAAAAGGAAAATTTGGTTATTTTATTACCCATGGACAACTTATATTAATTAAGCAAGAATAGTTTTAACAAAAAATCTGCAACAAACGTCTTAAAGACATCTTTGAAAAAAAAAAAGTGGAAAAATCTCTTTATTAAAATGAAAGTTTAATTTTTGGGTCATTTTGTGACAAAATGAAAAGTTAATCAATGAGCAATTTCTCCTTTTAAAACAATGTTTTCGTAAGTCATCTGCTTCAGATGTGGTAGGAAAGTGTTAAGATACTGAATTAAAAACATTTCGGAAAAGGAGAATTCGCTTGTTAACCATGGCAAAGCTAATATTCATTGAGCAAGTCTAGTTTAAACACAGTGTCATTTGATATTCAATACCACAGGTGATCATTTGACATGTTAATCATGGAATTTTGGATTAAACATTGCCTTACCATAAGATATAACAAAGTAGTATATGAGACATGGCATATGAAAATGGACCCTCAGGACAATTGGACAAGATAGAATCCAGAATTGCCTTTATTCTACAAAAATACATGTTAACCGTTTTCCCACAGATAGCAAATCTGCTGCAGATGCTTTAGAAAACAACTTGGCAAAATATGGAACGAAATACAACTTGAGTAATTGAACAGAACTGAAAGCAATGTGACAAAAGAAGAAATTCCTCATTCTGCTACAGATGTGTCTGAATATTGTTACTGTAGGTTCAGATCAGGCTGTTCATCTGCACAGTCTCATTAGAATCTATAGAATTTATTGAAACCCTTTGTAACTGATTTAACCCTTTCCCATATATAGACACTTTCTGACGACTCTGCAGCCGACGTCTTTTGAAATCATTGTGGCAAAAGAAGAAATTACTAATGATGAGCAATTTTTCCATTTGCCACAATGATTTCAACTCTCTTCAATAATCATACATTTGTACTAGAGAGATTTTCTTTAATTTGGACTTGATCATTTCAAAGCTGTCTGCTGCAGATTTATTGTATGTGGGAAAGGGTTAAGAATTGTGTAGATGTGCATGTTGGTCCAGCTGGGTTGACATTGTTTTCAAAGGCCAAGTTCTATTTACCACATACAACAAATCTACAGCAGAAGTCTTTGACAATATCTTGGGAAATATAGAAAATCTCTGATTGGAGTTGCTGCAATAGTCATCTATCTGCATGTAGGAAAAGGCTAATTTACTTGTTTATTTCCCAAATTTTCAGGATCTCGAGAAGTTGTTGAAGTAGGGCCTCTACAGGCCTTCTTAGATGCAGTGTTGCCCAATAAGAAACAAGAAGAAGTGTCATTCGTAGAGTTTGAAGAATATTATGAAGGCCTTAGTCTCAGTTTAGAGGATGATGAAGACTTCTTCAGTATTGTTAGAAATACCTGGACGATATAGTGAAATTACTCGGTCATTAATTTTAATATTTACTAGGAAAATGATTTTCTTCATGCTTATATGCTGTAGATGTATATGTATGTGCGGAAGTGTTAAACCTTTCCCACATACAAACAAATCAGCAGCAGACGACTTTGAAAGTATCCTGGTAAAAATTTGAAAATTCTACATAAATAAGAGTTCAATTATTAAATAAAGTTGAAAACATTGTGGCAAATGGGGAAATTGCTCGGTATCAGCAATTTCTCATTTTGTCACAATATTTTCAAAAGTCGTCTGCTGCAGAGGTGTCAAAGCGTCTTTATGTGGGAAAGTGTTAATATGACTGTAGAATGTGGACAAAGATTAGACTACATGTATGTACAACTGAGTATAGAATACAGTGTTTCCAAATATAGTAATAGGTCACTTAATGCAGGGTAAGGTTAAAGTGATCATATTTTATTGGCAAACTTTCTTCCTCTTTAACTCTTTCATACTTACAGACTACTGATGAAAGCATTGTGGCAAAAGAAGAAATTGATCATAATTAGCATTTTCTCCTTTTGCCAAAATATTTTAACTTTATTCACTAATTACAGAGATTTTCCATATTTTTGCTCAAACATTTTCAAAGTCATCTGCTTCAGATTCGTTATATGTGAGAAAGGGTTAATCTAGAAAAAAATTGAGGATATATTCTTGAAGTTTTTGAATTTCTAGAATATATCTGGGAGATATGCTTGGAAAGATCTTATATTTTGTTCCAATTCCTGAGAAGAAAATGAAAACACTGATTTTAGCATTTGTGGAAGACTGGTAAACAGGTAGTGCGTCGTCCTCTTGTACCAAAGGTCCCGGGTTCGATTCCTTTGATGAGCCAGTTCTGACTTCGGGATTTTTCAACACAAACGGCACGAGTACATTTGTACTGGTTAAGTCTCCAGGAAACGGATATCGAGCGTGATTGATATAAGCTGAAAGCTTGTTTCGCAATCGATTTAAAATAAATAAGTTTAAACTATAGCATAAAATAAGTGTTTTAGTGACATCTGAATTACTTGGACTGACATGGCAGTAGAAAATGTTACAAGTACAGGAACCATTTATCATCTGCCAAAGTACATGTAATCTATTTTATTTTATATATTTATTTATTGATAGTTATATATCTGAGCAAATAGAGTAGAAAGGCTAGTTTGATCTTTATTAATTGAGGTAATAAAACTTCAAGGTTTTTTTCTTTGCTCAAAACCAGACGTCAAACTGGTTAGTTTGATTGTGTGAGGTTAGGTTTTCAATTATTTTACAAATTTCCTGATGCAACATTTTTTCTCTTAACCCTTTCCTTGTATAGTTGCTTGGGAAGATTGTTGTGTGGAGTACTGGTGTGAGCACATACAACAAATCTGTAGCAAATGATGTAGCAAAATGTTTTTTAAAGTCGTTTGCTGTATGTGGAAAAGGGTTTAATGAGTTAAAATTGTGAAAAACAACTATGAATGTATCTAACAATTCCAATATGGCTTTGCATGTAAAAGTGTGAGAGCTCTATATAACACTTTTGGACCAAACTCGAGTGATCTTGAGTACATTTCACTTTCCCACATACAACAAATCTGTAGCAAATGATGGGCAAAATTATGGGAAATCTCTACAAATGAATTGAAAAAAATGTTGCAAAAGGAAAAATTGCTAATTATGAGCAATTTCTTCTTATATCACAACGTTTTCAAAAATCGTCCGTCTACTATAGATGTGTCTATATGTGGGAAAGGGTTTATGTTATTATTATTGTTATCTTTCGGTGAAGTGTTGTTAACTGTATTTATGCCAAGGCTTTTTATAATTAAAAATTGTTACATGTAGTATATAAACATGATGTTTTGTTTATACTCCCTGATGTCCTGTTTGTTCAACCCTTTCCCTCATACGATAATTCTGCAGCAGACGACTTTAAACATATTTTGTCAAAAAATGGAAAATCTCTATAACTGAATGGATAACCTATGACTAAAAGTAGAAAACATTGTGGCAAAAGGAGAAATTGCTTGTTTTGAGCAATTTCTTCTTTTGTCACTATGTTTTCAAAAAGCCGTCTGCTGCAGAGGCGTCAGAAAGCGTCTATATGAGGGAAAGGGTTAAAGACTTTGGTTGGTGGCTTCCATCAATGGTACTCAAGAAAACAAGGATATTAGCGTCACTAAGCCAGAGATTAAAAAAGATTATTATGCAATTGCAACTAGACAAATGTATCGATATAGCACTCACTCACTGTTGACAAGTTGGTGAATCAACTTCGAGTTGGCTTTAGTTTGCCTTCATGTCTGGTGCATTATAGCTTTTCCTTTCTCTGGGAAACTAAAGAGCGATGTAGTGAGGATAAGAAAGTATTGTTGTAAAATCAGTCATAGTTCTGGCAGAGTTAAAAAAAAACTCTACATACAACAAATCTGCAGCAGATGACTTTGAAAACATCTAAATAAAAATGTGGAAATTGCTATAAATGTTTAATTATTGAATAAAGTTGAAAACATTGCAGCAAAAGGAGAAATTGCATTCTAGTTTTGCCACGATGTTTTCAAGTGCCATCTGCTGTATATTTGTCAAAATGTGTCAACAAGTGGGAAAGGGTTCTGAAGTTGAAATGGCACAAGAGCACCGCCTGCTTGTGCCTGACGCTCATCTGCTTAGTATCGAAGCGAGAAATAACAGTTCTCTAATTTGAGTAACAGTGACCATGACCTTGACCTCACGAATCCTAACACAATCAAATTGAAAATCTTCTTACATGCTTAATACAGAACAAAATTTAGTTACATTACGTCAAATATAACTAAAGATAATGAATATATTACGTTTTATTTATTTTCAGTAACAGTGACCTTGACCCAAGGAGTCCCAAAACACAATCTCATTAAATATCTTCTTAAATAGTTACTACAAACAAAATTTAGTTACATTATGTCAACTTATACAAAAAAATTGTGTATAATTAGTGAGTTTTAAATTTTCTAAGTTAAGAAGGGCAATAATCCAGTCAAAATACATGGCAGGGTTATGTAACTTGTATTAGTCTTCCTTCATTCTATTGTACATTATTAGTGAACAAGTATTTGAAGATTCAAAGAGATATCTTCGTTAGTTTGCCTGTAAGTGACCTTAACCCAAAATTTAACAAAAATTCTGACTTAAAAAGGAGCATAAGTTTGTCAAAATACAGTAACAAGTTATGGAACGATCACCTGTTGTTCTTACTATGATATAAGGCAACTGTTTTAAGTTTAAAATCTTAACCTTGAATGGTTACTAAGAAAAGGTGGATTTAAACAAAAACCTTAACCAAAATTCTTACTTAAAAAGGAACACAACTTTGACAAAATGCAGTCAAGAGTTATGGAACTTGCCCCTCTTGTTGCTACTATGATGTCAGACAACTATATGAAGTTCCAAAGCTCTACCTTGAATGGTTCTGAGAAAAAGTTGACTTAAACAAAAAACTTAACCAACATTCTGACTTAAAAAGGGGCATATTAAAGTTTAACAAAATGTAATCAAGAGTTATGGCACTTGTCCCTCTTGTTGCTACTATGATGTCAGAAAACTACGTTAAGTTTCAAAGCTCGAAACTTAAATGGTTAGTGAGGAAAATTAGACTTTAACAAAAAACTTAACCAAATGAAGGATGCAGGATGACATTAGCCCATCCGTCTGAAACAGACTAGCTAAAAATGTAGCATTAAATAACCAAAACATGGCTTCCCGGATTCTCTTTTGTATTTGAGTTATTCGTTTGTTGTAATGCCGTTTTATACCGCTTTCAACGGTTGAACGATATTTCAGTTTTCTCCCAGTTACCAGTTCTGCCAGTAAATTTATCCGGACGCCAGCAGTTCATTGGTAATGCTATCTTTGCATCTCTCCGTCCCAAGAAGAGAAGCCACTACATGTACTATCAATCTTTAACCCTTTCCCTCATATGAGAATTTCTGCAGCAGACGACTTTGAACGTATTTCGTCAAAAAAGAAAATCTCCATAATTAAATGGATAACCTATGACAAAAAGTGGAAAACATTGTGGCAAAAAGAGAAATTGCACGTTTTGTGCAATTTCTTCTTTTGTCACTATGTTTTCAAAAAACCGTTTGCTGCAGAGGCGTCAGAAAGCGTCTATATGAGGGAAAGGGTTAATGTCTTTGGAACGACCCAACGGATGATCGAAACCTGGTCGCCTAATCCTGAGGTGAAGGCTCTAATTAATACACCACTTAGGTGTGGAATATGTACAGACCATGCTGAATAAAACCTCAGGCAATATGTGTTTACAAACACATATATATTGTGTCTTTATATGCTATAAAAAGAAACAACAAATCTGATTTAAATGTAAAATTTATTTTTCCATTGTTATTTATATAAATAGATTAATAGGTAAAAAAGTACAACACTAAACAAGATGAGTAACAACTAAAGATATTGCAGTATTGACACTTTCTGCAACACACACAACCTTTGAAAACATTGTGACAAAAGAAGAAATTGCTTGTGATAAGCAATTTCTTCTTTTGTCACAATATTTTCATCTCATTCTGCATTCTTCTTTCATTTATAGCAAGTTTCCATACTTTTATCAAGATTCTTTCAAAATCACCAGCTTGAAAGGGTTCTATATTAACTCTTTAACTGATAAACTATTTGTAGACTCTTTACAAATGTTATGGTCTGTGTAGAAAATACTCTGGATTGAATATTAAATGTTCATAACAAGTAATTTCCCTACTCTCTCAACCCTTTCCCACATCATTTTTATGGACGTATCTTGACACATCTGCAGCAGACGACTTTTGAAAAACCGTGACAAACGGAGAAATTGCTCAAAACAAGCAATTTCTCCATTTGTCACAATGTTTTCAACTTTTTTCAGTAATTATACCTACAAGTATATAGAGATTTTCCATATTTTTTAAGAGACATGTTCACAGTCGTCTGCTACAGATTTGCTGAATGTGGGAAAGGGTTAAGGAAAAATTTCAGGGTCATACTTGTTCGAAGGAACATGTGTGTTACCTGCCAATATGTCAGTAAGTGAAAGTATGACAAACAGACAGACAGTGGACGGAGAAGTGATTATTACTTATATCCCTGCAAAGGCAGGTGAAACAAAAAGACAAAGTAACACTTGAAAACTTAAGGCACATAGTATTAAAAGGCATTATTTTCCTAAGGCAGTCCCGAGTACAAATTGGTCTTATAATGAAATACATGAAGATTATGGTCCAGACAGTGATAATGCAGTTTTCTTGTTGAGTCTTTCATTTAGAATAAAAGGTGAAATACGGACACAAAGGAGCAACTTCTGATTTTATATTTTAATATTGATATCAATTAAGGCAGCGATTAAAAGAATTTCCCTCATACAGATATATTTTGATACCTCTGCAGCAGACAACTTTCGAAAATATTGTGACAAACGAAGAAATTGAATTTACAGAGATATTCCATCATTTTGCCTGTATGTTTTCAAAGTCATCTGCTGCAGATTTGTTGTATTTGGGAAAGGGTTATAAATTGCAAGATTTAAGTACATGAACATGAGGAAATATTTCTGCATGAAATAAATAACAAAGTAAAGTCACATCTTAACAAAAATATTTCTAAAAAATAGATTATACGGGTAGAAATAGATGTAAGAGGCTTTAAAGAAATTGCAAAAACAAATACCCTAAATAACCATATAAAAATACATATTGCAACATCTATAATTGTGAAAGAAGAAGGATATATATATTTAAATAGATAAACTATTATAATACAGTAACAGAAAATAACCTTTATAACATAACCATCAATAATATTAAATGAACCAGTATCTAAGCAAGGCAGTCTTGGTACATAACATCCTTCCCACATACAAGAAATCTGCAGCAGACCACTCTAACATCATCTAGTTGAAATATAGAATATCTCTATAACTGAAGGTATAATTACTTAACAAATATGAAAACATTGTAACAATTACTAATTCGAGAAATTTCTCCTTTTGTCACAATGTTTTCAAAAGTTGTCTGCTGCAGAGTTGCCAGCGCGTGTATGTATGAGTGTATGTCGAAATAAGTGATAAATAGCAAATATAGATGAGCCATGCTCCATGAACGTCTTCTACCTTTGGGTATTTATGTTTACCCTTTCCCACATAAAACAAATCTGCAGCAGACGACTTTGAAAACATCGAGGCAAAAACATGGAAAAGCTCTATAAATGTTGGCATAATTACCGAAAGGAGTTGAAATCGTTGTGGTAAAAGGAGAAAATGCTTGTTTTGAGCAATTCCTCCTTTTGTCACAATGTTTTCAAAAGTTGTCTGCTGCAGATGCGTTAGAAGGAGTCTACAAGTAGGAAGGGTTAATCCTTCGAGAGCATGCAATGTAATCCCATATTACATTTGTATGTTTCATAAATCATTTGCATGAAAGGATATTTTATAGTCGTCTGCTTTTGAAAATATCTAAGTAAATATTTGTAAAATAAGTAATTATATTGTTTTGACAAAAATTTGAAACATAGTGGGAAATGTGAAATGGCTCACTAAATCTCCTTTTCCGCACAATATTTTATATATTATAAGTCGTCCGTTGCTATGGCGTCAAATATCACCAGTATCTTGGAAAGGATCAAAGAAACTTTTAAACTTTTCCCAAAAGTAAAAACTCTGCAGCAGTCGACTTTCAACATTAAGTCAAGAATATGGAAACTCTTTGTAAATGAAAGAGCAGCTGTTTAATAAAATTGAAAACATTGGAAAACAAAAGGAGATATTATACAATTATGGACTTTTCAGCTGTTATACATGATGTGATATGCACAAAAAAATTCATTATTGACCGAGGCGATAGCCGAGGTCAATAATGATTTTTTTGGTGCATATCAACATCATGTATAACAGCTGAAAAGTCCATAACTGTTTTATTATATAACCCTTAATTTATCATATTGTTTTGATATTAATCAACTGAAAAGAAAACAGAGGACCACTCAAGGAACATTTCTGTTGTATGTTGTATAAATTTCTGTCTCATGATAACAGTACGTTTTTGACATGATAACAGTCTAAAACGCGCGTCTAAAATGTTGGTAATGCACGTGCATGACGTCATTTAAAAAAAATTACGTCACCGGAATGACCACTCGGAAGTTTCCGTGGCCATTCGGAACGCACCTCGGAAAATTCCGTAGCGTACGGATAGGGGCGAAGGATATTAATAGGCGGCTCGTGGGATTCCCCGGTCTTCCCCTGTTACTATTTATAAAACGGGTCAATATCAGAATAAAACGAGTCAATATCAGAAAAAAACGGTCAATATCGCTAGATATTTTTTCTAAAAAATTACTTTTTAGCCAATGAAAAGGCGTCTATTTATAGGTTATATAATAATATACAATTATGGACTTTTTAGCTGTTATACATGATGTGATATGCACCAAAAAAATGATTTTTTTGGTACATATCAACATCATGTATAACAGCTGAAAAGCCCATAACTGTTTTATTGTATAACCCTCAATTTATCATATATTCGTTTTGATATTGATCAACTTAAAAGAAAACAGAGGACCACTCAAGGAACATTTATGTTGTATGTTGTATTTCTGTCTCATGATAACAGTACGTTTTTGACATGATAACAGTTTAAAACGCGATTCTAAAATGTTGGTAATGCACGTGCATGACGTCAACACAATATTTTCCCATATTGTTGCAATAACCTATAACAATCTGACTAAAGTACACGATCTTTCTATAAATGTAAGCGTAGCATTACCTCATAGCGTAGCATTTTTGAGGAGATGATTTTAATCAGATTGTAACCTATAATATTGTCATGATCATCCGAACGAGCTTCGGAAGTTTCCGTGGTCATTCGGAACGCGCCTCGGAAAATTCCGTAGCGAAGGATATTAATAGGCGGCTCATGGGATTCCCCGGTCTTCCCCTGTTACTATTTATAAAACTGGTGAATATCAGAAAAAAACGGTGAATATCGCTAGATATTTTTTCTAAAAAATTTCTTTTTAGCCAATGAAAAGGCGTCTATTTATGGGTTATATAATAATGTTCATTATGAGTAATTTCTCTTTTTGCCACAATGTTTTCAAAAGTCATATACTGCTGAGGCTTCAAAATGGGTCTGTATGTGACAAAGGGTTAAAACTATCGAGGCATGGGTTCTGTTGGGTTGTCTGTGTTTTCTTGTGGCTCTTCTGCTTTCTTTGGTGCAGGGTTATTTATCTTGACCACTTTCCTTGGGTCTGAATCTCCTATTGGTCTGGAATTCAAGACAAATAAAGTTGATATTTAAGTTAAGCTTGATAAAAAATAAATAAGAATTGTTGCTACAGATAACTTTTGAATACATGTACCTTTTCTTTTATTGTTTATGTAGAAATTAGCTTATTCTCCCTTTTCTAGTGTTTTCCTTTCTTATCCTTTCAGTTTGAAAGACTAATCTAAGAGTTGTCACTAGACAAAAAGGGAGAACTTTTAACAGTTTTTTTCATAATGCAAACAACAGGGGAAAACAAAAAGCTCTCCTTGAGCCCAAAGCTTGCCAACTAAACCAATATGAAACAAGAGTGTTTAGAGCAACACATTAGTGTCGCCTGCAAATAGTAAATCTTTTATTAAAGTGACATGTGTAAAACATACCCCATTCCCGTTACACATATAATAAAACATAAAACAAAGTTTCTTGGAAAAACACCCGGCCCCATGGGCCTATATATCACTATATATAAAGGTAATGTCTATGTACGTAAGTTTATGTATTCTTATCAGTAACTGTTTGTAGTTCATATATACACATCCTATAATTCTATCGATGGTCTCGTTCGAGCTGCTGAGGCAGAAACAACAGCTTGTACAAGATGTAGTTATTGCATCCCTGAACGATCTATATTTCAAAGTTGCTAAGAACTTTAGGATGTATGATGTACTTTGAAAGCAACCTGCTTTAACATATAAGGATTCTACGGTTGCATTTTAATAGAACGATAATCCGTAACAGTACTGACATAAGTCTAAATACAATTACAGGTCATCAGTGCTATAAGCGCTCAGTTCTTTTATGTATTAATAAATATGTCAATAAGTGAAAGGGTGACAGCCAGACAATAAGTAAAATGATTCCTGTGTATCTATCTGAAAAAGCAGATGACACAATGATACATCAGATAATAAGTTTGCTGAAAGTAAGATTGAAGAATTTACCAGTTTAGAAGTAAGTTTTCCTAAAGGAAAGAATATTGTTTCCTTTTTTATAAAATCTCGACGGATATTTGTTATTTTGGAAATTTCATCATTTTACAATACTATAAAAAATATTAAATTCCAAGCAGACAGTTTTAAATAATTGTTACATTTTCGTACTTTTTAATTATATTAGTGTTCCAAGGCACAGCAGGAGTGTTGACTGCCCATTATCCCTTTCCCACTTGTAGACATATTTTGACGCATCTTTCTTTTCAAAGAATTGTGGCAAAAGAAAAAAAAATGCTCAACATGTCTCCTTATGCAACAATTCTTTCAACTCTTTTTAAAAATTAAACTCATTTAGGGAGATTTTTCATGTTTTTGTATATACGTTTTCAAAGCCGTCTACTGCAGATTTTGTTGTATGCGGGAAAGGGGTTAGTCACTAAACGAAAGTATGATTGACATACAATGATGAAATGATCCCTATAAGTTACACTTATAAGGCAAATAACACAATAAACATGGAAAACATGGAAAAATCTCATTCAAAATGTATGTCATGAATTTGATTCATTGTTAACATCATCTTCATTAAGTTTTTCTCTCTCAATAATATGTTCTAACTCAAGATACTCATTCATTTTAACTTTTTCCCACATACAACACATTTGAAACTGACTACTTTGAACAAATCTGGGCATTAATATGAAAAACAATATTAAACAAAGTGGCAAAAAGAGATTTTCCTTTTCTCATAGTGTTTTCAAAATTGTCTGCTGCAGGGGCCTCAGAAAGTATCTGTATGAGGGAAAGGGTTAATTGCATTCAACTAAAGGTAGTTGTACAGCTTACAAAAGCAGGGTACCAAATGGGTTATTCCATTTGAATAAAGATTTAGGAAAGGTCGAGTCCTTGACCAAGGGATTGGGACAAAACAGTTTCCTTGAACCAAACGGATGGGGAACTAGTTGAACTAAGGTTAAACCACATAATATTATATCATGACTTTATTATAAGTGTATTCTTTGATGTCATGAGGAAAATGTGTTAACCCTTTGCCACATACAACAAATGTGCAGCAGACGACTTTGAAAACAGAGTGACAAAAACCTGAAAAATCTCCATAAAATATAGCTTAATTGTTAAATAAAGTTGGAAACATTGCGGCATTTCATTTCAAAGCTGAAAATGCTTATCATGAGCAATTTCACCTTTGGCCACAATGTTTTCAAAGGATGTCTGCTGCTATTGCCTAAAAATGTATTATATCATATGACTTTTTCATAAGTGTATTCTTTGACGTCATGAGGAAAATGTGTAAAACTGTGGTCCAAAATATGTGCTTGTCCGTGAAACAATTAAATGTCTATGTTAAAATATGGATTAACGTAATTTTAACAAGAAAGCAAAGATGGCCCTACATTGATCACAGGATAAAGACATTTGTAAAAAAGGTATTCTTTAGTAATTAGACAGGAAAATAACAACAGTAGCAAGCCCAATTGAAAGCTATCTTTTTCATCCAATCAATATGGCTTGAGAACTTATTATAGATTATCATCTTACACAAATTTCTTCAGATTCATCTTGGTTTCAGACAAGAAAATTAACCCTTTCCCTCATATAGACGCTTTCTGACGCCTCTGCAGCAGACAGCTTTTTGAAAACATAGTGACAAAAGAAGAAATTGCTCAAAACGAGCAATTTCTCCTTTTGCCACAATGTTTTCCACTTTTAGTCATAGGTTATCCATTCAATTATAGAGATTTTCTATTTTTTGACAAAATATGTCTAAAGTCAACTGCTGCAGAATTGTCGTATGAGGGAAAGGGTTAAAGGGAGAAGAATTTTAGGTCTGGTCTTTTTAGCTCCCATTCTGATGATGTCTGGTGGCCATGTTTTTCAATCAATCAATATTGTTTGAACAATATTTTTTGAGTCACCTCAGGAATACTTCTGAAAATGTTATCTTGAAAGCAGACAAGCTGATTCAGGAGAAATTTGAAAGTTTTAAGCATTTTTCCCCCTTTCTGATGCCACATGCAGCAACCAAAGTTTGACATAGAATGGAAATCTATGGATAATTTTGAAAGAGTTTGAGAGAGATTTTGAATGTAGAAGGTGCTTGATCTTAACCCTTTCCCTCATACATACGCTTTTTGATGCCCCTGCAGCGGACAGCTTTTTGAAAACATAGTGACAAAAGAAGAATGAGCAATTTCTCCTTTTGCCACAATGTTTTCCACTTTTAGTCATAGGTTATCCATTCAATTATAGAGAATTTCTATTTTTTGACAAAATATGTTCAAAGTCGTCTGCTGAAGAATTGTTGTATGAGGGAAAGTGTTAAAAGATCAACTTGAGGCTTAGACTCAGGTGATCTCAAAACCAAGGGGGAATAACTCTGAAAATAGGCATGCTAGTTATGGTTCTTATCTGGAATAATACTCAATCAAATTAGCATTCTGTATACCAGGTCTAAAGTAGATAACATCTTTACAGGGTCATAACAAGGGTAATTAATACAATAATAACACTAACGGTGGCCTGGCTCTATACTGGTGAGACAGACTTCACAATATCGGGTCAAGCACAGTCTAAGGGTTAAATCACTTTATTTATGGCATGCAGTAGCTATGATATGACATGCCACAAGCGGTGCAAGCATCAATTAGTTCAATATTGTTAAGCAGGTGGGCTATAAATGTTAACATGACAGCAACTAATAAATATTGAAAAAACATTCTGGGAAAAGTAAAGAAAAATACAAACAATGTGCTTTCTCTTATTTTGCCCCAATATTTCCTTCTCTGCGAAAAAGTCTATATTTTCCATTTTCAGATGTCTTCAATTTGGGAGAATCAAAGGACCTAGGGTAATTAAGTAACAATCTAGTACAAACAATAAGTGCAATATATAATCGTGATATAAACAGTGGCAAAACAAATATTGGCCATCCGTTTCATAGACCAACACAGTTTGAAGTATTCACATCAGACAATTATTGTATGATAATAAACAAATGTTTATCAATACATTGTAGTAGGTATATTTGCTTTTTCATGGTGCATGTGATATAACCTAGAGAAAAATATTGTGGGAAAATTGGGAGTTTTTCATCATATAAATTTATACAATCTTTCAGGTGATGTTAGATTAAGCAGGAATACAGGTAAACACACATGTGAAATACGATATATTTATATGAACATCAATGTGAATGGGATTATAGGTTATATCCATTAGTTTACCTTCTTCCGTCTCTAAGGTGCCTTCTCGCTTGACTGATGACAGGAAAATTGTATACATAAGTGTTACAGAAGTAAAACAAAACAATCAGGAAATAACTATTTTAACTCCTTCACTTTTACAACAAATCTGCAGCAGAGGTCATAGAGAAATCTCCCAGGCAAAAATGTGGAACATAAATGAAGGTATAATTATCGAATACAGCTGAAAACATTATGCTTGCAAGTGAAAAGGTGTTACCTATTCTTATTTTATATTGAGGACAATTATTTGGTCCGATAGAAGAATACTTCATTTCACTGAGACATGTAAATTGTCCTATCTACCAGAGGTCATGCTTCTCTTTAACCCTTTCCCTCATACGCCAATTCTGCAGCAGACGACTTTAAATATATTTTGTCAAAATATAGAAAATCTCTATAATTGAATGGATAACCTATGACTAAAAGTAGAAAACATTTGTCACTATATTTTCAAAAAGCTGTCTGCTGCAGAGGCATCAGAAAGCGTCTATATGAGGGAAAGGGTTAACCCACTGAGAGGCATGTACTAGGTTGGACTCATTTCCGGTCAGTCCCAGTTTAAAGTGTCGTTAAAGATATTTGTCTTTATGTAGAACCATGAACTTGTCAACGCTTCATGTCTACAGCTAGATTTTTAATTAATGTAGAGTAACTATTTATAATGAGTATGCAGAAGTACAACAATTATAATGAATATTACTACACACCTTCAATGTATGATAAGAAATAAGAATATAATTCATAGGAAAAAGAGCGACAGAAAATAATTATAAGACGTGATTTCAACAGAAATGAATTAGAAAAATCAGCAATTACCTTTCATAAGTTTCTCTTGGCCATTTAACAAAATACGAGAAAGTCCATGCCCTCGTGATGCCCTGATGATGACGGAGTTTGTCAACACTTTGTTTATTTTCTAAATTGAAGTCTCGTCTAGCCAGGGCCTCGGAGCGCCGTTTCTCGACCTCTTCCTGTAGTCGCTGTCTCGCATCTGCTTCTGCTCTGCGTAGCTGAGGAAATTAACATAAAGCAAACATTGTTATTGAGTTGCTCTAGTAGTTAGATGATATTAAACACATCTCTTGGGGTAGAGAGCACATTATTGTCAAGCAGCTGTATAAAAAGAGAAAAGTACTGAATAGACCTCTTAGGTCCAAGTCACTTTTAACAATGTTTATTCATTTATAACTTTTGCATGGTAAATCTAAAATAATATCTTTAAAGCAAACCATACAGTGAAACACTTAATATGATTAAAACTCTTTAATTATCGAATTTTCGACAACTTGGTCTTTATCAAGATTAAATAGATACAACAGAAATTTATGTCACAGTCCATCTTTGTTTCAAAGAAATCAAATTGACTTTCTTCCCTTTGGAAGACATAATATACAAAGTGCATACAGTGAAACATTCAGATTTTTCCAAAATATTTTCAAGAGTAGTCTGGATGAGTCCAAGTTTAAACAGCACACACATATTATTAAACCAGACAGATGTTAAGACTCTTTTAACCATTTCCAAGATATGAAATTGTTTGAGTGTTCATCTTTGAAAATATTTCAGGGTGAAATTGAAACTTCTGGATAACTGGCACTTGGAAACATTATGGGAAAAGGAGACATTGCTTGTTAAGAGCAAGTTCTCATATTCCTGTGATGTTTTCAAATGCCTCAGAAGTTGTATATATCAAGGAATGGGTTAGGTTAATAGACTGCAAAAACATGTTAACAGTTTACCTCCATTAATCTGTCCATCTCTCGCTGTCGCTTTCTCTGTTCTTCTTCTTCGATCTTCATTCTCTCACCTGCTAACTTCTCTTCTTCTTTCATCATTATTTCCCTGTAGACATGATAGCAAATAAGTTTGACCATTTCCAACATACAGACGCTTTCTGACTTTCTGTGCCTCTGCAGCAGACGACTTTTTAAAACATTGTGGCAAATAGAGAAATTGCTCATCATGAGTAATTTCTGTGTTTGCCACAATGTTTTAAAAAGTCTTCTGCAATTGGGTAAAGATTAACAATTTACCTGATTTGCTACTTTTAAAATGGTCTTTAAAAGAGGTTGATAATTTATTTTTGTAAATTGAAAATAAAGCTTGGATACACAGTTGAAAATATTTTGATAAAAGGAGAAATTGCTTATTTCAATCTTGGTTGTCTAAAGCATAATGTGTCAGAACTTGCCCTATTCTCATAATGTTTTCAACTGTCTTTTCTATCAATGGGACAATCTATATGTAAAAAAAAAAGGGAAATTCTCTAGAAGTGAAAGTATCATATCCGAACAGATTAAAACAAAAAATAGTTATTAGGGGAAATTGCTAATGAGAAATTGTTTTTCAACACAATATTTGAAACAGTCTTCTGCTGCAGATGTGTCAAATATGTCACATCCAATAGAAATAACAAACCTCTTTCGATTCTCTTCCTCCATCATTATTTCCTCCTCCTCCATCAGTCTTCTCCTCTGTCTATCAGCCGCCTCTCTCTCGTCTATCAGTCTCTGCATAGCCTCCTCTTCCGCCTGTCGCTCCATTTCACGCATTCTCTCTTCTTCTTCCTCTTCCATTCGTTGAGCTTCTCTTAATTCTTCCTGTTAAAAAAATAATATGATATTGTTGACTCACCCGATATAACCAATGACTGCTATGATCTGATTGGTTTGTTTAGCAATGCACATGTCCAAGTCGTATTTGCCTTTTTCTCAACAATTTTAACTCATCATGAGCAATTTCTCCTTTTGCCACAATGTTTTCAACTCTATCCATTTAAATAAACTCTTATATGATGAGATTTCAGATAATGTTGCTAATATGTTTTCAAAGTTATTTGCTGCATATGTGTTGTATGTGAGAGAGTGTTAACCCTTTCCCACACATAGATGCTTTCTGAAGCCCCCTGCAGTAGACGGCTTTTTGAAAACATAGTGACAAAAGAAGAAATTGCTCAAAACAAGCAATCTCGCCTTTTGCCACAATGTTTTCAACACTCTTCAATAATTGCACTTTCATTTATAGATTTTTACTATATTTTGTCGTAGATGTTTTCAAAGTCATGCTGCTGCAGATTTGATGTTTGTGGGAAATTGTTAACCCTTTCCCTCATACGACAATTCTGCAGCAGATGTCATTGAACATATTTTGTCAAAAAATAGAAAATCTCTATAATTGAATGAATAACCTATGACTAAAAGTGGAAAACATTGTGGCAAAAGGAGAAATTGCTCGTTTTGAGCAAATTCTTCTTTTCAAAAAGCTGTCTGCTGCAGAGAAATCAGAAAGGGTTAAACTTCCTTGGTTCTTACCTCAAATCGTTCCTGTGCGAGTCTGTCTTCCTCGTAAGACCTGCGCTCCTCCTCCTCTCTCAATCGTCTCCTCATTTCCCCGTCGGCTATTTTCTCCATCATCTCCATCTCCTTCCTCTTCTTGTCCTCCAACTCCTTCTTCTCTTTTTCTCGCCTGTATAGAGCGTCCTGTTTTCTGCGTTCTGTAACATCAACAAATCATTAACCCTTTCCCTCATACGACAATTCTGCAGCAGACGACTTTGAACTTATCTTGTCAAAAAGTGGAAAATCTCTATAATTGAATGGATAACCTATGATAAAAAGTAGAAAACATTGTGGCAAAAGGAGATATTGCACGTTTTGTGCAATTTCTTCTTTTGTCACTATGTTTTCAAAAAGCCGTCTGCTGCAGAGGCATCAGAAAGCGTCTATATGACGGAAAGGGTAAAACCTTCCCACATAAAAACAATTCTTCAGCAGAAGACTTTGCAAACATTCTGTCAAAGATATGGTTACTCTCCATAAATAAAAGAACAATTATTGAATAAATTTGAAAACATTGCGGCAAAAGGAGAAATTGCTCATCATTGGCAATTTCTCTTTTTGTCACAATGTTTTCAAAAGTTGTCTGCTACGGAGGCGTCAGAAAGCGTCTGTATTTGGGAAATGTTAAAATAGTTACTACTTAATGTAACAACAAAACAAAAGGAGAATATGTGAAGAAAGTGGATGAAAGAAGAGTATTTCGTTGAATACACATGTTGCCTACAAGTGAAAGCATGACAGACAAACAGTGTGGGAGTGATCACTTTTGTGTCACACTGCCAAGGTAGACAAACAAAAAACGTAAAATGCATTGAGAGAAAAGGGCAAAATAACTCATTACGTGTAAGTTTTCTTTTACAATAAATATTTAATAAATCATCTGTAGGCCAGCTTGGCGTGAAACGGTTGTAACTAAATACCTATTTTGAAAACCTTGGTTTAGGGGCAATTTTGACCCTTTTGTAAATAATGCAAATTTAGGTGCCATTGCTCAGAACGAGCAATGGCACCAAAATTTCCATTGTTAACTAAGAAAAATGATTTAACGCTTATAAAGACTTTATGGCGAGGTAATTCATACCGATTTTAGTTACAACCGTTTCATGCCAAGCCCTCGATTTGTAAAAGATAATGAATGCAAGTATCATGTACACACCCAAATCAGCTTTACGCCGGACATCTCTTTCTTCTCTCTGCTTCTTTCTTACTTCCGATAACATATCTCGTGCATCGTCTTCAGCTCTTTGGAGATCGTCAGCTTCCTGCTCTAGTCTCTCCATTTGCTCTCGCAGTTCCTGCAACATACAATTTGAAATTCTTTGTCATTTTTTTAAAAAATCTAGTTACCTTCTGAACAATTGTACTTTCAGCACCTGATGAGATCAATACCACTTTAAACCTGTCCCTCATATAGACGCTTTCTGACGCCTCTGCAGCAGACGTCTTTTTTAAAACATAGTGACAAAAGAAGAAATTGCACAAAACATGCAATTTCTCCTTTTGCCACAATGTTTTCCACTTTTTGTCATAGGTTATCCATTCAATTATGGAGATTTTCTATGTTTTGACAAAATACGTCCAAAGTCGTCTGCTGCCGAATTGTCGTATGGGGGAAAGGGTTAAACCTTTCCCGCATAAAGATGCATTTTGACAAATCTCAGCAGATTGCTTTTGAAAACATTGAGACATAAGGAGAAATTTCTCCCTTTGCGACATTGTTTTAAGCAATTTTCAATAATTAAACTTACCCGTATAGAGATTTTCCATAATTTTTCCTAGCTGTTTTACAAAGTCGTCTACTGTAGGTTTGTTGTTTGTGAGAAAGGGTTAAGATAATTCCATAACATATAATGTTATTGACTGAAATATTTTTCTAAACTTGAGATAGAACTCGAGAACTATAATATCATTAAATACCCTTAGATAAGTTTACATGTATGTACATAATCCTGTGATTGTGCCGTCGTAACAGTTTGATTGATTGATTAGGGTTTGACGCCGTTTTCAAGAATTTTCAATTCATACGTTTCCTGGCTTTTTCACACCAGTACTCCACTAAACATGCTATCCAAGCAACTGGCTGCTTCTCCACATAGACTGTTGGCCCATTGGTGAAAGACGAATGATGCTTGTCGCAGTGACTTTTGTCAAACATCGGAAAGAATGTTGGCCAAGCTGGGATTCAAACTCATAACCACTGGATTGACAGCCTGTGTCACTACCGACTGAGCTACCGGGGGACGGCACAGACGTAACAGACAAAAAAGAAGTCATAGCAGACTATATCTTCTGCTTGATTAAGCAATCAATGTACACCCTTTCCATAATATAGACACCTCTGTATCAGATGACATTTGAAAACCTTGTAGAAAAGAAAAGGATCCGTGACATGAGCAATTTTTCATTTCACCACATTTTTTCCAGTACTGTATCAAAAGTATACTTTAACTTTAAAGACATTCAATATTGTTCCTCAGATATTTTTTTTTCAGAACATAAGAATCTAAAATATCATATCAGGTAAACAGTTGAGCCCTTTCTCACCTATAGATGCATTTTGACACATCTGCATCAGAAGACTCTTGAAAACATTGTAGCAAAAGGAGAAATTGCTCAAAACGAGTAATTTCTCCTTTTGCCACAACGTTTTCAACTATATTTAATAATTATACCTTCATTTATAGAGCCTTTTCATATTTTACACTTAATGTCTTCAAAGTCTTCTGCAGAAGATTTGTTGTATGTGGGAAAGGGTTAAAGATTCAAAACTAGTATGACTTGGTTACATGACAGGACAAGGGCTCAGTATTGCCTGCCTTATTTTGGATTCATCTGTGAAGGAAACTACACCTTGGTACAGAGCTCTACATAAGGGGCGTTTTGCATTTTCTAAAATCCTTATTTGACCCTTAAACCCTATGTTGTGGGAACTCAAAAGAATCGTCTCAGTGAGACAATTTTTTTGAGTACCCTGAACATAGGGTTTGGTTTAATAATAAGAGAGAAATTGTGGAAAAAAGAGCTGAATACCCCTCCTTATCTGGACCTCTGATTGTTAGAAGATAAGGCTACAATGGTTTAACCCTTTCCCTCATTTAGACGCTTTCTGACGCCGCAGCAGATGGCTTTTTGAAAACATAGTGGCAAAAAAAGAAATTGCTCAAAACATGCAATTTCTCCTTTTGCCACAATGTTTTCCACTTTTGGTCATAGGTTATCCATTCAATTATAGAGATTTTCTATTTTTTAACAAAATATGTTCAAAGTCGTCTGCTACAGAATTGTCGTAACTGGGAAAGGGTTAACATTATATAACTTTTGGTAGTCTTTTTTATACTTTGATAACATCTGGTTAAAAGTTCGGTAAACCTCTGTAATTAAAAGGCTAAAATTTCAATAAAGGTAAAAGTCGATTGCTGTAGAGTCATCAGAAAGTGTCTGTCTGTTAAGACATTCAACTCGGTATTACCGTTGCTTTAGCACTAGCTGAGTCGTCTTGTTCCTGAAGGAGCTTCTTTCTCTCTGCTATCTTTCTTTGTAATTCCTTAACCTCTTCATCTCTCCTCTGAAATAAGTTTTGATTGATACAATGTAACAGTTTTATCCTCTTTCCACATACAATAAGTCTACTGCTGATGACTCTAAAAATATCTACTCACAAATTTGGAAGAGCTTATTTAACCCTTTCCCTCATATAGACGCTTTCTGACGCCTCTGCAGCAGACGGCTTTTTGAAAACATAGTGACAAAAGAAGAAATTGCACAAAACGTGCAATTTCTCCTTTTGCCACAATGTTTTCCACTTTTTGTCATAGGTTATCCATTCAATTATGGAGATTTTCTATTTTTTGACAAAATACGTTCAAAGTCGTCTGCTGCAGAATTGCCGTATGAGGGAAAGGGTTAATAAATGACTGTCTAATTTATTGAAAACAATTGAAAACATTGTTACATAAGAAGAAATTTCTTCTCTTGCTGCAATTTTTTCAAAGTCATCTGCTGTAGATGCATCAAATTGCGTCTGCAAGTGGGAAAGTGTTTATGCAGTTTTCAACATCATCTCAGTTATACAATGCACATGGATGGTTAACTTAATTTAATCATCCAAGTCTTTCCTGACTTTTATCGTCGGAACACCACAAAGAATTCTTCCAAGGCAACTGACCACCTTCTAACAACAACCATTCAGCCCAGTGAAAGTCAAATGATGTCACACCTGATTGAGCTCCACTGTTTAACCCTTTCCTTCATATAGATGCTTTCTGACGCCTCTGCAGCAAACGGCTCTTTGAAAACATAGTGACAAAAGAAGAAATTGTTCAAAACAAGCAATTTCTCCTTTTGCCACAATGTTTACCACTTTTAGTCATAGGTTATCCATTCAATTATAGAGATTTTCTATTTTTTGACAAAATATGTTCAAAGTCGTCTGCTGCGGAATTGTTGTATGATGGAAAGGGTTAATTTCATGTTTTTATAATGCAAGCAAAAGCAAATTACATCTATAAGTAAGAAATAGGTACAAAACAAAACGCTGGCATCTTTTACCTGTTTCTCAAGAGCCTGTTTTTCTCTAATTGCGTCTCTTTGTAGCTCTTCTTCCGTCCTGTCATCTTCCCCTTTCTTCTTTTTACCTTTCTTTGGACCTTTAGCCTGAGGTTTCTTCTTCTGTCCTCTTCCTTTCATATCTTTGCCATCTAGCTGTTGTGTAGCTTCTTCTATCTTTCTCTGTAGATGTAGACTCAAATTGTGAATGTCAAGAAAGAACATGATCACTATTATATTGTCATGCTGTTTGAATGATAATGCCAGCAACCGATCCCCACCTGCAGATGCATTTAGACACATCTGCAGCAGTTGACTTTTCAAATCATTGTGGCAAAAGGAGATATTGCTCATAACTCTGTTCAATAATTACGTTTTATATATAGTTTTTATTCACATTTTTCATATTATTGACTAAAAAGTTTTCAAGGTTTTCTGGTGCCGATCTTTTGCAAATGGAAAAAAGGTTTTTTTCAAAAACCTCTGTGCAATATTTTCCCAAAGGAAGAAATTAGAAATGTTGCAACAATATGTAGTTACAACAGTTACTGTTCTTCATGAAATCCCGATATGATTCCAAACCCTGATGCAGCTGGCATTAAATTTTGTAATCTATTTCCATTTTCATTAACCCTTTCCTACATGCAGACACTTTCTGACGCATCTGCAACAAACGACTTTTGCCACAATGTTTTCAACTTTTTTCAGTAATTATACCCACAATTATAGAGATTATTATTTATTTCCATATTTTTTAGTAAACATTTTCAAAGTCGTCTGTTGCAGATATGTTGTATGTGGGAAAGGGTTAAATAGCTGAAGAAAAGGTAATCTATGACTGAGCAGAGCTTTATTTAACCCTTTCCCTCATATAGACGCTTTCTGACGCTTCTGCAGCAGACGGCTTTTTGAAAACATAGTGACAAAAGAAGAAATTGCTCAAAACGATTCAATTATGGAGATTTTCTATGGTTTGACAAAATACGTTCAAAGTCGTCTGCTGCAGATATGTCATATGTGGGAAAAGGTTAAATAGCTGAAGAAAAGGTAATCTATGACTGAGCAGAGCTTTATTTAACCCTTTCCCTCATAGAGATGCTTTCTGACGCCTCTGCAGCAGACAGCTTTTTGAAAACATAGTGACAAAAGAAGAAATTGCTCAAAACAAGCAATTTCTCCTTTTGCCACAATGTTTTCCACTTTTATTTTAGTCATAGGTTATCCATTCAATTATAGAGATTTATTATTTTTTGACAAAATGTGTTCAAAGTCATCTGCTGCAGAATTGTCGTATGAGGGAAAGGGTTAAAGGGCTGAAGAAAAGGTAATCTATGACCGAGCAGAGCTTGATTTAAAATGTTTCCAACAAGCAGACTCATCTTGATGCATCATGAGCAGGCCACTTCTGAAAACATTTGTGTCATTATGAGCCAATTTTTACTCTTACCAGAACGTTTTCAAAAATAATCAACAGTTAAACATTTATTTGTAGAGATTTTCTATAATTTTGCCAAAACATTTTCAGAGTCGTAGACGTGTTGTAGATGTGTAAATGAATCTGCATATTTGAAAGGAATAAGCATGTTATATGTAAGTTTAATCCTTTCCCACCTGCAGACGCATTTTTTACGCAATAGCAGCAGACGACTTTTGAAAACATTTTGGCCACAATGTTTAAAACTTTATTTAACAATCAAGCTTTCTTTTATGGAGATTTTTCAGGTTATTGTCACCATGTTTTCTAAGTCTTCTGCTGCAGATTTGTTGTATGTTGGAAAGAGTTAAGTTTAAACAAGTTTATATTAATCACCCTCCATGTCTTCTTCCTGGAGACTTAACCAGTACTCGTGCCATTTGTGTGGAAAAATCCCAAACCAAGAACCTTTGATACATCAGGCCGACACTCTACCTCTGCACCATGGCTTCCACATAATTATGTAGAATATAGCCCTTATTATTTTACCTGTAGAATTTGTTTTGCCATCTCCAACTCCTCCTCCGTGAGCCCTTCTCCAACAGCCTCCAGTGTGGTGCCTGACAGGGATTCACCAACAATGGCGGTCACTAAAAAAGGAATCAAATTATGCTTTATCATTAATCTTATCAACAAGTGATATCATTGTAACGTAATAATAAACATATTGACAAGGGCTAGCAGTCACTATTAACCCTTTCCCACATATAGACGCTCTCTGAAACAGACGACTTTTGAAATCATTGTGGCAAAAGGAGAAATTGCTCATAATGAGCAATTACTCCATTTGCCACAATGATTTCAACTCCATTCAATAATGATTCAATCATTTATTGAAATGTTCTATAGTTTGCATTTTATTTGATAATTGCAAAAACTTCTGCTGTAGATTTATTGTATCTGGGAAAGTGTTAATGGTGGAAAATGTCAGAAAACGTCAGAAACTCAGCTAAAGGGGATGTCACTATAAACATAGGGGAAATTAGGTAAGTTGTAAACAATAAAAGTATGAAATTAGTAAACATCTTAGGACATGTATTACCGCACCACAAATAGTTCATGAAAGGATAAGTTAGACTATATACATTGTAGGCTATTTATAGAAATTGTGACTTTGACCTTTAAACTAGGTCAGTGAAATGTGAAATCGTCCAAGCTTTGTCGATACTGAACCCTTTCCCTCGTATAGACACTTTCTGACGCCTCTGCAGCAGACAGCTTTTTGAAACATGGCACAAAAGAAGAAATTGCTCAAATCAAGCAGTTTCTCCTTTTGTCACCCTAGTTCTTTCATTTAAAGGGATTTTCTGTGCTTTTGCATAGACATTTTCAAAGTCGTCTGCTGCAGATTTGTTGTATGTGGGAAAGGGTGAACCTTTGTTTGAAGGATTCCACCCACAAACAAAAGTGCTAGAGCAATGATGCCATTTGTTATGGTCGTATCTTAGCCACTGTGACCTTGACCTTTGACCTAGGATGGTGTAGAAAAAACTGGTCCGAGCTCCCTTTACACTGAACCTATGTATGATACAAAGGAAGTATGCCCACAAGTAAGTAATATAGCACCAACGTTGCGCATGGATGGGCAGTCAAGGGTAACACTAAATGTCCCACCCCCCCTGATACAGCTACAGCAAAACATTTAACCCATCAAGCAATACTTTGTTGGTAATAATTGACTGTCTGTTTACATGGATGTTACAATACTTTAAGATGAAACAGAGAGCATTGTGAATAAATAATAACTTTGTGTAATTCATTAGTTTTTCAGATTTTTTTATAAAAATTATCTGTATCATATGGAAGGCTCATCAGATCAAACCAGAACTATCACTAAAGATGATAAATACCCCCCTAAACAGCACCTTGACCTACACCATAACTGAATTAGTAAAAGGGCCATAACTCTGTAAAATATCATGCAATTGTAATATGCACATCTCCTCTTGGTATAGAAGCTTCATGAATGTAAAATGTTATTGAATTCCACCCAGTGGTTTGTAAGAAATAGGCCGGACAAAATATGGCTTTCGGCCGGTTGACCAACAGACAGACAGACTGCCCGACACAGTGACTCCTATATACCCCCTCTTCTTCGAAGGGGGTATAATAACTCCCAATCTAGCATCAATTAATACCATCATTTAATTATACAAGAGTGTTTAACCCTTTCCATTATACAGACATTATCTAACACCTTTAGAGCAGATGGAATCTGAAAACATTTTTGCAAAAGGAGAAATTGCTGATGATTTCTCTTTTGCCACAAAGTTGTTTTAAACTCAATTATACGTTCATTGATAGACATTTCTCACATTTTTAACAAGATGTTTTCAATGGCTGCAGATTTGGTTTTACATGAGAAAGGTTTAAAGTAACACCTTCCAACATGTCAAGTGAAAGTGTGGCGGACAAACAGACGGACCACTGAGAAGTGATCTCAATCTGTCTCCCTGCTAAGGCAGCTGACACACACAAAAATATCAAATAAGTGCATAATGTAACATGCATTGTGATGAAATTACAAAAGTACATTTAAGAAAGAATTGGAGATATGTCCAAAGGACACAAATGCCCCTACTATATATGTATAACTGTTGGGCCATTTCATTGTATGGCTTTGGTAAAACATTAATGTGGTCAACTTACAAATCGAATAAAGTATGAGTGTAGGTCAGATTAAAATAATGCTACGTTGGCATGTTTCAATAGTTGATTTCCAAAAACCCAATTTATTTAAAACTTAAAGATATATATATAACCTCCACCTTAATATCAACTCCCTCAACACCATTAAATGTACAAGAAACCCTTTTATACTAAATTAACTACTTCTAACATAGAATGTTTTATATTCTCTCAGGATGATTTTCAGATTTCTTTCATCATAATCTGTTGCCATGATAACATTAACAAGTAATTTTTGGTATCAACAGTTCTATTTCAGCTAAAAAAAAAAAGGAGAAACTTCCCATAAAGATACACTTTGACACATCTGCAGCAGACGGCTTTTACCACAATTTTTTCTCTATTCAATGATCAAATGGTACTCTATGATTTTTAAAATGTTTGTACAAATTACGTTAACTTAGTTGGTTGTCACAGGGTACTGTTCAATAATATGTTCATTTGTAGAGATTTTCCGTGTTCAAAGTTGTCTGCTGCCGATGTAATGTATGGGTAATCTCTTGATAGCATCTTTTTTACCTTTTTAACCAAGAGTAACCATGGGAACAGGTATACTAAGCTAAAGATTTTCAGCCAGAATAATTACCCGGTTTTGCAAGTTAACCCTTTCCCTCATATAGATGCTTTCTGACTGACGCCTCTGCAGCAGATGGCTTTTTGAAAACATAGTGAAAAAAGATGAAATTGCACAAAACGTGCAATTTCTCCTTTTGGCACAATGTTTTCAAGTTTTTGTCATAGATTATCCATTCAATTATGGAGATTTTCTATTTTTTGACAAAATACATTCAAAGTCGTCTGCTTAAGAATTGCCGTATGAGGGAAAGGGTTAATACCCCAAAGAATAACCATACATAAAAAACCCAGTGATTAATATCAACAAACAGTGACCATTCCTCCCTCACAAATTCTTTGACTTGTGTGCATGCAGATAAAATGAACAAGAAATGTGGAAATGTTGTTACAGAACCAGACTTTCATTTATGAACCTTAATTCAGCCCCCCCTGTCATTGCTGAACTAACTTTTAAATTGGACTTTGGACTAGTAAGAGTCCATAGCCAATTCTTGGAATATCAAGATAAAAATGTTGATCTGAATGGCCAACAGTATAGAGCTTGGTCAGATTGCATGGATACACCAGCTGGTCAGGCTCTATACTGGTGGCACTGGCCTCACAAATCAGGCCAGGAAATTATAAATGACCTCCATGATCCCAACGAGACTTCTTATTGGTCAATTTTGTGTATGTACATTATTTGCTTCTGACCAATCAGATATGCCAGCACATATTCTGAGTACCAGTACATATGTAAACTTTTGTAGTTTTGGAGCCAGGTCAAGCAGTGAAAGGGTTCAACTTGTTGACCTCAATTAATATCCCACACTAAGTATCATTGTAACTATCTATCTATGCAGATGAATCACATGATCTAGTAACTCGGGGATTTGAGCACGAATAATTGTCCCTTTTCTATTTCACAAAACATATCCTTGACCCAATTTAACTAGCCAGAGGTATTGCCCGTAAACATTGGACTGTCTCATAACAGTTTACATAGAGATATAAAGGTAAACTGACCTTGTAATGTATTCATCTTGTGACAGTTCAATTTACACGGACAATACATTTATATCGTTCCCATATACAACAATTCTGCAGCAGACAACTTTGAAAACATTTAGGCAAAACTCTAAAAAAAAGCTATAAATGAATGTATACCTTTTGAATATAGAGTTGAAAACATTGTTTGAATAAGTTGTCTGCTGCAGAGGCACAAGAAAGAATCTGTATGTGGGAAATTGTCATAAAATGGGCCAAAAATTGACATCGCCAATCTAATTACAAGGTTTCAAGTTTGCTGGAAACCTTGTTAAATTGAGAATTAAAAAAACAATTTGAAAATTATGATAAAAATCCGACAAGAAAAGACAATAAAACAAAATGGTGCCATTGCAAGATCTACCTTTGCCATCTTTTAGGAAACCTCCTGAAAATTTTATTTTAAATCATGTAATGTAATGCTATTGAAGAAACCAATTGCTCTGATTGAGCATAAGCTTTTTAGCTTCTATAGGCTTTATTTGATAGTGTACCATATATCATGAACAAACATCTGTTGTTGTTTTTTGTCGTTGTTTACCCTCAGATGTTTGTTTTTGCTTGCCAAATGGCAATATTGCCATTTGGCAAGCAAAAACAAACAATTGATAGGTGCAGATAATTTCAAGAGACAGGGAGTCAGGGTGGGATACTCTTGCTCTTTCTGAAAAGACCCGTTGCCATGGTTCTGTAACATGTTCAGTGTAAAGCCGCGATAAATTCAAGGATATTTTCCTTGAATGGACTAGTATAAAGTAATGACCAGTGGTTGAGTGGGAAGGCAATTAAAATCACCTCAGAAATGTCCAGAAACCGTACTGGGATTTGAGCCCTGGACCTCTAGATTAATCTATCAGTATTTCTTTCTTTGTTGACAATTAATGAAAATGGATAATTCCTCTGCATTTTGAATGGCTCATTACAAAACCAAAGTAACTAAATCTTGTAAAAATATGTAGTTACAACTGTTTTGCATGAATCCAATAAAATTGCGATAATTCATTCTTTGACCAAAATGTTTAAAAATATTGCACAGTCGTACAATAAGAAACACAAAAAAGATTCTTTGTTTAAAAACTGCATAGTAATAATTGTATAATAAAAAAGTGTTAAATGGTCTTCCCATAATTGCAAAGAATCTATGAGAACAATTTTTTTGCAATGAAAGGAAAACTTTGTTTCTATCACTGTATAATACATTTTTCAAATATGCAGTGTTTTACAAGTATTGATCATAAACATATTGTTAACCCTTTCCCTCATACGACAATTCTACAGCAGATGACTTTGAACATATTTTGTCAAAAAATAGAAAATCTCTATAATTGAATGGATATATAACCTATGACTAAAAGTGCAAAACATAGTGACAAAAGAAGAAATTGCTTAAAACAAGCAATTTCTTCTTTTGTCACTATGTTTTCAGAAAGCGTCTATATGAGGGAACGGGTTAACTTGATGATTATACCCTTTCCCACACACAAACAATCTGCAGTAGAAAACTTTGAAAACATCCAGGCAAAATATTAGTATATTTCTATAGTTGAAAGAACAATTATTTAATATACTATGTAATTGAAAACATTGTGGCAAAAGTATAATTGCTCATTATGAACAATTTCTTCTTTCGCCTCGACTCTTTTAACCCTTTCCCTCATATAGACGCTTTCTGACGCCTCTGCAGCAGACGGCTTTTTGAAAACATAGTGACAAAACGTGCAATTTCTCCTTTTGACACGATGTTTTCCACTATTAGTCATAGGTTATCCATTCAATTATAGAGATTTTCTATTTTTTGACAGAATATGTTCAAAGTCGTCTGCTGCGGAATTGTCGTATGAAGGAAAGGGTTAAATTATACTTTAATTTCATAGAGATCAATAGTATTACCTAGATGCTTCCAAAATTGTCTGAGAAAGATTTATCCTATGTGGGAAAGGGTTAGAATAATATAATTTGTTGGAAGATAGGACTATAACTTACTTCTTTCTAAGTCCTTTTCAAGGTTTTCATAGGAATGCATAGTTTTTCTATCCATCGCCTCCTTAAGATGATCTGGTATCTTCATCTTCTCTGCCGGAGCTTTGGGTCTCTTCCCCGTGGGTAACAGAGGATAATCAGTCTTAAATATAACAGGGTGATGGTAGTGGAAGATAGTGGTGCAGAGGTATAGCATTGACCTCTGGTTTCAAAGGTCCAATTTCGAATCCTGTGATTAGCAGGTGCTGCCTTTGAGATTTTTTTCCACACAAATGGCACAAGTACTGGCTAAGTTTCCAGAAAGCAGACATTGTGTGTGATTGATATATGCTGAAAGCTTGTTTCACAATCACTTATTGATTGATAATTTGGGGTTAAATGCCGCTGTCATGGCAGCCAGTTCACCTTCTCATGCTATTCCTGGCTTTCCCACAACAGTACTGCACACAACAGACTCTTCAAGCAACTGGCTTTTCCAAATACACTGTAAGCCCATTGGTGGAAGATGAACGACGCTTGTCAAAGTGTATTAAGTCAAACGTCGGAAAGAATGTTGGACGATCTGGGGTTAGAACTCATAACCCCTGGATTTCACAATCAATCCCTTTCCCTCATATAGACGCTTTCTGACGCCTTTGCAGCAGACGGCTTTTTGAAAACATAGTGACAAAAGAAGAAATTGCTCAAAACAAGCAATTTCTCCTTTTGACACAATGTTTTCCACTTTTAGTCATAGGGTATCCATTCAATTATAGAGATTTTCTATTTTTTGACAAAATATGCTCAAAGTCGTCTGCTGCAGAATTGTCGTATGAGGGAAAGGGTTATATAAGCTTGAAGTAACAGGCTGAGGTAGCAGAGGATAATAAGTCTAAAATATGACCAGAGTAATTGTTTCACTTTCTAAATAGTATAAGGGGTTACCCTATTATACTTTCAGAAAGTTCTAAAATTAACCTTTCCCTCATACAGACGCTTTCTGACGCCTCTGCCTCAGACAACTTTTGAAAACATTGTGGCAAAAGAAGAAATTGCTCATAATGAGAAATTTCTCCTTTTACAACAATGTTTTCAACTCTTTAATTAAGAAACATTTCTAATGTAGAGATATTTCACAGTTTTGCCTAGATATTTTGAGTCGTCTGCTGCATATTTGCTGTATGTGGGAGAGTTCAACCATTTACCTCATGTGACATATTTTATCTGCTTTGAATCATCTGAGGAAAAGTTGTGACATCAAGTAAACTGGAACTTTCATTTTTAGTGATAACCCTTTCCCTCATATGGACGCAGCAGACAGCTTTTTGAAAACAGTGACAAAAGAAGAAATTGCTCAAAACGAGCAATTTCTCCTTTTGTCACAATGTTTTCCACTTTAAGTCATAGGTTATCCATTCAATTAGAGATTTTCTATTTTTTGACAAAATATGTTCAAAGTCATCTGCTGCAGAATTGTCGTATGAGGGAAAGGGTTAAACAGTGTAGAAAATATTGTGGGAATGAGGAGAAACTGAGCATTTTGCATGATTATGCATCATAAGTTATTAAAGGGTTGAACTTGTATAATTATAACTAAATTTTTACTGATTCTGGTACTTACCTTTATGCTTTTCTTCTGAAAAAGAGAATGAAATGAAAACTGAAATCATACATGGAATTATAGTCTGAGAAAACAAAAGCATACATGTACTTTCAGAGCCAATGTTGCAATATAAAAGCATAGAATAGATAAACAACCAGCATTGAGGCGTGTCTGTACTTTTCGCTGATTAGAACTCTTGAGTAACCACTAAGAATTACACAATTGATGGAATTTTCTCACACAGCCTAACTGTCTACTTTCAAGAAATAATCTATCATAAGGGTTATCACATGAGCAATGTCACACAAAAACTGATTTTTGTTCGCCATTTTGATTCCCTATAAGTATATGGATAATTATAGCAATTTCTTTTTTTGACACAATGTTTTCAAAAGGCATCTGCTTCAGAATATTGTCTGTATGAGGGTTAAATTGCATATTTGTATATTCCGTTTTTGGTTATAATCATTACTCAATGACTTATAGGACGTTTGTACGACAAGATCTCGAACAGTGAAGATCCTGACCCAGTGCAGAGGAACAGTATGATTTGGATCTTCACAGGTTTCATAGTCACAAAACTTTGTTTCCAGTCTTTTTTAGATTGTTGTCTGTATGCGGGAAAGATATAACCCTTTCCTGCATACAGACAACTTTGACTTTTGAAAACACTGTGAAAAGTGGAAGATTCGCTCATTTTGACCAATATCTCTTTTTGTCACAATGTTTTGTTTTAACTTAGTTATTATACTTTCACTTTTATAGATTTTCAATATTTTTTCTGGAAGTATTCAAAGTCACATGCTGCAGTTTTTTTCTATATCTGAAAAATTTTAAAAAATAAATTCACAAACCTTGCCAGCCGATATTGCCTTGCCGAGACCAAGAGCGTCCAGTTCATCAGCAATAGAAGATGTTGTACCTACAATAACAGAATGTACCCATTCATACCTATAATCTATAAATACTAAAACAGACAAGGTTTCAATTAAATTTATTGAACTTTTATTTAACCCTTTCCCACATAAAGGCATACTTTGATGCTTCTGCAGCACAAAACTTTTGAACAAAATGTGGCAAATGAAGAAATGATGAGCAATTTCTCTTTTGGCAACAATTTTTTCAATTTATTTTAATATACTATCATTTATAGAGATTCATACTTTTACTTTTAATCTGCAGCAGATATTTTAAATGTGGGAAAGGGTTAAATTAATTTGTTATTTCTATTTAACCATTCCCCACTTGAAGTAATACATATTGACGCTTCTGCAGCACACGACTTTCGACAACATTATGGCGAAAGGAGAAATTGCTCATGCTGAAGCAAGTAATGTCTCTTCATGCAAGAATGCTTTCAAAATCTTCCAAGTCCTTGCCTAAATGTCTTTAAAGTTGGATGCTGCAATTTTGTTGTATGAGGGAATGGCTTACCATATTTAACAAATACATTACACATTCAGGAAAAATGACAGACATGCATTGAAATGCAATTCATTCATCTCATTTCTACCAGAAAGGTCTGCGGGTAAGACACGGTTATTTTTTTTTTAAATGACAAAGATGTTAAAATGTAAAACTAACACTAGTTACGAGTTAAAACAGCCCTATTTGCTGAGAATAAAATGTCAATAGAATATTTTAATATGAAATACATCTACATTGAATTAAAGAAGCATTAGATACTGCTATGCATTTCACCTTAATCTATCTGTTATATGTAATGATATAATCTGTCTTTATACTTTATCTATGCGAAAGTAAAAACTATCAATACCCAATAATAATGTGCTTAAGCAATTCTCTTATAAATGTTGATATTTTTAAAGTCAAAGAAAATTCTCGTGCCCTTTGGTGGGAAATATGAAGATGTAAAAGTCAGCTTAATTTAACTTTTCTTGACTTTTAAAAAACAGGGCATTTTCCCAGGATAATAAAATGGTCTATTTCTGAAGACCAATACAAAAAATATTCATTCATTAATTCATTTATCTTAGACAAGTACAAAATGATGGATTCTTGTACACCTTCGAACAATACTAACCAGCTGGAAGTTATGAAAATGAAACATTTGGATGGATCTGAAAGATAGTTCTTTTTAAATGTTCTGAAAAAGTGCAAATTTGTGATAAACAAAATACAACATCAAAATTTGTTTTCTGAATCATGCAGTGTTAAATCCTCCCTAAACAAAATGTGACATGCATGTGCAAAATGTAAAAATCTACATTTAAGAATCAAGATTTAATAATTTCTATTTAATCATAATCTTTGAAATTACCAAATTGATTGCATCTCTCAACTATTCACATCTTTAGATGCCTCTTAATTAGATCACTTTTTAAAACAGTGCGAGCAGACGCGAGTTATTTTTGCCTTGACCTACAAAAGAATGTCATCAGGCACTAAACTTTATTATATAATTTCCCGTATTTTGTATGCTTTATTCAGTTTGGTCTTACAATGACCTCATGTGTAATTGGTTAACACTTTCTCACATACAGACACTTTTGATGCCTCTTCAGCAGACGTCTTTTGAAAACATTTTGCCCAAATGTTTTAAACTTGCCCAAATGTTTTAAACACTTTCATGTATAGAGATTTTACATATTTTTGCTTAAAGACGTCTGAAGTAGATTTGTCGTATGTGGGAAAAGATTAAAGGATTTACCTGATTCTGGGACCTGATCTAACTCATCTCCCTCGGTCTCTGTCTCATTAGCACCAGCAACTATCCCTTCTAGGCTACTAAGAGCCTCTGACTTTGCTTGTACCATACCTGTACCTTCAAGTCTACTAGTATCTAAAGCTGCAACTGTTTTAGCATGCTGAAGTGGGGATTTAGTTCTATCTACCCTAGCAGTTGGAGTTTTTCTAACACTCCCCCTCATAGGTTTTGTTTCAACCCTCTTTGTAGGAGTCTTTGATGAATGTTTAGATGAAGTTGGTCTAACACTTTGTTTATTGAGTTCTGTCTTAACATCTGTCTTATTACCAGTAATTTCTGTTATATTTGTATCATTTTTTGTTGTATCCAATGTTGCTTCTTTTGAGGTATTAGTAATAGGGACTTCTTCAACATCCTCAGATTTGGATACAATACTTTCATCAATAACTGTGTCTTTCCTCGGTTCAGTTTCTATTTCTTCAGTTTTGTCTTTAATAACAACCTTAATCTCCACATCTTTTTCATCATTGTTACCTTCAGCATCTTCAACCATACTTTCCACAATGTGCTCATTCTCCACAATGTTGTTATCTGTCTGATCTTGATCTATGTTAGTAATGTCCTCCTGGCTGGGGTCACTCGTGCTCTGATTGCCTTCAGCTGTAACCCTGTCCATTCCTTCATTGTCAATAGCACCAGCAACTGTTTGCAGAGAACCAACTGATTCAGTCTTCAACTCATCAGCTTTATCTGCGAGTTCATTACCACTCTCTTCCTTTCCATCATCGACAGCTAAATAAGAGTCTGTGTCCAGACCTTTAAGAGATCCAGAAGTTGGTCGTGAGGGTTTTTCACTGGCCAGAAGGTCCGTGTATGACCCTGTTGAGCCACTAAAAGCAGTCTGGTCATCTTGAATAGCCTGTGTGACTTCTGTATCTATAGTGTAAACCCTTACCCAATCACTCAGTCATCAAACAAATCAATAGAACTAGCACTAGCAATGTGTTAGAAATAGAAAATCTCTTCTAATTAAGTACCCAATAAAGAAATCAAAATTTGCATCTAATTAAATTCAGCGTTATCACATAGCATGTTAATTTTCCTATTGTTAACCTTTTACCCGATACTTCTTGATCTGTCTACTTTGAAAATATGACGTAAAACATGTTATATCTGATATCCGATATATTTGTGGTTTGCATCTATATATGCATTTGATATGAAAGCATTGGTAGCCAAGGAGTATTTTCGATGGATAAACACTTTTCCTTTCCGTTCAATTGTTTCACACCCCTCTTAACCCTTTCCCTCATACAACAATTCTGCAGCAGACGACTTTGAACATATTTTGTCAAAAAATGGAAAATCTCTATAATTGAATGGATAACCTATGACTAAAAGTGGAAAACATTGTGGCAAAAGGAGAAATTGCTCGTTTTGAGCAATTTCTTCTTTTGTCACTATGTTTTCAAAAAGCCGTCTGCTGCAGAGGCGTCCGAAAGCATCTGTATGAGGGAAAGGGTGAAAAGGAGGCTACAATTCAAGTTTAAGCCAGAAATTGCATTTGATGATTTTCTAAATGTCAGCTGACAGTGAAGACTGGTAAGACTAAGCATATACAAAGAGGCTCACCCGAATCTGCACTGTACCCAGTTGCAAAATGAATTCTTAATTAACTGACACGGTTTAAGTCTCCTTCTATGCCTCAATGATGTTATCTTTAACCTTTCCCTCATACAACAATTCTGCAGCAGACGACTTTGAACATATTTTGTCAAAGAATAGAAAATCTCCATAATGGAATGGATAACCTATGACTAAAAGTGGAAAACATTGTGGCAAAAGGAGAAATTTCATGTTTTGTGCAATTTCTTCTTTTGTCACTATGTTTTCAAAAAGCCGTCTGCTGAAAAGGCATCAGAAAGCGTCTCTATAAGGGAAAGGGTTAAAAGGAGACTACAATTCAAGTTTAAGCCAGAAATTGCATTTGATGATTTTCTAAATGTCAGCTGACGGTGAAGACTGGTAAGACTAAGCATATACAGAGGCTCACCCGAATCTGTACCCAGTTGCAAAATGACCTCTAATTAACTGACACGGTTCATGTCTCCTTCTATGTCTCAATGATGTTATTTTTGATAAATTAAAAAGCTTACTAAATAGTTAATTTTGCTAACTGACAGAAGTAAATGTATATTCCGCCATTTCTCTGAGTGGTGCATAAAAAATGTGCAATATATTTAAATGCAAAGGTTTTTCAAAAACATGCTGATTTAAAAATGTAACAAATATTCATGTTAAAACAACAAAAATCATGCTTGTGACAACATTTACGACTTACGAGGCACCTTCCAAAATTTAGCTAGAAATTACCCAAACATAAAAACCTACGTTAAGCCTTTCCCACATACACACAAATCTGCTGCAGATGACTTTGTAAACATCTAGGTAAATATATAGAAAATCTCTATCAATAAAAGTATGATTATTGAATTGATATGAAAATATCGTCTGTTGCAGGTGTGTCTGTAAGGAAAGGATTAACTGTTTAACTGATGTGATATTTGATAATTGTCTCGAAGGCTGCTTTGAGAAAAACATTTTTAGAAAACATTTTTTAGCATCTAGAAATTTGAATTAATAATACATTGTAATAACTATAACTCCTTCTTTTCAAGATGTTTAACACCTCATCCGATGCTTTAACCCTTTCCCTCATACTACAATTCTGCAGCAGACGACTTTGAACGTATTTTGCCAAAACATAGAAAATCTCCATAATTGAATGGATAACCTATGACAAAAAGTGGAAAACATTGTGGCAAAAGGAGAAATTGCACGTTTTGTGCAATTTCTTCTTTTGTCACTATGTTTTCAAAAAGCCGTCTGCTGCAGAGGCGTCCGAAAGCGTCTATATGAGGGAAAGGGTTAAGTCATCACAGCAGACATCGCTAAAAAATATCACATCAAGAAAACAGTTCAATTTTTTTTTATAGAAAAAGAAAGAATAAGAAGTAATTTTATGCAGTTTGAAAATCCTAGCAGATCGTCCATCACCATTTCTATCAAATATTCCCTAGCAACCAAATCTTTCCCTGATGCATTTGCCTTAACCCTTTTCCCACATACAAAAATTCTGCAGCAGACGACTTTGAAAACATATTGGCAAATTGGCAAACATGTGAAATATCTCCATAAATGAGAGTTTAATCATTAAATAGAGTTGAAAACATTTTGGCAAAAGGAGAAATAGATCATCATGGGCAATTTCTCCTTTCGTGACAATGTCTTCGATCAAGAGCTGTCAGCTGCAAAATGAGCATGCAAGTTGTAAAGGAAAATGTTAAATGCAAAATGGATGTAAACTACCTACAATTTATCGAAAAGACATAGTTACAACCATTTTTTATTAAACCATCAAATACTGTAACTTGAAAATTAAGTATGATACATTGGCAAACAAATCAGGGTAAAGATTGATAATTAACAAAAAATATCAATTTCCCCAAAAAAACTTCTATCAGTTTTGTTTCATCCCTCAACATGTCAGCTTTTTTCTGCAAGTAATATATAATATCCGTTGTGGTTATTGTCACAAGACAGATCTTTGAATTGGGGGTAAAATTTTAAAGCTTCAAACAAATGTTTTCATATTCCCGAAAAACAAAGAATCTGCAGCAGACAACTATGAAAACATCCAGAAAAGTTGAGAATATAACTATTGCATGAAAATGAAATTAGTGGCAAAAAGAGAAATTTGCCTCAAAGTTTTCAAAAGTCAAATGATACAGATCCATCAAACTGTGTCTCTGCATGGGTTAACCCTTTTCCTCATATAGACGCTTTCTGACACCTCTGCAGCAGAAGGCTTTTTGAAAACATAGTGAAAAAAGAAGAAATTTCTCAAAACAAGCAATTTCTCCTTCTGCCACAATATTTTCAACTTTTAGTCATTGGTAATCCATTCAATTATAGAGATTTAACATTTTTTTGACGAAATATGTTCAAAGTCGTCTGCTGCAGAATTGAGGGAAAGGGTTAATTAATATTGAATATTTCCTTCAGATTATATATAATCTCGGAAAGCAATTATTCCAATCTTGGTCATTAATCCCTTTAAACATTATTGCAGAAAAAAGTGACATGGTGCTTGTGATAACCATAATCTAACAAATAAGAATTGCTTTAAACTCCCTCTATGAAAACCAAACAAACAGTATATTATGTTACCTCTGCGATAATCTGACATGACATCATCCGACCTGCAATATAGAATATAATTTGAATCTCTACTTCATATTTCCGGGTGTAGACCACAACATACTGGTATATTGCCCACATAAACGCTATCTATCGCCTCTGCAGCAGACGACTTTTGAAAACATTGTAACAAAAGGAGATATTGCTCGAAACAAGCAATTTCTCCTTTTGCTACAATGTTTTTTACTTGTTTCTGTAATTATACTTTTATATATAGAGATATTTCGTGCATTTGTCCAAATGGTTTCAAATTCGTATGCTGCAGATATGTTGTATAATTAAGCGTCTGGATACATGTACATGTGACCCTACTGGAGTCATGCACTCCAAGAAAACACATGTTAGTAACAGTATAAGGGAGAAAAATGTGCTTCAACCTCAGGGCTTGATTTATAAGAGTTTAACCCTTTCCCTCATACGACAATTCTGCAGCAGACGACTTTGAACATATTTTGTCAAAAAATAGAAAATCTCTATAATTGAATGGATAACCTATGACTAAAAGTGGAAAACATTGTGGCAAAAGGATAAATTGCTCGTTTTGAGCAATTTCTTCTTTTGGCACTATGTTTTCAAAAAGCTGTCTGCTGCAGAGGCGTCAGAAAGCGTCTATATGAGGGAACGGTTAACGCCGCTTTCAATGGTTTTCAGTTATATTACAGCGACAAGTTGACCCAACAAGTTTTCCTGGTTTTCCCACACCAGTACTCCAAATAACATATTTCCCAGGTAACTAGCTATCTTCCGACATAGGCTATTTAATCAATCGTCGAAGATCAATGATGCTTGTCGACAATGACTTTTCTCAAGCATTGGAAAAAATTAAAATAGCTGAGCTGGGGTTCGAATCCCGGATTGATAGCTTTCACTGTTACCGGCTGTGCTATCAGGGCTTGAACTCAGTAATAGCTTTCATTTGGGCTTGTATTCTACAGACTGAGACATTTGGCAAATTTCGCATGTTCTTTCTGGTTGCAAATAACTTTAAATAGTGACAAGACGCTGAAGAAATATTGTGGAAAAAGAAAGCAAATTGTACAATTAGAACAATAAGTACTCTTCAACAAAATATTTCATTATCGCTTTCCCACATACAGCAAATATGTAGCAGACAACTTTATAAATATGGAAACTCTCTATGAATGGAAGTAAAGTTATTATTTAATACAAAGGTTGAATGTATTACATTGTGGTAAAAGGATAAATTTCTCCTTTTGCAACAATGTTTTCAAAAGTCGTCAGCAGCAGATTTGTTGTGCGTGGATTAATCAGTCTGTACGTGAAAAAAGGACGGATGTACTCACTCATTCTCGTTGGATTCTCCATCACCAGAGGACAGTTTCGAGGATAACTTGGATCTTACTGTAAGTAAAAATGTAGCGACTATTAATCATTTATCTCATAGCCTTTAACCCTTTCCCTCATACGGCAATTCTGCAGCAGACGACTTTGAACTTAATTTGTCAAAAAATAGAAAATCTCCATAATTGAATGGATAACCTATGACAAAAAGTGGAAAACATTGTGGCAAAAGGAGAAATTGCACGTTTTGTGCAATTTCTTCTTTTGTCACTATGTTTTCAAAAAGCTGTCTGCTGCAGAGGCGTCAGAAAGCGTCTATATGAGGGAAAGGGTTAAAAGAGTTGTCTGCTTTGTAAACAGCTGAATTAAAACTGGTCATTTATCTGTAATGCTTTCCTACACATTTTGATGCATCTGCAGCAGATAACTTTTAACCCTTTCCCTCATACTACAATTCTGCAGCAGACAACTTTGAACATATTTTGTCAAAGAATAGAAAATCTCTATAATTGAATGGACAACCTATGACTCAAAGTGGAAAACATTGTGGCAAAAGGAGAAATTGCTCGTTTTGAGCAATTTCTTCTTTTGTCGGCTATGTTTTCAAAAAGCCGTCTACTGCAGATGCATCAGAAAGCGTCTATATGAGGGAAAGGGTTAAAAAATAACATTTACATTACATTTTAAATATATTTGTACAGATGTTTTAAATGACGTCTGCTGCAGATTTGCTGTATTTGGGAAAGGCTTATAGAGGCGTGGGCAACACAAAAATGCTGTTTGTATAACATTTTTCCTGATACAAACAACTTCTGACAGCATTGTTGGAACAGATGAGAGTTCTCACAAGCAATTTGTATAACTCTGTGTCATAAGTGTACTTTCCAATTTCTAGATGATGCAGTATTTTTCTCAGATATTTTAGAAGCAGAAGACAATATTATATCTGTTGAACAGTTAACTGCTTTCCCACATACAACAAATTCGCAGCAGATGACTTTAAAAACATTCAGCAAAAATATGGAAATAATCCATAAAAGAAAATTTTATTATCAAATAAAATTGAAAGCATTGTGACAGAAGGAGAGATTGCTCATTATGAGTAATTTATCCTTTTGTCACAATGTTTTTAAAAGTCTTCTGCTGCAAACTCGTCTGCAAGTGATAAAGGGTTACAGCCATATATTTAGATACTTACATTTCCGACTTGACCTTGAATTTGAGTGAATGTCAGACTGGATCTCGTCATTGACTTCATCCACTAAAATATGACAGCAAATCAGTTTTAGTAATGGGTTTTATATAAATAACATAGATTGACAACATTATTATAATTGTTCATTTGGCGAAACATGCCCAAAATGGGGGAAGTGGAGTTTATCGTACATGATTGTTTGTTTTATTGGGGTTTTATGCTGTTTTCAATGTTATTTCCATTATATCACAGCAGTCATCGACAGGTACAGAGGCAGAGCATCCGCCTCTCATACTGAAGGTCCTTGGTTTGAATCCTGTGATGAGCGGGTTCTGCCTTTCGACACGACCACTGCAGATTCCCTCATACATGATTGATTTACAAATGTTGCATTGAAAGATATCAGACCTTTGATGAAGACGATTCTGCAGAACACTGTGGAAAAAGGAGAAATGAATCATGATATGCAATTTCCCCTTTGCCCACTTTGATTTGAAATCTGTATCAACTTTAACATTGAGACATAAAGTGTCATCCAGTTAAAATTGAAACACAATTCTGTCAATATGATGGAAAAAATATAATTTTTGTTTCAACAAAGTTTATTTTGCTTTCAACAATATAAAAGTTATATCATGGAGTTTCCTGGGTAAATTGGCGAGTTTATTTTGACATCAACACATCAGGTCTTAATGATATCATCACAATTCACATCGCCAAGGAATGAATGTATATTGTTTCCTGGCGCATCGACAGCTAAGGTCATTTAGCGCGCAATTAAATTTAATTATTCATGATCCCTGGGTAAACAAACCAGTACTAGGCTAGAAAATGTGCCTTGCCCAAGGGCACTCCACCATGACCGTAGTGCCGTGACTGGGGATCGAACCCGGGACACCCGGTTTCGAAATCCCCGACGCTAACCACTCGACCACAGCGGATTCCCATCGCCAAGGAGCAAAGCCACTTAACCCTTTCCCACCTGCAGACGCATTTCGACGCAATAGCAGCAGACGACTTTTTGAAAACATAGTGACAAAAGAAGAAATTGCACAAAACGTGCAATTTCTCCTTTTGACACAATGTTTTCCACTTTTAGTCATAGGTTATCCATTCAATTATGGAGATTTTCTATGTTTTGATAAAATACGTTCAAAGTCGTCTGCTGCAGAATTGTCGTATGAGGGAAAGGGTTAAAGCAGACGGCGTTTTGAAAACATAGTGACAAAAGAAGAAATTGCACAGAACGTGCAATTTCTCCTTTTGCCACAATGTTTTCCACTCATAGTCATAGGTTATCCATCTGACAAAATACGTTCAAAGTCGTCTGCTGCAGAATTGTCGTATGAGGGAAAGGGTTAAACTCATATTTTTTGCCAGTTTTCAGCACTTTCTCCATTTCCCACAATGGTTTTAAAAGTAGTCGATCTGCTTTAGAGTCATCTTAAGTTGTCTATATCAGGGAAAGTGTACACCAGTACCTGTAGAGGTATATCCATGAGCCAGGCATGTGCCTTTTGTTTACAAGTTTTATTAATTGATTGATTGGTTTGGGTTAAACACCATTTTCAACAATTGTTGTTCAGTTATATCGCGGCGGCTGGTTCACCAACCCATGTGTGTCCTGGCTTTCTCACACCAGTACTGCACACAAAAGTCTTTCAAAGCAACTGGCTGCTTTTCAACATAGACTGATAACCCACATTTGTGGAAGACAAATGACGCAATTTACATTGACTTCTGTCAAACATCAGAAAGAATGTTAACAAAGCTGGGGTTTAAACTTTAAACTTTTGGATTGAGAGACCATATTGCTACAGACTTACCTACTGGGATTCAGCCTTTGTATTAATTAACAATGAAACTTATTAGCACTTTCCCAAACAAGAAACAGAACAAGGTGGCCATGATGGCCATGGATCGCTCACAACCACAACGTAAATCACAATAACTTGTTTCAGATCAGGTAAGCTAACAAGATTTTGCTTCAATTTGGCCAAGTGACCTATTTTTTAACCGGACATAACTTATATTCAAACTAAGCCTAGATATCATCAAAATGACCATTCTGACAAAGTTTCAACATGTTCAAATTAAAAATGCGGCATTAGGAGTATTTACAAGCTTTTCCTTCAATGGATGGAGATGTAAACTATGTTCTGATAATGGATGTAAACTATGTTCTGATAATGGATGTAAACTATGTTCTGATAATGGATGTAAACTATGTTCTGATAATGGATGTAAACTATGTTCTGATAATGGATGTAAACTATGTTCTGATAATGGATGTAAACTATTTTCTGATAATGGATGTAAACTATGTTCTGATAATGGATGTAAAGTATTGCCTGTAGAGTGTTAACTGTTAACAAAGCATTTGTGGACGACAGCCAGAAGACAGACAAAATGTGATCACAATAGCTCACCTTGAGCACTTTGTGCACAGGTGAGCTAAAAAGGCTACACAACTTGTCACCATAAAATATCACATGAAATCCCATTAGTTGAGCAGAATATTGAATATGAATTAAATGAAAATAAAAAAAAAATAAAAAAAATTAATAAAGAATATTTTGGTGCTATTATGAATAAACCCATGCCAAATTGCCACAACAATAATCAAGCTTTACAAAACACAAAACACATCATGCAAAACTACAAAAGAATACCTCAAACAAAAGTGAATCTGAAAGATGAATAGCAAAATAAAGAGACAACATGAATTAACATTCTTAATCAAACATGTACATGAACTTAATTTTTTCTTAGCTATCATTTAATAATTTCCCACTTGCAGACATATTGAAGCTGCTGCAGCAGATAACTACGGGTAATCAAATCATTCAGGCAAACCAACTTTTTTTAATAAATATTCATTAAAACAGAAATTTTCCGTATTTTTGAGATATTATCAAAATTGTCTGCTGCAGATTTGTTTTATATGGGAAAGGGTATAGCCTAAGTCTGGTACAATGATATCTTGATAAAACATGACTGTAGTTGCCATTAATAAATACTTGCATTTTTAAAAATTAAGCTTTTATTCTTTATGGCTTTAAAAGTGTATTGTCTTTTTAACCACATGCAACAAATCTGCAGCAGACGACTTTGAAAACAATAATGAGTGTCAAAAATAGCTTAACTGTTATATAAAGTTGAAACATTGAGACCAAAGGAGAAATTGCTCATCATGAGTAATTTCACCTTTGGCCACAATGTTTTCAAAAGTCGTATGCTGCTATTGCATCAAAATGCGTCTGCAGGTGGGAAAGGCTTAACCTAGAGTTATTACTTAGAAATTTTGATTGAAACAGCAAACCATGTCTAATTATATCTTCATTGCAGTTCAGTTGAATCAGGATTTTTTATTTTTTTTTGTATTTCTTTAACCCTTTTCCTCATATAGACGCTTTCTAATGCCTCTGCAGTAGAAGGCTTTTTGAAAACATAGTGACAAAAGAAGAAATTGCTCAAAACGAGCAATTTCTCCTTTTGCCACAATGTTTTCCACTTTTAGTCATAGGTTTTCAATTCAATTATAGAGATTTTCTAGTTTTTGACAAAATATGTTCAAAGTCGTCTGCTGCAGAATTGATATATGAGGGAAAGGGTTAACCGTTTACCTTATTTTGATACTTTATGAGTAGTCTGCCTTGAAAGTATTTTAGGAAAGATTTGTAATCAATGGTAACATTGTCGGTTAAGTAAAAGTTTGCTCAAAAAGATAAATTTCTTTATTTCCCTCGATGTTTTCAAATTCAAAAGGTGTCCATTGTCATCTGTATAAGGTTAATGGTTAGAACCACATTGTTCTTGAATCTTTAGAATTTCCCACATTTTGACGCCCCTGCAGCATAAGACATTTGAAAACCTTGAGACAAAAGGAGAAATGGCTCCTTTTCCCACAATGTTTTCAATAAATGAACTATCATTTATTAATCCAAATCTTTGTTGAGATGTTTTCATAGTTATATAGTTCATATCTGCTGCTGATTTGCTGTATGTGGGAAAGGGCTAAGTTAACAATGAAGGGATAAGGATATGTTTTTTTATTCATGTACATGTTTCATTTTGCTTACAAACCTTTATCCGTATCTCCTGTATCCTCTTTAATGTCTCCTGTCTCCATCTCAACAGCTTTCTCAATGCCTTCACCACGGTCAACTTCTCCAACTTCTTCAACATCTTCAGTCTGCTCTACATTAACAGAACTTTTAGGTCTTGCTTGTATATCATCATCATTATCATCATCTACCTTCACTTCAACATGGTTCTTTTCATGACCTTGACCGTGACCAGACATTAACCGCTCTTTCTCATTTTCTTCTGCTTCGATTAATTCCCTTATGATATCCTCATCAACATACGTTCCTGAGTCCGAGTCTGTGTCAGTGTCAACTACAATTGCCTCCGCGTTCGCTTCAATCTGTTCAACCTCATCATTGCACTCTTTAATGTCCCTCAGTAAAGCATCCTCCTTTATGACCCCAACAGCGTACTCAATAAACATCTCATTCTCATCTACCTTACTGTGACTGCTATCTGAACTTGCATCATGTGAGTGTTTTATCTGATCAGCAGTTTGATCACTTTTATTGTCATCTACAGCACTCCTTTCATCTGAATCTGTTGGCAATGTTTCAACTCCACTAGTTGACCAGGATGTGGCTGATGGTTTAAATGAATAGTTAGAAGCATATTGTCGTGGCTGTCTTTCTGTGGCTTCACCTTTCATCAAGAAAGGACGAGTCTTTTCCGCATGACTGCTGTTAGGTCTACTTCTGGGACCCTGTATGGCATTTTTCAGCCTTTCAGGATCGAAAGCAATAGCTGCAGAAAAGGATCTACGTCTTTTAAATAACAAGCTATTTCTATCTGGAGGTGTGACTGGTTTGTGTGCACTGAATGACTGAAGTGAAACCACAGTTGGGACATGTTTTAAACTAGAAATGCTGGACAAAGAACTGTCAGACACATTACTTCTAGGTCCTGACTTTTTGGAGCCTTTATCTGATTCAGGAACTTGTGGCATATCAATATCAATATCTCTGGGTGATTCTTTGGTTTGTTTATTATTATCAGAGAGAGTATCATGTATAACCTCATCCTTAACTTTAGTTACAGTGTGTTGCACTCGAGTGACATGTTCCGCCCATTGTCCAGTCACATCAGATTCTTCTTCACTCATCTCCTCATCCTCTACTTCACATTTACCCCTCTTACTCTCTTCCTGCACTTCTTCAGTTATCTGATTCATAGTTTGACCTTTGCTTTGTGCATAACCTTCACCTTTAAATTTCAAATCATTCTGATGCCCTTCACCTTTTTGTGAATTTCTACCTTGATATAAAACCTCAGATCCAGTTAAAATAGATCGTTCCTTAAACCTTCTACGTTTATTACCCTCTTCGGTTTCCCAGTCTTCACTAGAACCCTTGAAGAATTTATCAATGAGTAACTCATCTGTTGAGCTATCAGGGGTCCAGGGTTTTTTAGTAAGTCCGGCGGACGTAACATTACGAAGACTGAAATCAACGTCCGATTGGATATCATCATCATCATTTACTGAAACTAAACAGTCAACAAATCATAATGATAAACATTTTTCTTAGGTAAACCCCATTTTCCTATTTCAAAGCTCTTATATACAAATATTCCTCTTACCAATCAAATACAGATGATCCGAAGACTATTTACCGACTACTTATGTATTGATAAGAAGAACATCTATATACTTTGAATAGTTAAAGCCTGGATGAAGAGACAACACAGAAACAACATAACAACATCAAAGAACAAGGATATTGACGGGTGCTCCTGTAAACCTAATCTTAGCGCATCATTAATCATTTCCCACATATAGACACTTTCTGATGCCTCTGCAGCAGACGACTTTTGAAAACATTCCGACAAAAGGAGAAATTGCTCAAAACCAGCAATCTCTCCTTTAGCCACAACGTTTCAACTTTTTTCCGTAATTCTACCTACAATTACAGAGATTTTCCATATTTTTGGTTAGACATTTTCAAAGTCGTCTGCTGCAGATTTGCTGTTTGTGGGAATGACACAATGTTTGTCCGAAGCTTCTTGTTACACTCTAATGCGACTAATTGGCGTACCGTGTAGAGCCAGATCAAGCTTCAGGGATGTGCAGGTTAATCTAGGTCAACACTGGTTGTAAAATGCCCTAAGGTTGGTTTTTCGCAGAGCACCTCTCAATTGTGCTTAAAGATTTAAAACTTTCATCATATCATAGAACATTGATGCCACAAGAACAACTAGCCTCAGAACCTTTCTACGAGAGACTGAATTCAAAGATCAGTCTGGACTTCTCCACAGCCTGGTCGGAGTCCTTCCTGACCAGAGATCCAGTCTTTGAATTATCGTTTTAGGATTCTAGCAAATCAGGAAGGTGTGCTTTTTTTGTGGCATGGCTCTTTATACAGTGGATTTATCTGAACCCTTTCCCAAATAAGGACGCTTTCTGATGCCCATGCAGCAGACAACTTTGGAAAACTTTGTGGCAAAAGGAGAAATTACCCATTTCAAATTTCCACCATGTTTTAAAATCTATATCAAATTTGCATGAACATCTTTTAAGATACAAATAGGCCTAACACATTTTTCCTCTGATGTTTTCAAAGCAGACAACTTAATCCTTTCCCACAGACAACAAATCTGACTTTGAAAACTTGTATTCAAAACTATGAAAGCTCTCTATAAATGAAAGAAATATTGAATAAAGTTGAAAACATTGTGGCAAAAGGAAAAATATCTCCATATGAGCAATTCTCCTTTGGCCATAATGTTTTCAAATGTCGTTTGCAGCAGATGTGTTGAAATGCATCTGCAGGTGGGAAAGGGTTAAAATAGAATGTCAGGGATATGGTTAACTGCCAGGTTCAATTGTATGAAAATGGAGCGATCATTTGAAAAAAGGCAAATCTGCTTTCAATATTAAAGATTTAAATAAGAATTAATTTTTGACAACTTTACAAATGAGCTGTATTTAGTAATTATCAAGACTGAAATAAACTGAAATCCACTGTATAAATCTGTATAAATTAAAGTGCATAAAATAATCTGACATGCAAATTCAGGAACATTCAAACATGCGGACTTCTTATTTATATCATACTTTGAATATGGAAGGACTAAAAAATCCTTGTGCCAAAAAGAGAACATTCTCATTATGAGCAATTTCTTCTGTCAGAATATTTTCAAAAGTTGTCCGTTTCAAATTTGTTGTATTTGTGAAAAGGTTTAAGACAACTGTTTCAATGCTGAATTCTTAAAATGGACTAGTCCAACTATGCATTTGGAGGAGTGCATAGCCAATTCTAGAATTATCAAGATAAAAATGTTGAGTTGAGCAGCCAACAGTATAGAACCTGTTCAGACAGCTTAAATGCACCAGCTGGCCTGGGTCTATACTGATGGCACAATGCACCAGCTGACCTGGATCTATACTGATGGCACAATGCACCGGCTGGCCTGGGTCTATACTGACGGCACAATGCACCGGCTGGCCTGGGTCTATACTGACAGCTCAAATGCACCAGCTGGCCTGGGTCTATACTGACAGCTCAAATGCACCAGCTGGCCTGGGTCTATACTGACAGCTCAAATGCACCAGCTGGCCTGGGTATATACTGACAGCTCAAATGCACCAGCTGGCCTGGGTCTATACTGACGGCACAATGCACCAGCTGGCCTGGGTCTATACTGATGGCACAATGCACCAGCTGGCCTTGGTCTATACTGATGGCACAATGCACCAGCTGGCCTGGGTCTATACTGATGGCACAATGCACCAGCTGGCCTGGTTCTATACTGACGGCACAATGCACCAGCTGGCCTGGGTCTATACTGACGGCACAATGCACCAGCTGGCCTGGGTCTATACTGACGGCACAATGCACCAGCTGGCCTGGGTCTATAATGACGGCACAATGCACCAGCTGGCCTGGGTCTATACTGATGGCACAATGCACCGGCTGGCCTGGGTCTATACTGATGGCACAATACACTAGCTGGCCTGGGTCTATACTGAAGGCACAGACTTCACAAAATGCGATTCCACCGTTCAAAGGGTTAAGAGTTGGTCAAATTGTTTATAATTTAACCCTTTCCCACATATAGACATTTTCTGATGCCTCTGCAGCAGACGACTTTTATAAACATTCTGACAACAGGAGAAATTGCTGAAAACAAGCAATTTCTCCCTTTGCCATAATGTTTTCAACTGTTTTCAGTGATTTTACCTACATTTTGAGAGATTTTCTGTGTTTTTGCCTAGATGATTTCAAAGTCGTCTGCTGCAGATTTGTTGTATCTGGGAAAGGGTTAACAGTTTTGACAAAATTTAGGTTCCATTCATTGACACAATGATAAAATTCATGCAGTGTATATTGAACGAGGATTCGAAAAGTACAAACATGGTGCAAACATAGATTCTTACACTGTGAAGAAGGCCTTCCCAGATAACTGGATGACTTTAAGGATGCTGTCAGCTGTTTGGACGACAACACCTTGTGGCTGGATTTTGGTGTGGATGGTGGTCTGAAATTAGTCAAACATATCTATTAATTCAAGGAATAAATCCATCTGTTTATTATCAGAAACAAAACAACAGGACATAATTATTCTTGTGTCAGTAATTATACTTGCTGGAAAATTTATATTTAATATTGATAAAATTAAACCCACATACAACAAATTTACAGCAGACAATTACAAAAACTTATCCCTTTCCCACCTGCATCTTGAGGCAATAGCGGCAAACGACTATTGAAAAAAGTGTAGCTATGTTTTCAAAGTCGTCTGCTGTAGATTTGTTGTTTGCGGGAAAGGATTAATAGACAAAATGAATGCATATTGAACTTATTGACTATAGTTAAAAACAATGTGGTAAAAGGAGAATTTGTACATTTTGAGCAATTTCTTGTTTTCCAAGTGTGTTCTAACGTAGTCTGCTGCAGATACATTAATTGTAAACATAATGGGAAATGGAAAGTCATTTGCTGCAGAAAGTAAAAGATTTACAAAGGATCAAACAGGTGCAAAGAGGAGTGTTTGATAGAATTACAAGTATATCAAAAATAGAAAAAGTACTTTGATTATGATGAACACAATAACAGCTTTGGATTAGGATTGGTTTAGTCAAAACTGTAATCTTGGATTAACCCTTTCCCACATATAGACGTATTCTAATGCAACTGCAGCAGGGGACTTTTGTTAACACTGTGGCAACAAAGAAATTGGTCATTCTGAGCAATTTCTCCTATTGCCATAATGTTATCAACTCCATTCAATAATAACTCTTTCATTTATAGAGATTATCCATAGTTTTATGTAATCAATTTCAAAGTCGTCTGCTGCAGTTTTGTTGTACATGTGAAAGGTTAAATTATGATTGCATGTTACTATATAATATCAGCTTAACCCTTTCCCTCATACGACAATTCTGCAGCAGACGACTTTGAACATATTTTATCAAAAAAAAGAAAATCTCTATAATTGAATGGATAACCTATGACTAAAAGTGGAAAACATTGTGGCAAAAGGAGAAAAGGCTTGTTTTGAGCAATTTCTTCTTTTGTCACTATGTTTTCAAAAAGCTGTCTGCTGCAGAGGCATCAAAAAGCTTCTATATGAGGGAAAGGGTAATTAATGCCCTAATTCCAATTATAAATCGGTTTCACTCAAAAAATCTGGGTGACAACCCTTTCCCATTACAGATGACTTTTCTTGCAAAATACACACTAGTAGATTTCTTGATAATATTGCAGAAAGGATTACATTTCTACAGAATGACATTACGGAAGACGTCTCTGCAGTAAGCAACTTCAGACAAATATGTGAACAAAGCTTTATTTATGATAAATGACATCTTTGAAAATATTATTACCAGGCATATAGATTTAACCCCCCTTTCCCACATACAACAATTCTGCAGCAGACGATTTTCAAAATATTGGCAAAAGGAGAAATTACTAGTTTTGAGCAATTTTCAACTTTTGCCATAATTTTTTTAAAAGTCGTCTGCTGCAGATGCGTCAAAATGCCTCTACAAGTGGAAAAGGTTTAAATAAAATGAAATCCATTTTCATTCATTTTTCGTATTAAACATAACACGGTGATCATTGTATTTTAGGTAAATGACTATTAGCAAAATTATCTTTTTAGAACTTGGCAGGCAATAAAAATTTACCACCTATATATGCATTTTTGACGCATCTGCAGCAGACGACTTTTGAAAACATCGTGATAAAAGGAGAAATTTTTCTGCTGCTGCAGAATTGTTGTATGATGGAAAGGATTAAAAATTGAGCAGCATCTTGTGATTCTCATCCTTTTTTGTTTGTCTATTGTCATATAACAGTGCTTCCTGGTTAAATTACCAGTACTGATGGTAAACTTATCGCGACACCAGCACAACAGTCATTATGCTATCACCGCAACCTTGAGCAGCAAGGAGAAAAACACTTCTACCATTTTTAAAGTCATCAATATGACCAACTGGTGATCAAACCCTGGTCTCCCCGCATTTAAGACGGACGCTATTACCACTACATCACCGAGTCAATATTCAGAATGGTGTTGTAGCTGCATAAACCAAATCTTCAATGTCTGCTGTTACGTTATGTTAAGACCTAAATGCATCTTCTGACAGAAAACTAGGAATGAGGGCACTCTATAAATGTTAAAAACCTGCCTGAAGTCAGAAATGTAATTAAACCTTTCCCTAATATTAATCAAAGCGCCAATGGCACTGTAGTGGCGATCGTATTCATATATTGCAACAACTACAAAATAAAGCGTTCAAAATATTTATAAAAACCTTTCGGAATTTCCAGATTTGATAAAATTCCAGCTTCCCGTTTTTAGGTCGGTATAGCTAGATACCGAAAACAACTTTTCATATGACTCATAAAGGTCTCAACGGGTGTTCTACACACCGGCTATTGTTTGTTGATAGAGTTGGAACATTGTGAGAATATGTATGAGTTGAAAACATTGTGATAAAATGTGAAATTTCTCATTTTATTACAATGTAAGATATAGCATTTGTATGACTTGAAAACATTGTGAGAAAATGTGAAATTTCTCATTTTATCACAATGTAAGATATAGCATTTGTATGAGTTGAAAACATTGTGAGAAAACGAGAATTATCACAATGTAAGATAGAACAGTTGTAAGAGTTAAAAACGTTGTGAGAAAATGATGATAGAATAGTGAAGAGTTGAAAACATTGTGAGTAAATTATGATAGAATAGTGAAGCGTTGAAATCATTGAGAAAATGATGATAGAATAGTGAAGAGTTGAAAACAGTGTGAGAAAATGATGATATAATAGTGAAGAGTTGAAAACATTGTGAGAAGAACAGTTTTAAGAGTTGAAAACATTGTGAGAAAATGATGATAGAATAGTGAAGAGTTGAAAACATTGTGAGAAAATAATGATAAAATAGTGAAGAGTTGAAAACATTGTGAGAAAATGATCGCTAATAGAACACTGTAAGAGTTGAAAACGTTGTGAGAAAATGTCATTTTCGTAGGACAATATCTTTTCTAAAAAAATGTTAATCAATCATTTGTTCCTAATTTAAAAAATTATGAAGACATACAACTATAAAAAGTTGTTTTCGTAACAACCATAATATGGTAATATGGGATTATTGTCGTAAAGAAAGTTGTTTTCGCGGCAGCCGAGTTGTTTTCGTGAGCCGATTTTATTTATTTATATGCGTTTTAGCCTACGCCACTCTCTAAGTTTTCTATTTCGCGTAATTAGTACAAAAAACACTATTACATACTTTTAAAATTATCGTTATATGTTTGTGCACATGCTTTTAAGTAAATAATTAGAAAACTTATGAATACATGTGATTTATTGTCAAATAAAACGTTGTTTTCGTGACAGTCATGTTGTTTTCGTGAGCCGACTTTATTTATTTATTTGCGTTTTAGCCTATGCCACTCTATAATTTTGCAATGTTATTGAAAACGGGACCAGGTACGAAATAAGCACTTTTCACGGACCATGATTGTTAAACTTGTAGGTCTTTTCAGAAATTACAAAAGAAGTTAATTGGCCGTTTTATTTTGGCGAGGTACTTTCAGAGTACAACCAACTCCTGCCGAATCAGGTTAAAGGTCAAAAGGTTACGGTTGACTACAGTAAAAATAAAACGAGGCACAGGAGTATCATGATACTCTGCATAGCGTACCCAAGACGCCCGATGATATTTATTATCTGCCCAAACATGAAGAAAGATAATATGTAAATAGTTTAACTCTATTTAGATATTTTCTCGATAAATCTCAAATATTAGTACCAATCCGGTATCAAAGTAGCACTAACATTATCATTATTAATCGTGTGCCTGCATCACTGATGGAACTATATATATATATGGCGGTTTAACGGAAGTGAGTAAATTGCCTTTGCAGAAATATCCAACCGATTGTTCAAATACGACTATATAATTTTTTTTTCGTTGTTGTTGTTTTGGTAGCACTGTGGCGATTGTCAACCAATCGCCACAAAAACTGTAGATGCAGACAACTTCTGAATACATAAATCTAGGTGAAGATATGGAAAACCTCTAGAAATCAAAGTCTAATTTTTAATCGAGTTAAAAAGGGGAAAATACTCATTATGAGCAATTTCTCCTTTTGCAACAATGTTTTAAAAAAAACTCTCTGCTGCAGAGGCTTCAAAATGTGTCAAAAGGTTAAGCTGAAGACAGAGAAATTAAATTAAAACTTTCCCTTAATGCGGATGACTCTTAGTCCTTTCCCACATATAGATGCTTTCTGACGCCTCTGCAGCAGACGCCTTTTGAAAACATTGTGACAAAAATAAAAATTGCTCAAAACAAGCAATTTCTCCTTTTTCAATTTTTTTCAATAAATATACTTTCATTTATAGAGATTTTTTGTGTTTTTGCCAAGATCATTTTAAAGTCGTCTGCTGCAAATTTGTTGTATGTGGGAAATGATGTCTGAAAACGATGTGGGATAAGGAGAAATTGACTATGTTGATTGACTTCTTCCTAAACAATGATGTTTTATTGTTTGCTGTAAAGCATCAATTCTGGTTGATATCAGAAAAAGATTTAAAAGATCAAAACAAGCAATTTCTCCTTTTGTCAACATGATTTCAACTCTATTCATTTATTGTCCTTTCAATTAAAGGGCGTTTCTAATTTTGTGGGGGTATGTTTTCAAAGTCGTCTGCTGCAGATTTGTTGTATGTGAGAAAGGGTTATTCCTTTCCCACATATAGACGCTTTCTGATGCCTCTGCAACAGTCGACTTTTACCATACTGTTTTCAACTTTATTTAATATTCGTTCTTTCATTCATAGAGAATTTCCATATTATCAACTAAATGTTTTCAAAGTCGCCTGCTGCATATTTGTTGTATGTGGGAAAGGGTCAAAGTCATGTGAGCATGTAATCTTTTGAAGGCACCAGAACCCGGATCTTCAATTTTCTGATAAGGCAGTTTTCTGCCTGCTTGACTCTTAACCCTTTCCCTCATATAAACGCTTTCGGACGCCTCTGCAGCAGACGGCTTTTTGAAAACATAGTGACAAAAGAAGAAATTGCACAAAACGTGCAATTTCTCCTTTTGTCACAATGTTTTCCACTTTTAGTCATAGGTTATCCATTCAATTATGGAGATTTTCTATGTTTTGACAAAATATGTTCAAAGTCGTCTGCTGCAGAATTGTTGTATGAGGGAAAGGGTTAAATTCTGTAATCCTAAGATCTAAGCAGGTTTCAATACTGTGTGTTTACCAAGATTAGGCAGATTTTGTATCCTTAAATATTGTTTTCAATACATTTCACTTTTGACCTTCATTCAATATAGTTAGATTTATGTTATTACTTATCTATTGCGATAATTTTAGATGATGGCATTTTAAATCAATGATACGGCATCCTAGCTTTTGGCATTTTTATGTTGGGTGGTAATAAATCCTTAATAAACACGATTGTTCAGCTCGGTCGGTAGTGACGCAGGCTGTCAATCCAGGGGTTGTGAGTTCAAATCACAGCTTTGACAAAAGTCACTGTGACAAGCTTTATTTGTCTTCCACCAATGGATTAACAGTATATGTGGAAAAGCAGCCAGTAGCTTGGAAAGAATGTTGTGTGAGGTACTGGTGTGAGAAAGCTAGGAAACACATGAGTAGGTGAACTGGCTGCCGTGACATGACTGAAACACTGTTGAAAACCCCAATCAATCAAGCAGAGAAACACACATGTTGCCTTCCAATAAGTTGGTAAGTGAAAGCACGACTGACAGACACACAGACACACATATACAAAGACACACAGACACACATATACACAGACACATGGACACACATATACACATTTACACAGACACACATATACACAAAGACAGTGAAGTGATCCCTAAGTTTAACCCTGCCAAGGCAGACAACACAAAAGGTAATACTGTAAATTGTTTTCTCTTAACTCTTTCCCACATACAACAAATCTGCAGCAGATGACTTTGAACGTATTTTGTACACACTGAGTAAAAAATATGGAAAAAACGCTATAAAAGAAAGAACAATTATTGAATGAAGTTGAAAACATTGTGGCAAAAGGAGAAATTGCTCATTATAAGCAATTTCTTCTTTTGCCACAATGTTTTCAAAAGTCGTCTGCTTCAGAGGTGTCAGAAAGCGTATATGTGGGAAAATGTTAAATATTTATTGTTTTGCTGTTAAGATCTTATATTGATGAAAACGCAGAAAAAGTAATCTCCCCTTTTCCTACAATTTTTTCGACTAAGTTTGTCAAATCTCACCGAGCAATTGAAGTCTATTCTTTGCCCAGGATATCATAGAGAATGTGAGAGATTGATCATCAATTAGTGAGAAGAGAAAATACTTATAGATCTATTAATATTTTCGCTCATACGAAAATTCTGCAGCAAACGACTTTGAACATATTGTGGCAAAAGGAGACATTGCTTGTTTTGAGCAATTTCTTCTTTTGCCACTATGTTTTCAAAAAGCCGTCTGCTGCAGAGGCGTCAGAAAGCATCTATATGAGGGAAAGGGTTAATCCTTTCCAACATATATCGAATCTGCAGCAGATCACTTTGAAAGCATTTAGGCAAAACTTGTGTATTAAAATGTGTATTAAAAAAGTATAATTATTGAATAGAGTTGTAAACATTTTGAGTAAAGTCTCCTTTACCCACAATGTTTTTAAATGTCATCCGCTGCAGATTCTTTAAAATGCGTCTATATAATTATGGGATATGTTAATATTAAGATATTTCCCTTTTTCCAAAAGGTCAACTGATGATTCAAAACAGGATTTCTTGTTGGAAAAATTGGTTACCTCAATGTATGATATTTTATGCATTGTCTGCTTTGAAAAACATCAGAGGTGAAATATTTAAAATCTGGAAGATTGTAAGTATAACGTTCAAGGAGAGTTTAAAACACTATCGGAAAGGGAGAAATACTTTTCTTCTAGTTTCCCCACAATGCTTTCAAAAGTCATCTGCAGCAAAGGACTCAAATGCCGTCTGTATCAAGAAATAAACCCTTTCCCTCATATAGACGATTTCTTACGCCTCTGCAGCAGACAGCTTTTTGAAAACATAGTGACAAAAGAAGAAATTGCTCAAAACGAGCAATTTATCCTTTTGCCACAATGTTTACCACTTTTAGTCATAGGTTATCCATTCAATTATAGAGATATTCTATCTTTTGACAAAATATGTTCAAAGTCGTCTGCTGCAGAATTGTCGTATGTAGCAAGAAATTAATTGAAAGAACTCATTATGTTGATAGATCCACTTGGTAATGACAGGAAAATGCATATTTATTAAGAAAGGGTTAATCTAGATTTAACATTTTGTCAACAAAATATTGATAAATACTTACAGATATTGATTTTGATTATTGATCTCTAATGGTCTTGACACTTCCACCCCCTATCTTACTTTTCCTTTTCCTGGGTACAGATTATTTTTGACACCTATGCAGTAAACAACCTTTGATGCATTTTGGAAAAAGTAAAAGTTGCTCAAAATGCGGAAATTTTCCTTTTGCCGAAATGTTTTCAACTCTACTTATCTTCAAGAGGACCAGGACACCCGCATGGTGACATATTTCTCTTAGTTTCAGCTGGAATTTGATAGATTTATAAAAGTTTCTGATTTCATCTTTAAATAAGGGTCTCCTTTTTCTAAATTATAGTGTAGAGAGGGCAATATCATGAAAGAAAGAAACCGGGGTCAAAGTAAGAAATCACTGACAATGGAAGAAGAAAATCAATCAATGGATCAATCGAGCATTTAACACCACACAATAAAAAGTGTGTCATTAATTTTCAATACCAATGAAATGGTTGTAGACACACACTATTAATTTTCAAAAGAAAGTGACGCTTTAACCCTTTACCTCATACGACAATTCTGCAGCAGACGACCAGAAAGCGTCTATATGAGGGAAAGGGTTAACTATTTCCCACTTGCGCATGGATTTTGATGCATTATATACAGCAGACGACTTTTGAGCAATTTCTACTTTTGTTGTTGACATTTTCAACTCCGTTTAATAATTTAATTATTATATATTTTTGCCTAACATTTTTTTTAAGTTGTCTGCTGCAGCTTTGTTGTATATGGGAAATGATTTAGAGTAATTTAACCCTTTCCCACAAATAGACGCTCTCTGATGACGCTGCAGACAACTTTTGAAGACACTGTGCTAAAAGTAGAAATTGCTATAAATGAGCAATATCTCATTTTGTCAAAAAAAATTCAACTCTATTTAATTTGAATTCTTATTTATTTTTGAGATTTAGGTAATTGATAAAGGTCAGTTTTAAATGGACATCATAATCAGATTTCACTGTATTATGTAAAAATAAAATATATAATATATAATCACACAAACAGTTGTTGTTTATTTTTACTTGCTACATGTATGTTATGTAGACAGACCATATGTTCATTGAAAACATTGTGACAAATGGAGAAATTATGAGCAACTTCTCCTTTTTGCCACAATGTTTTCAAAAGTAATTTCCTGCAGAGGCATTAGAAAGTTTCTGTGTTTGATAAAGGGTTAAATTATACTAGAAATGAAAAGGTTAACTCTTCCTTCATACAACAAATGTGCACAGCATATGACATTGAAAACACCTACGAAAAATCTCTACAAATAGAAGTATAAAAAGATGTTTTTGCACAGTGTTTTCAAAAGTCGTTTGTTATAGAGGCATCAAAAATGTTTCTCCTACATATGGGGAAAAGGTTAAAGTAGAAAGGAAAAAGTCAAATGGTTTCAATACAATCTTGAATGACACAGAATTACATAAAATACAATTTGAAATATCATGCATGACATACAACTTGATCTTTAAATGAAATTTAAACAGGCAGTATATTTATTGATTTCTAATTATTTTTGATATATACCTTACATTTCCTTAGCTTAGATATACCTTTAGCTTAATCCTTTCCCACCTGCAGACCGCTTTGACGCAAAAGCAGCAGACGACTTTTGAAAATATTGTGGCCAAAGGTGATGAGCAATTTCTCCTTTGGCCACAATGTTTTCAACTTTATTTAACAATTAAACTATCTTTTATGGAGATTTTTCAGGTTTTTGTCAGTTTTCAAAGTCGTCTGCTGCAGAATAGTTGCATGTGGGGAAAAGGTTAATTCTTTCCTACATTAAACTAATCAAAAGTCGCCTGAGCCCAAAATGCCTCTGCATGTTTGAAAGTGAACTTTGTTTTGAATTATGTGCTTAGTTTAAACTTACTTATTTTACATTGATTGCCAATGAAGCTTTCAGCTTATAATAATCATGCCCGATGTCTGCTTCCTGGAGACTTAACCAGTTCTCAAGCCGTTTGTGTGGAAAAATCCCACAGGTAGAACCCGCTTATGACGGGATTCAAACTCAGGACCTAAAGTTACATAATGTGAGGCCTACATTTTACAACTGCACCACTGTCTGTTACAATGGTATGTTGCTCCATTTTCAACAGTATTTCAGTTATATAATATCAATTCCTGTGTGATTTTACCAGTACTACTAGTATTGCTTATTTTGACTCCCATGCATCAGTCGTAATAATATCCCCGCAACTCAGATTGTCAGGGCCATTATTACCATTTGTAACATGTGGTTATAAGGATTACTCCTTTCTCTGATACAGACAATATTTGACATCTTAACAGCAGAAGACTTTTGAAAACAATGCAGACAGACGAGAAATTGTCCCTTTTCCCTCATTTTTTCATCTTTACGTCTGTAACATTTCACCAAATAAAGTGCCATTACTCCGAAATTAATGATATGGACCTTTCTTATTCATATATAGGAGGGTTCGCTCTCGCACCAGTCGAAAGTTATGCTAAATTTAAGTTTTTGAAAAGTATGACAAAAATCATCACATTGGTAAAACTGGTAAGGACTGATTACAAGGAATTCAATGGATGTCTTTATCTCCAACAGGTCAAAAGTTATGACCAATGCTTAAACTATTGAAAAGTAAGTCAAAGCTCAATGTCAAGGTCACTACATCAATAATTTTTGTATTTATACTGGAAAGGGTTAAAATCTTAAGACAAGGTATACATATGCCTAATAAAACACAAGAGGGCTAAGAGAGCTCTTAATACATGTAACTGCAACTGTCCAGGAACATCTGATAAAGAGTTGGAAAGAAATTGCAAGGAGAATAATACTACATGTATAATCAAAACCGTAAAGGACATTAACAAGGATGTAGATAAGAAAAACAGCAGGGACATAGATAAGACATTAATAATAAGTCATTCTAATCAAGCTGCAGAAAGTCAAAAGTAACAAATAAGGAGACAAAAATAACATACACAGCTAGCCCAACCCCTTGCTGCCATGTATTCAATAAATTAATACGCCTTATAAGCACTTAAACACATACAGAACATTTCTGGCAAATTATCTTGAAAAGAGATAATAAGATTCTGAGGAGAAGAATATCAGAATATCAGAATTCTGTCATGCAAGCCCTTTCTGATGCTGTTTGGCAGTCATGTTTTTTACCAATCAACATGGTTTGAATAATTTCCAAATCGTCTTGAAATTAGATGAACATTGTCAGAAAAAGAAATTGGCAAGAACACTTTATGTAGGTGCTCACCTACGGAACTCATCAATTATCTTGAAATCAAACAAGCCAAGATTCAGAGGAGAAGAATTTTCCCTCTGTTGATGTGGCAGCAACCAAAGCTCTACACAGAATCTTTTTTTTTAACCACTTTTGACAGACAAGTACAACAGGAATTTCCTCGCTCCAGATCATTATTTCACATGATATTTCAAATGTTGTGTACTTGACAATCAACAGATGTACAAGTTGAAAAATCTGGAAAACGGGAAGTAACTTTTTGACAAAGAGTTAAAAATATTGCATTTAAAGGTGAACTTGCTTGTTTTGAGCAATTTCTTCTTTTGACACAATGTTTTCCACTTTTTGTCATAGGTTATCCATTCAATTATGGAGATTTTCTATGTTTTGACAAAATACGTTCAAAGTCGTCTGCTGCAGAATTGTCGTATGAGGCAAAGGGTTAAAGAGGTTTTCCTTACTTATGCTTCAATCATTTCAAAGTTGCCTCCTGAAGATTTTAGTATGTGGGAAAGGCTACATGACATTAAAGTGATAAAGATGAGATGAGCTTGTTGTGTAGCACAGATATTATTCAGACCTGCATTCCGAAGACATGGAAAAATATATCAATGGGTGGCGCTACTAGAAAACCAATCATTACAAATTTGCAACAAGTGTAGACCCAGATCAGCCAGCAAATCAGTACAGACTGTTCTGTTCTGCACAGGTCGCCAATTAGTCATACAAGGTATCAAGCAACATCTTAACCCTACCCTCATACGACAATTCTGCAGCACACGACTTTGAACATATTTTGTCAAAAAATAGAAAATCTCTATAATTGAATGACTAAAACTGGAAAACATGGTGACAAAAGAAGAAATTGCTCGTTTGAGCAATTTCTTCTTTTGTCACTACGTTTTCAGAAAGCCTTCTACTGCAGAGGCGTCAAAAAGCGTCTATATGAGGGAAAGGGTTAAAGCAATGTCAATATGAATCCTTAGCATGTATTCAAAGAAAGGTCTTTTTACACTTGAGCCGTTCCACAAGAAAACCAACATTATGGACTATGCATAATGTATCGACCCATTTCAGCCTGTGCAATCCGTGCAGACTAATCCGGGCCAACACATTCCGTCTAAGGGGGATAGAGGTATAGAGTAATGATTCCTGAAACAGAAAATCAGCAGGAGGCGAACAGTGTCTGTCCGGGGTTAAGCCTGCGCTACAATACTTTACGCAGAGTCCACAATGTTGGTTTTTACGTGGAACGGCTCACTTGTAAAATTTACGCTAAGGTTGGTTTTCCTGTAGCAGTGGTCAAATGAACTTACACAAAGACTGTAACTTTTCTCGCTGATAATGACCCCAAACTTTCTGCAACCTTTGATGACACATCAGAACCAATAGGTACACGAGGAAAAAACCATGGTGCTTTGTCTAGGAACTTTGTTCTAACAGCCTTGTGTAGCATTCCAAGGTCAAAACTATGAGCACCACTTAAAAGGTTCGTACTGTCCTCGTGTCTTTTCTTATAATAAACATCACAAGACAAACTTTGTGGTGATAGGCAAGTAAAGTTACTTCCCCTTAGAGAAATGGCTGTATGGGCGGGTAGATTATGTCCTGGTAATGTGAGCGAGTTTAACGGAGAACTTGAGTTTCCTGGCACCAACTTGGGTGATGCTGTGGGTGTGTTATTGTATCCTGACAGTCTATATGCAAGGGTTGATCTCGGGGACAGAATGTATGGAGTACCAACACTGGTATCCGCAAGAAACCCACTTCCTCGGCCCATTTTTCGCACAAAAGTCTTATTAAAATGATTTTACACAAGAAATTTTGAAATTGAAACAATATAAGTCCATATAAGTTCTTTTGGTCACATTGCTTTGAAATCTATTCAATAATTAAATCACTCATTTATAAAAAAAAATCCATAATTTTGTTAAATTTTCTTTTAAGTTATCTGTTTCAGAAATTGTTCAATGAAATACACCACTTCCAATAAGTCTGGTAGAATTACCAAGAAGAAGCCCTATGGGTTAATCACATCACTTGTCCTTCAGGTTTTAAAATGCTCCACTATCACCATACTGTTGTATAATAAGTCTTCAGTTGTGAAGATTGATATCACCAGGAACCTTAAACAATGTTTTACAGTATCCCCCTGTTGTTATAAACAATATTCTTGTTTTCTGTCTAGGTTTTTGTGAAACTTTAATAATAAATTATCAAAACCTAGGGTTATATAACCTGTTATAAACATCACCATTACACTCTAGACAAGATTTGTTAACCCTTTCCCACATACATCAAATCTACAGCAGACGACTTTTAAAACATCTAAGCAGAAACACAGAAAATCTCTATAAATAAAGGTATAGTTACTGAAAAAAGTTGAAAACTTTGGGGCAAAAGGAGAAATTGCTCATCATGAGCAATTTCTCCTTTAGTCAGAATATTTTCAAAATTTGTCTGCTGCAGAGAAATCAGAAAGCGTCTGTATGTGAGAAAGGATTAAACTATTCTTTTAACCCATTCCACGAATACATTTATATATGCTACAGACGACTTTGTGAAAACATCTAGAACTCGCTGTTAAAGAATAGGTATAGTTAAAAAAAAATAGTGGCAAATGGAGAAATTGATCAAAAAAAGAAATTTCTCCTTTTGCCTTCAAATGTTTTCAAAAGTTATCTACCGCTGCCAAGTCAAAATGTGTCTGAATCTGGGAAAGGGTAAATACATGTTGTAACATGGCCTGAGTTTGCAACACATAAATGTATTGACTTTTTCCGGAAAAGGAGATGTTGCTGATTAACTCTTTCCCTCATATAGATGCTTTCTGACGCCTCTGCAGCAGACGGCTTTTTGAAAACATAGTGACAAAAGAAGAAATTGCACAAAACGTGCAATTTCTTCTTTTGCCACAATGTTTTCCACTTTTTGTCATAGGTTATCCATTCAATTATGGAGATTTTTCTATTTTTTGACAAAATATGTTCAAAGTCGTCTGCTGCAGAATTGTCGTATGAGGGAAAGGGTTAAAGTAACTCCTCCCTTTTCAACAATGTTATCTACTTTGTTTTAAAGAAGCACTTATTGTCATAGAATAGTTATTCTATAATAATATTTCTAGAAGATTAAATTGCTGATTTTCCCAACATAATTCCTAAAGCCACAACACTGCAGATGACAAATGTCACTTCTTAAGTCCATAATTGTTTCATTTATATTTCAGTAGCTTTCCAATTCAAGACTTTCCTTCATACAAAGTATGTCCAGCAGACGACTTTTAAAGCATCTAGATGAAAATATGGAAAACTTCTGTAAATGATATTATGATAATTGAATACAGATGAAGATATTGTGACAAAAGGAGAAATTCTTATTAATTGCTATTTCTCCTTTTGCCATAATGCTATCAAAAGTTGCCTGCTGCTGATGAGCTAAAATACAACTGCATGAACTGCATGTAGAAAGGGTTATTCAACATGAGTAATCTCCCAATTTAAAACCTCTCAGGAAATTAATATGAAACAGAGTACACAGCACTGGTAAGCCAAAAGGTAAATTGCTTGTCATGAGCATTTTCTCCTTTTTCAAGAATGTGAGGATAAGATTTAACATTTCCTTCAAGGGCAGCACTGGTTTAACCCTTTCCCTCATATAGACGCTTTCTGACGCATCTGCAGCAGACGGCTTTTTGAAAACATAGTGACAGAAGAAGAAATTGCTTAAAACGAGCAATTTCTTCTTTTGCCCAAATTTTTTCCACTTTTAGTCATAGGTTATCCATTCAATTATAGAGATTTTCTATGTTTTGACAAAATATGTTCAAAGTTGTCTGCTGCAGAATTAATTGTCTGAATTAATATGAGGGAAAGAGTTAACATAAATGAATACAATGAATATATTTTGAAATCTTAGTTTAAACTTATCTATTTTACATTGATTGCGAAACAAGCTTTCAGCTTCTATTAATCACGCTCGATGTCTGCTTCCTGGAGACTTTACCAGTACTCGCACTGTTCATGTGGAAAAATCCCAAAGTCAGAACATGCTCATCACGGTTCTCGAACCCGGGACCTTTGGAATGAGAGTCGGACGCTCTACCTCTGCACCACTGTCTACCACATCATGACTCATGGCTGTCCCTTTTCATTGGAATGTTTCAAAATTTAGGTATTTGATAATTTCTGTAAATTTAATAGCATACAAGTTGATGTGTTTATGCAATTTGATGTAGATTCAACCGTTTTTCATGAAGCCCATGATTGGTTGATATGCCTTACCCATGAATCCCTGCAACCAGTATCATTAAGACTTTAACATGTTCACAATATTCTCAAAAGTCTACGTGCAGAATTATCAAAGTGTTTCTGCATGTGGCAGATGACTTTCATAACATATAGGCAGGCAAAAAAATGGATAATCTCTTTAACCCTTTCCCTCATATAGACGCTTTTGGACGCCTCTGCAGCAGACGGCTTTTTGAAAACATAGTGACATAAGAAGAAATTGCACAAAACGTGCAATTTCTCCTTTTGCCACAATGTTTTCCACTTTTTGTCATAGGTTATCCATTCAATTATGGAGATTTTTTATGTTTTGACAAAATACGTTCAAAGTCGTCTGCTGCCAAATTGTAGTATGAGGGGAAGGGTTAAATGAGAGAATAATTATTGAGTACTGAGATAGATATATTATGGCCAATGAAGAAATTGCTTATTTATAATGATCAATTTTTTCTTTTGCCACAATCTGTTGCAAACGTGACAAAGTGCCTCTGCATGCGTGGGCAAGGATTGATTGGTAGATTGTTTGTCACGAGATTGTCATTCACGAATTGATCATTGTATATATTACGAGTGTGATAACCAGAGAAGGTATACACTTTCACACTAAATCTTTTTTTATTGAATATCTTTTAATAAACCTTTACCTTCATATAACATGTCGCTAGGCTACAACATCAGTAAACATTGTAGGAAAAGGAGAAACTAGTCAAATGAGACTTTAAATTTCCTCCTTTTCTATATGTTTTGTGATCTGTGTATAATTTCCAATTGCCTAGATTGGTCTTTTATTTGAGATGTGTGTTATTTTTCTTAAATTCTACTGAGTCGGAAAAAAAGATTACCGCCAAGTATGGTTAACTGCTGTTTCCCCAAACAAAGGAAGAAATTGCCTAAAATGAGCAGTTTCTCCTTTTATCACCATGTTTCAACTCTATTCAATTATTGTACTTTTATTTAAAAGGAGTTTCCAAAAATGTTGTGTATGTTTTCAAAGTCATCTGCTGCAGAGTTGCTGCATGTGGAAAAGAGTTAAGTAGAATGTGAAGTCAATTTATCCTTGGAGCAGAAGTATAAAGAGATATCTGTTTTGATGAGATACTTAACCCTTTCCCTCATATAGACGCTTTCTGACGCCTCTGCAGCAGACAACTTTTTGAAAACATAGTGTCAAAAGAAGAAATTGCACAAAACGTGCAATTTCATCTTTTGCCACAATGTTTTCCACTTTTTGTTATCCATTCAACTATGGAGATTTTCTATGTTTTGACAAAATACGTTCAAAGTCGTCTGCTGCAGAATTGTCGTATGAGGGAAAGGGTTAATCATTTGAAAAGTCTGTAAATAACCGACAAATGAAAGGTGTCGTCAGATTACACACTTGTGAGCAATGTGAATGTAAATACCGCTATGTAAAATATTAATATAAGAACTTCTTTCTTGATGTATACATATCAATGAATTAATCTATTTTAACATTCGTTTTTCAAATTTAATCTACAAATTTTAAGTCAAGTAGAGCAATCCTTTGACCACTTCCCTCATGTAGTAATTTTAAAGTCAGCCTCTACCAAAAAATGGCTAGGAAAAATGATCATACATTTATATTATGGCCTGCAAGAGTCTGCCACAGTAAAACAGGCCTTAATGGGATTCAAACCAGTCACTTAACCCATTCCCACATACAATAAATCTGAAACAGACGACTTTGAAAATAATCATGCAAAAACATGGAAAATCTATATAAATGAAAGTATAATATGACACAAGTTGAAAACATAGTGGCAAAAGGGGAAATTGCTTGTTTTGAGCAATTTCTCCTTTTGTCACAATGTTTTCAAAACAATGTTTTCAAAAGTCGTCTGCTGCAGAGGCATCAGAAAGTGTCTATATGTGAGAAATATCAACCGACCGACAGACAGACAGCCCGACACAGTGACTCCTATATACTCCCTCTTCTTCGAAGGGGGTATAAAAATGAAATATACATTTTATATCTAAGAGCCCAGTGTTACATGAGTGTAGACTATGAAGCTCTGGTGAGATTGCAGATGCTTAACCCTTTCCCTCATACGACAATTCTGCAGCAGACGAGTTTGAACATATTTTGTCAAAAAATAGAAAATCTCTATAACTGAATGGATAACCTATGACTAAAAGTGGAAAACATTGTGGCAAAAGGAGAAATTGCTTGTTTTGAGCAATTTCTTCTTTTGTCACTATGTTTTCAAAAAGCCGTCTGCTGCTATTCTGAGTCTTCGCTGTAGGCAGGTCGAATAAAGATCCCCAATTAGCTACCGTTGCTATTCTAGATGTATGCAAAACATGTTTTTCAAATGTCAAGCATGAGTCATGATTTAATAATTAGAAAATTTAAAATGCATATTAGATGCACTTGACAGCTGAAGAATGGAACTATGGAAAATCTTTACAGAATGAACTGCAGGTAAAATGACACTTTCTTGATTAAATAATAAATATAAAAGCCAAAGAGTGCATTTTATATTTGTATTATCAAAAGTCATAACATTGAATAATGTTGCACACATTTACCCTTCTTTATCATGGCTTTCGCTTATGCCATTGCCTGATACACTTTTTTCAACTTCAATAAATTTCAAAATTTTAAAATGTGTGTGAAACTTAATTCATAAACAGTCCTAACAAATACAAATATGATTGTAATTAAAGTGGACATTATGATGTGAATACAAGAATGATTGTAATTAAAGTGGACATTATGATGTGAATACAAGAATGATTGTAATTAAAGTGGACATTATGATGTGAATACAAACTGTTTTGCTGCACATTAGTCATAGGAGGAAAAGGGTGAAACAGTATTTAAGTGATATGATGGTGTTTCTAGGAACAACAGCGACATTTATCCTGTCATCAGTAGATCAGCTATCAACATTATTTTGAGCACCTTGATTGATTGATTGATTGATTGATTATTGATTGGGGTTCAATGCTGTTTTCAACTATTTTTCTGTCAAATCACAGTGGTCAAGTCACCTACTCAAGTGTTTCCTGACTTTCCCACACCAGTACACCACACAGTATTTTCCAAGCTACTGGCTGCTTTTCCTTTAGTACCTAGAAGGGGAAGTCACTACATGTACTACCATTATTAATCCTTTCCCACATACAAAAAATCTGCAGCAGATGAGTTTGAAACCACAGGAAAAAAATATGGGAAATGTTGGGATTAGCTTAAAGGTATCCCTTATTGTCAGGCTTTTTCCGTCTGTCTGTCTGTGTGTCCAGTTGTTTGTAAAACGACGCTCAACAGCCCAAACAGAGATTCCGATGTAACTTGGTGAACAGGTGAAAAAGGGGCTCAGGGTGTGCGCGTTTGAGTTTCGTTGCTAAGGGCCCAGCCGTTGCTATGCAGCTAGCAAAAAAACACGTTTTAAGAACCAAAACCATTTTTCTATCTTCTCCTATACAGCTGAAATTGGTTATATATACTTTTATCCGTAACAATTTTTGATTTAGCCCTTTGTTTCCAAATGGTAGCAATTCAAAGATAGGGTATCTTTTTACAGTCGTTTTTTACTTCAATCGCCCCAAGCACTGCAGTTGTAGTATTCAATAGCGATTGTATTGCACCATCTGATGACCCGGCCGGGTAGCTCAATTGGTAGCGTATCTGACTCGTGATCTGGAGGTCACGGGTTCGATACCCGGTTGCGGCAACATTCTTTCGGGCGATGTTTTCCATTGCCTCTCACCTCTGATATATGTGAGAAAGTAGTCAGTGGCTTCGAAAGAATGTTGTGTAAGTACTGGTGTGAGAAAGCCAGGAAAACATGGGTAGGTGCACTGACCGCCGTGATATGACCAAAGCTGTTGAAAGCGGCGTTAAACTCCAAACAAACAAACAAAAGCACCATCTGATAGAGCTACTCAAAACGAGCAATTTCTCCTTTTGACACAATGTTTTCCACTTTTAGTCATAAGGTTATCCATTCAATTATAGAGATTTTCTTTTTTTTGACAAAATATGTTCAAAGTCGTCTGCTGCAGAATTGATGTATGTGGAAAAGCGTTAACCCTTTCCCTCATACGACAATTCTGCAGCAGACGAGTTTGAACATATTTTGTCAAAAAATAGAAAATCTCTATAACTGAATGGATAACCTATGACTAAAAGTGGAAAACATTGTGGCAAAAGGAGAAATTGCTTGTTTTGAGCAATTTCTTCTTTTGTCACTATGTTTTCAAAAAGCCGTCTGCTGCTATTCTGAGTCTTCGCTGTAGGCAGGTTGAATAAAGATCCCCAATTAGCTACCGTTGCTATTCTAGATGTATGCAAAACATGTTTTTCAAATGTCAAGCATGAGTCATGATTTAATAATTAGAAAATTTAAAATGCATATTAGATGCACTTGACAGCTGAAGAATGGAACTATGGAAAATCTTTACAGAATGAACTGCAGGTAAAATGACACTTTCTTGATTAAATAATAAATATAAAAGCCAAAGAGTGCATTTTATATTTGTATTATCAAAAGTCATAACATTGAATAATGTTGCACACATTTACCCTTCTTTATCATGGCTTTCGCTTATGCCATTGCCTGATACACTTTTTTCAACTTCAATAAATTTCAAAATTTTAAAATGTGTGTGAAACTTAATTCATAAACAGTCCTAACAAATACAAATATGATTGTAATTAAAGTGGACATTATGATGTGAATACAAGAATGATTGTAATTAAAGTGGACATTATGATGTGAATACAAGAATGATTGTAATTAAAGTGGACATTATGATGTGAATACAAACTGTTTTGCTGCACATTAGTCATAGGAGGAAAAGGGTGAAACAGTATTTAAGTGATATGATGGTGTTTCTAGGAACAACAGCGACATTTATCCTGTCATCAGTAGATCAGCTATCAACATTATTTTGAGCACCTTGATTGATTGATTGATTGATTGATTATTGATTGGGGTTCAATGCTGTTTTCAACTATTTTTCTGTCAAATCACAGTGGTCAAGTCACCTACTCAAGTGTTTCCTGACTTTCCCACACCAGTACACCACACAGTATTTTCCAAGCTACTGGCTGCTTTTCCTTTAGTACCTAGAAGGGGAAGTCACTACATGTACTACCATTATTAATCCTTTCCCACATACAAAAAATCTGCAGCAGATGAGTTTGAAACCACAGGAAAAAAATATGGGAAATGTTGGGATTAGCTTAAAGGTATCCCTTATTGTCAGGCTTTTTCCGTCTGTCTGTCTGTGTGTCCAGTTGTTTGTAAAACGACGCTCAACAGCCCAAACAGAGATTCCGATGTAACTTGGTGAACAGGTGAAAAAGGGGCTCAGGGTGTGCGCGTTTGAGTTTCGTTGCTAAGGGCCCAGCCGTTGCTATGCAGCTAGCAAAAAAACACGTTTTAAGAACCAAAACCATTTTTCTATCTTCTCCTATACAGCTGAAATTGGTTATATATACTTTTATCCGTAACAATTTTTGATTTAGCCCTTTGTTTCCAAATGGTAGCAATTCAAAGATAGGGTATCTTTTTACAGTCGTTTTTTACTTCAATCGCCCCAAGCACTGCAGTTGTAGTATTCAATAGCGATTGTATTGCACCATCTGATGACCCGGCCGGGTAGCTCAATTGGTAGCGTATCTGACTCGTGATCTGGAGGTCACGGGTTCGATACCCGGTTGCGGCAACATTCTTTCGGGCGATGTTTTCCATTGCCTCTCACCTCTGATATATGTGAGAAAGTAGTCAGTGGCTTCGAAAGAATGTTGTGTAAGTACTGGTGTGAGAAAGCCAGGAAAACATGGGTAGGTGCACTGACCGCCGTGATATGACCAAAGCTGTTGAAAGCGGCGTTAAACTCCAAACAAACAAACAAAAGCACCATCTGATAGAGCTACTCAAAACGAGCAATTTCTCCTTTTGACACAATGTTTTCCACTTTTAGTCATAAGGTTATCCATTCAATTATAGAGATTTTCTTTTTTTTGACAAAATATGTCCAAAGTCGTCTGCTGCAGAATTGATGTATGTGGAAAAGCGTTAACCCTTTCCCTCATACGACAAATCTGAAGCAGACGTCTTTGAACGTATTTTGTCAAAACATAGAACATCTCCATAATTGAATGGATAACCTATGACAAAAAGTGGAAAACATTGTGACAAAAGGAGAAATTGCACGTTCTGTGCAATTTCTTCTTTTGTCACTATGTTTTCAAAAAGCCGTCTGCTGCAGATGCGTCGGAATGCGTCTGCAAGTGGGAAAGCGTTAATGCGGTTGGGACAGCAGAGAAAACATATAAATGTCTTCCTTTTCCAACAGACAAATGATTCCTCTGTAACTCAATATTTGGAAACATTGATGCAAAAGAGGAAATTGCTAATGATGAGCAATTATGTCTACTTTGTCCTCAATTGTTTCAACTCCTTTCAATAATTTATTAATATAACTACATTGATAGAGATTATCAAAGTCACATTAAACTTCATTTTACATAATATTTGCCTTAACCCTTTCCCACATACAGACACTTTCTGTTGCCCCTGCAGCAGATGACTTTTGAAAACATTGTGGCAAAAGTAGTGATGATGAGCAATTTCTCGTTTTGCCACAGTGTTTTCAACTCTATTTAATAATTAATCTGTCAGTTATCGAGATTTGTCCTGTTTTTGCCCATATGATTTCAAAGTCGTCTGTTGCACATTTGTTGTATGTGGGAAAGGGTTAATATTTTTGGAATCGTCTGTAGCAAATTTGTTGTACATGTACATGTATATGGGAAAGCGCTCAGAAACTTTCATCATCATTCTGACTTCTGGTTCCTGTACTTTGATATTCTAAACAGTGAGAACCAATCAGTCAAGAAACTTACCCTGGTGTTCCCCCTCTTGACGATACCCTCGATACTGGTCTGGTGAACTGACCGCTGCTCTGTCGGTCACTAAACCCGTCTTGTTGGTATGATAACGGCCAACTGTTATTATCCAATCCGCGTAACAAGGCTTGAAGTTCTAAAAACTCCCTGTTCTTTGGTACATATGTACTACTGTGGCCATAGTTCTTCATGCTGAAATTGTAAAAAAGCATAATTGGTGAGTATCTTGAACCCTTTCTCAAATACAACAAATCTTAAGCAGACGACTTCGAAGACATACCTGCAAAAATGTGGTCTTTAATCTCTTTAAAAGGAAGAATATTTATTAAATAGATTTGAAAACATTGTAACAAAATTGGAGAAATTGCTCATTTATAATGAGCAAATTTCTCCATTTGCCACAATGTTTTCAAAAGTCATCTGCCTCAGAGGCATCAGAAAGTGTCAGAAAAGTCTGTATGTTGGAAAAGGGTTAACCCTTTCCCTCATATAGATGCTTTCTGATGCCTCTGCAGCAGACAGCTTTTTGAGAACATAGTGACAAAAGAAGAAATTGCTCAAAACAAGCAATTTCTCCTTTTGCCACAATGTTTTCCGTTTTTTAGTCGTAGGTTATCCATTCAATTATAGAGATATTCTATGTTTTGACAAAATATGTTCAAAGTCGTCTGCTGCAGAATTGTCATATGAGGGAAAGGGTTAACTGTTTCTGACATGCAGACACACTTTGATGACATTCTTGAAGCAGATGATATTTGAAAATATTATGGCAAATTGAAAAAATGCTTATAATGAGCAATTTCTAAAATTTGCCACAGTATTTTTTTAACCCTATCCACTTAATATGCTTTCATTTATAGAGAGTTTGAATATTTTTGCCTAGATGTTTTCGAAATCGATTGCTGCTCATTTGTTGTATGTGGGAAAGGGAAAATACAATCAAGCTCAACCACCTTAATGATGTGCCTTTTTCGGTTTCGTTTATTTTAGCTATATCCGTGGTACACAATTATTCTTCCAAATCTAAACAATGCCATTACTACACTCAGTATACATTCTATCTTTTATCAATTATTATTGTGATTTCCGCAATTTTAATTAAAAAACCTGGCCAACTTTGGCACTATAGATTTTAAGTGTCAAAAAGAACATGCAATAGGAAAAGAAGTTACTTTTTATTATGAAATATTTTGCAGAACATTTTGAAAATATGGTTGGACAAAATAAAGTCAAACAAGAGCCCTGAGAAGTGAACGGCAATGCTCTTCTGGGGGTTTTTCTAAGTAAAAAAAGGGCATTTCTGATAAATTATTAAAGCCAGAGTTATGTCACTTGGTATAGACATGGGTAATGTTCCTAGCAACATTTGAAAATGATGAACGTTTTTGAGTTATGAGGTAAGGTTAAAGTTTTGTGATGACGCAGATGCCAAGGGTATCAAAATAGCCCGACTTTTTTTCTTCGAAGAAAGAGGAGCTAAAAACCTGCAATTAAAAATATCCTCTCAGATAGACTGGAGTCTCTACTGCATAGGATTTTAAAGTCAACTCGTTGAGGGGGAGGAATATTAACCTTTTCCGACATACAACAAATCTGCAGCAGACAACTTCGAAAATATGTAGGTTAAAATATAGTATATGTATAAATGAAAGTGTTTTCATTAAATAGAGTTGAAAACATTTTGGCAAAATGAGAAATTGCTCATCAATTATAGCATTTGCTCCTTGAGGCTGTCACAGGAAATTTTTATTTTTGTACATATTGTGTTTTCTCTTCTTTCTTAAGATATGAATAAAATTACTGTTTCAGTTTTACTTTTCTCATTTTAAGATGTTTAGAATAGTTTAAAAAGTTAAGTATGTTTAGAATAGTTTAAAACTTAAGTATTGGGTATTTAACCTTTTCCCTTACACAGGTGTTTTCTGACGCCTCTGCACAGATGAGTTTTGACAACATTGTGGCAAAAGAAGAACTTGCTCATAATGAGAAATTTTTCCTTTTGCCACAATGTTTTCAACACTTTGCATTACTTGATCTTTTATTGGTAGAGATATTTCCTATTTTGGCCTAGATGTTTTCGAAGTTGTCTGCTGAAAATGTGTTATATGTAGGAAAGCGTTAAAGAAAGTAAAGTATTCTAACATTAAATTATTATGTGACAGCTAGCAATTAAAAGCTTTTATGTGATTTAAAATTTACATTTTCTTTAAAAGGTTATTTCATAACTAAGAGCCATAAAGTCAGGCTTGCCAATATCTCCAAGGGTTTCAAATGGGATTCTTGAAACACTTCAAATCCTTGTTTATAATCTTTATACAAGGTCTCCCCTTATCTCATTATTACATACAACTCGGCAAGAAAACTCATTATAACATACACTATATGTGACTATGTGTATTCTCAATCAACTGTTTCAATGTATCATTTGACGAAAAAGGAGGATACAATGAGCCGTTAAAATTTGTCCCTATAGATGTGTGAAAAGACACTGAAATGAGTGTGACATGTTTAGAAAAAACATGATTTTTTTTTGAATTTCTACTTCTTATTGTATTCAAAAACCTTTTTGTTAAAAATTACAGTAAATCTTATTGTTCCTCCTACCAGTAGAAATGACTGTTGGAAACCGATATAAAGCCTGTTTGGTCTGAACACTTATAGTTCAATGATTTCATACATCATTTCAATATTCCTGACTTAAACATAACCCCTATGAAGGGAACACGGTGACATTTGATTTTAAAATATCAAGCCATGGTACAAACAGAAGTGTTTGAAAAACAAGTACACATTCAAGTGTTATTATTTCTACATTTAAGCAACTCTTTGTGAGTAGTTTATTGAACTGCTTTTAAACATTCAAAAGTGTTTTAACCCTTTCCCTCAAATAGACGCTTTCTGACGCCTCTGCAGCGAATGACTTTTTGAAAACATTGTGGCAAGAGAAGAAATTGCTCATGAAGGTTTCGAGTTGGAATCCCGTATTGATTGATTGATTAGGGTTTATTTCCATTTTTCAACAATATTTCAGCCATATCACAGCAGCCTGTGTTTCCTGGCTTTCTTGAACCAGTATTCCTCCATACAGTATTTCCCAGCAACTGGCTGCTTTTCCATATAAACTGTTAGCCCATTGGTGGAAAACCAATAACGCTTGCCACATTGCCTTTTGTCAAACCTTGGAAAGAATGTTTTTATCGAGATAGGTCTCAAACTAACATCCCCTGGATTGACAGCCCACATCGCTACCAACTGAAATGCCGGGGCATTGAGAGTATCCAGAAAGCAGATATTGAGAGTGTTAGATTTTATTTTACAAATTTTGCAAATGTTTTAACTTTCTAGATAACAATGTTCTCAAAGGATAGGAAGAAAAGGTTATGGATTTGTGATAGAAATACGACATGGAAATTAGGAAATAATAGAGCCAATTATAATTTGCTTTTGTTATAACATTTTTCTTAACCCTTTCCCCATTTCTGAAACACCTGCTGAAGACGACTTCATAAAATATTTAAGCAAAAGGAGAAATTGCTCATAATTTTACTTCATTCAATAATTGGTCTTTAATTTATATAGATTTTCCTTAAATTGGCCTTAGCTGTTGTCTACCGAAGATTTGTTATAGGAGTAAAGAATGCCAGAATAAAAGAACAATGGTATTTTGGTTTATCACATAACTACCCTTATTTTCAAGTTGAGAACAAATCACGGAACAACGATATCCAACATGTGTGATAACAAAAAACACGTCATACACGCGACTACTGATGACGTCATTTTGACCTTTATCTTTATTATGTTTATTGTTAAGTTGTTAAATTTTACACATTGAAAAATGCAATAATACGTTATTTTGAATAAATAACGAGTCTTAATTGTTTAAAACATTGTTTTTTTCTTTTCTTCTTATTCAAAAATGATGAGGACTACTTTTTTATGCGGTGAATCACAAGTTCTCATGAAGAATAGGTTATTCGGTCTTTGTTTTGATGTTGTCAATATTTTTCATTAAAACACACTGTTTAGGTGATAAAAAGAATCCATCACTCGTTTTTCTTTGGAGAAGATTTCTTAAATTCGTCTCGAAAAAGAGAGTTATTAACCTCGACAAGAGGCTCGGTTAATAACCGTCTTTTTCTAGACTCATTTAAGAAATCTTGATCTCCAAAGAAAACTCATGATGGATCCTATATATCTTGATGCATTTCTAACCGATTGGTGAAAACTTGTCCAGTATTTAACCCTTTCCCTCATATACACGATTTCTGATGCCTCTGCAGCAGACGGCTTTTTGAAAACATAGTGACAAAAGAAGAAATTGCTCAAAACGAGCAATTTCTCCTTTTACCACAATGTTTTCCACTTTTAGTCATAAGTTATCCATTTAATTATAGAGATTTTCTATTTTTTGACAAAATATGTTCAAAGTCGTCTGCTGCAGAATTGTTGTATGAGGGAAAGGGTTAAGCCTGTCCCACATACTACACATCTGCAGCAGACGACTTTGAAAACATTTCGGTTAAAATATTGATAATCTTTATTAGTACAAGTTTAATTACTGAATTGAGTTGAAATCATTATGGATATAATTTATATTTATAAGCAATTTCTCCTTTTGCAACAATGTTTCTAAAAGTCTTCTGCTGCAGATGCCTCAAAATGTGTCTAGTTGTGGGAAAGGGTCAACAAACAAGAAGCCATTGATTGAACAATGCATAGCCATACTTAAATCAAAAAATAAATTGTATTGCCAATATAAAATTAATTCTTAAACAAACATAAACCTATAACAGGAATTAATTTTCAATTTCCTCGTTGACCGAAATGGTATTTCACATTTGATTATTTATCGAAAACAAGGTGACAGTCCCTGAGGATTTCCTTAACCCTTTCCCACATACAGCAAATCTGCAGCAGACGACTTTGAAATCATCGTGGCAAAAATACGATAAATTTCTATAAATGAAGTTATGAATACTGAAAAAAGTTGAAAACATTGTGGCAAAAGAAGAAATTGCTTGTTTAGAGCAATTTCTCCTTTTGTCACAATATTTTCAAAAGTCGTCTGCTGTAGAGCCGTCTGAAAGCGTCTGTATTTGGGAAAGGGTTAAACAAACAGACTCTAATAAGTCGAGTAAACAGTAGAATGGCTGTTGAAGGGTATTGGCAAATATTGGAATTAAGATTGATGTGATAGGTGTTGCCGTTCAGGTATTAATGAATAGTTCTAGAAATTAACACAATTACTGATTGATTCGAATTTAATGTTGTTTTCAATATTAACTCTTGTCTAGATTACATTTGATTGTTTGGTGCTTTACGCCATTAAATTTTGTAGTAATTTTTCAGTTACGGATGAGGTGGCGTGGCGTGCACAAGACCCTGGCGCTTGTTGCCTGGGTAAGTCAGCAGTACTTCTGATTCATTTATCCTGATACATGTCAGTCAGTCACAATCCTCCTGTACCCGAGTAAGAAGCTCTACCACTACAACATCTGCGGAAAATAGTTCACAAAATCTCTACAAATGAAAGCTTAATTTGTTGGCTTGGTGTTTAATGCAGTTTTCGATAGATTTCAGGTATATCACGTCATTTCGTTGGTAATCTTCCAGTACTACCAGTCTGTCATTTCGTTGGTATTCTTCCAGTACTAACAGTCTGTCATTTCGTTGGAAATCTTCCAGTACTACCAGTCTGTCATTTCGTTGGTAATCTTCCAGTACTACCAGTCTGTCATTTCGTTGGAAATCTTCCAGTACTACCAGTCTGTCATTTCGTTGGTAATCTTCCAGTACTACCAGTCTGTCATTTCGTTGGAAATCTTCCAGTACTACCAGTCTGTCATTTCGTTGGGAAATCTTCCAGTACTACCAGTCTGTCATTTCGTTGGAAATCTTCCAGTACTACCAGTCTGTCATTTCGTTGGTAATCTTCCAGTACTACCAGTCTGTCATTTCGTTGGTAATCTTCCAGTACTACCAGTCTGTCATTTCTTTGGAAATCTCAAAGTACTACCAGTCTTATTTAACCTGACATGAATGAATCAGTCGTAATTATATCCCGCAAACCTGAACACCAATGAGGAAAACCATTTGTACCACTTTAAAAGTCTTGAGTATGACACAACCAGGTTCAAACCCTGGTCTCCCACTGCAAAGGTAGATGCTCTAACCGCTAAACGACACAGAGGGAAGAACTATCAAATAGAGTTGAAAACATTGTGTCAAATATTGTGCTTATCAATATTCACAACAAGTTTAAAGAACGGAGGATCGGAAATTGTTAATTTTGCCAATTTAGGGGCCATGACTCCAGAATGTCCAAAGACATCTATCTGGCTATAGGTATCAAATTTGATAGAGAAATTATACATGTAATCATCCAAAGCCAGTTTATAATGATACCAAAAGACTTTGGTTTAGATGTCCACATAACCACATTGTCACCCTGCTTTAAACTGCTCTGCTTAACAATTGTGTATAGAAGTCTTATGCGGAAATATGTGAAAGAAAGCTGGACAAATAAAAGTGAGAAAACATTTCGGGAAAGACATTTGAGACATTTCTTACTAAAAGTCATTGGTTGCCACAATCATTTAACCATAAGTCAACCATAGAACATTTCTTTAAATGAATGTAATTTTTCAATATAGATGCGAAACTATTGTAAAAAAAGAAAAAATTGCTCATCATGAGCAATTTCATCTTTCGTCACGAGATTTTCAAAAAATCATCTGCTGCAGAGGTGTGAAAAAGCGTCTGTAAGTGGGAAAAGGTTAAAGTGTAGGGACCATGTCATTTAACCATTGGAATTTTGAGAATAATAGGCTGTCAGGATCAATAGACGATTATAGTAAAGAATGAAAAACAAATTAAGTTCATTTTCTTGCAATTATACAATCAATTAACCATTCCAATACCCCCTGAACATTATCCCATTCCCTCATATAGACGCCTCTGCAGCAGAGGGCTTTTTGGAAACAAAGTGACAAAAGAAGAAATTGCTCAAAACGAGCAATTTCTCCTTTTGCCACAATGTTTTCCACTTTTAAGTCATAGGTTATCCATGTAATTAAAGAGGTTTTCTGTTTTTTGACAAAATATGTTCAAAGTCGTCTGGTGCAGAATTGTCGTATGAGGGAAAGGGTTAATCTATCAACTAATAACTATCGCCTTCAATACAAGGATGGATACAGAACTGTTTTATATTTGTTTGTTTGTTTGGTTTTGTGTTTTATATTTGTTTGTTTGTTGGTATTGTGTTTTATATTTGTTTGTTTGTTGGTATTGTGTTTTATATTTGTTTGTTTGTTTGTTGGTATTGTGTTTTATATTTGTTTGTTTGTTTGTTGGTATTGTGTTTTATATTTGTTTGTTTGTTGGTATTGTGTTTTATATTTGTTTGTTTGTTTGTTGGTATTGTGTTTTATATTTGTTTGTTGGTATTGTGTTTTATATTTGTTTGTTGGTATTGTGTTTTATATTTGTTTGTGTGTTTGTTTGGTATTGTGTTTTATATTTGTTTGTGTGTTTGTTTGGTATTGTGTTTTATATTTGTTGGTATTGTGTTTTATATTTGTTTGTTTGTTTGTTGGTATTGTGTTTTATATTTGTTTGTTTGTTTGTTGATATTGTGTTTTATATTTGTTTGTGTGTTTGTTGATATTGTGTTTTATATTTGTTTGTTTGTTGGTATTGTGTTTTATATTTGTTTGTTTGTTTGTTGGTATTGTGTTTTATATTTGTTTGTTTGTTGGTATTGTGTTTTATATTTGTTTGTTTGTTTGTTGGTTTTGTGTTTTATATTTGTTTGTTGGTTTTGTGTTTTATATTTGTTTGTTTGTTGGTATTGTGTTTTATATTTGTTTGTTTGTTTGTTGGTATTGTGTTTTTTATATTTGTTTGTTTGTTGGTATTGTGTTTTATATTTGTTTGTTTGTTGGTATTGTGTTTTATATTTGTTTGTTTGTTTGTTGGTATTGTGTTTTATATTTGTTTGTTTGTTGGTATTGTGTTTTATATTTGTTTGTTTGTTTGTTGATATTGTGTTTTATATTTGTTTGTTTGTTTGTTGGTTTTGTGTTTTATATTTGTTTGTTTGTTGGTATTGTGTTTTATATTTGTTTGTTTGTTTGTTGGTATTGTGTTTTATATTTGTTTGTTTGTTTGTTGGTATTGTGTTTTATATTTGTTTGTTTGGTTTTGTGTTTTATATTTGTTTGATTGCTTGTTGGTATTGTGTTTATATTTGTTTGTTTGTTTGTTGGTATTGTGTTTATATTTGTTTGTTTGTTTGTTGGTATTGTGTTTTAAGCCACTCTCAACTATTCTTCACAGCATTTCCTGGGTAATTTTTAGTTACCAGTACTGCAACTCACTCACCTCACAATCCAAGGAGAGAAAGCTAATTTCTACTACATGTACCACCAATTTTTAAGGTCCTTCTTGTATGATCAGCCTGGACCTCCTGCATCTAAGGCGGAGAGTATAGAGTTGTAAACATTTTGGCAAAAGAAGAAAATTGCTAAATAATTTCTCGAAAGCTTGTTCTGAAAACCGTTTGTATGTAGGAAAAGGCTAAAGAGTTGGGACCATGCTATTTTGAGAAGAATATATAAGGCTGTCAGGATCAATAGTGGAAATGAAAAACAAATTAGGTTCATTTTCTGGCAATTATACAAACAATTAACTACTTCAAAACCTCCTGAATTTTCTATCAACTAATTAAATAACATTTGCCTTCAATACCTGGAAGGATTCAGTTTTTATTTACATTTGTTGGTAATGTGTTTTATTTAATGCTAAACGATGAGATACCGAGTTCTATCAGCGAGATGTAATCCATATCCCTCACACTGTGAGTGATATAGGTATGACTCAAAGGGACTAACGTTATGACGTCAAACTGCTGACTGTGACGTCATTTTCCTAGTATTCGGTCATGTTATACTACACACGTTATATATATTTAAAGAAATACGTAATGGGTATATTATTTTTTCGTCATCAATTATCACTAAATAAAAAGAAAATTTGTTTGTTTTGAGTGTATATGGAATATATTTCAACTTGAAGTGATAAAATTTTACATTTTCATTCTATCACTTTTCAATGAGATATATTCCATATCCACTCAAAACAAACAAATATCCTCTATTTACGCCACTCTCAACAACTCTTCAGTGATATCACAGTATTTCCTGGGTAAATTACCAGTACTACTTGTCCTTCAGTGATATCACAGTATTTCCTGGGTAAGTTACCAGTACTACTTGTCCTTCAGTGATATCACAGTATTTCCTTGGTAATTAAGTTACCAGTACTACTTGTCCTTCAGTGATATCACAGTATTTCCTGGGTAAGTTACCCGTACTACTTGTCCTTCAGTGATATCACAGTATTTCCTTGGTAAGTTACCAGTACTACTTGTCCTTCAGTGATATCACAGTATTTCCTTGGTAAGTTACCAGTACTACTTGTCCTTCAGTGATATCACAGTATTTCCTGGGTAAGTTACCCGTACTACTTGTTCTTCAGTGATATCACAGTATTTCCTTGGTAAGTTACCTGTACTACTTGTCCTTCAGTGATATCACAGTATTTCCTGGGTAAGTTACCCGTACTACTTGTCCTTCAGTGATATCACAGCATTTCCTGGGTAAGTTACCCGTACTACTTGTCCTCACATCAGCTAGACAGTTGTAATGCTAACCCCACTATCCCAGGAGGGAAAGCTTAGATTAATACTACCAGTACCACCTATCTTAACCCTTTCCTTCCCTCATACAACAATTCTGCAGCAGATGACTTTGTACATATTTCGTCAAAAAATAGAAAATCTCTATAATTGAATGGATAACCTATGACTAAAAGTGGAAAACATTGTGGCAAAAGGAGAAATTGCTCGTTTTGAGCAATTTCTTACTCTGTCACTATGTTTTCAAAAAGCCGTCTGCTGCAGAGGCGTCAGAAAGCGTCTATATGAGGGAAAGGGTTAAATTCATTTACATGTATGACCTCCTGCATCTGAGAAGGAAAGTATAGATATTGAAAAGAGTTGTTAAAATTGTGGCAAAAGAAAAAAAAAATGCTGCTTTCAGTTTCTGCTGCAGATGTGTCAAAATGTGTCTGCAAGTGGGAAAGGGATAAAAAAAAAACCTCTTCATAGTAATTAATGCTAATACTGGATGTCAGCATTTAATTGGATGAAGCCAAAGAAAATAGATAACGATTTTGTTCCATATAATCAAATAACGCTTAATAATTCAGATATAGCTTGACAATAAGGGTCTATTTAACTTTCAATTAGTTAACAATCCGAGTTTGTTTAGAAAACAATTACAAAATTAGTAGAAAGACATAAATCATTAATGTTGTTACCTCATTAATTTCATTTATATCTTTCAATTTAGCATAGATGTTTTCAGTGTTGTCTGCTGCAGTTTTGTTACATGTGGGTTAACCCTTTCCCTCATATAGACGCTTTCTGACGCCTCTGCAGCAGACGGCTTTTTGAAAACATAGTGACAAAAGAAGAAATTGCACAAAACGTGCAATCTCTCCTTTTGCCACAATGTTTTCCACTTTTTGTCATAGGTTATCCATTCAATTATAGAGATTTTCTTTGTTTTGAAAAAATACGTTCAAAGTCGTCTGCTGCAGAATTGTTGTATGAGGGAAAGGGTTATAAATACAGCTTGTCAAGCTCTTCAAAACAATCATAGAAGAAAATAAAGAATACAGACTTGGCATGTAAAACATTTGAATAAATGAATAAATTTATCTGAAAAATAGAAAATGCTCATAATTAAGGTTTCCTTTCATATCGTTTTCCTGCACTATCTAAATGTAATCATTTGCAAAGTGTTTAACCATGCAACCTGATCATGTTAGGACAAAACTCAGCGTGAGAAACCTTCATTTAGCTCTGACAGATTTAAACAAAATGTCACAGTATAACATTTAACCCTTTTCCTCATACGGCAATTCTGCAGCAGACGACTTTGAACGTATTTTGTCAAAAACATAGAAAATCTCCATAATTGACTGGATAACCTATAACAAAAAGTGGAAAACATTGTGTCAAAAGGAGAAATTGCACGTTTTGTGCAATTTCTTCTTTTGTCACTATGTTTTCAAAAAGCTGCCTGCTGCAGAGGCGTCAGAAAGCGTTTATATGAGGGAAAGGGTTAAAGATCAAACCTTTCCCATGTGTTGACACATTCTGACGCTTCTGCAGCAGATGCCTTTTGAAATGCCACAACTCTATTCAATTATAAGTTATACCTTCCTTTATAGAAATTTTACAAATGATTGGTTCGATGTTTTCAAAGTCGTTTGCTGCAGATATGCTGTATGTGGGAAAGGCTTTAATCAGATGTCAAAACAATTTATGATACAGTCAAACCTGGGCTAAATACCACCTTTGTATAACAATTCCCTGTCTATAGCAACCACATTGTTAATTTCCCAATTTCTGTACACATTTTCTGCAGAAATGACCCTACAATTAAAGACCATCTATGAACTTAAAGACCAGATTGGTCCCTTCCCATGGGTGGTCTTTAAACACAGGTTAGACTGTATATAAAACAGTGAGTTTAACCCTTTCCCACATATCATAAATCTACAGCAGACGGATTTGAAAAGACTGGCAAAACCTTGAAAAATCTCCATAAATAAAAGGCTTATTGCTGAACAGAGTTGAAAACCTTGTGGCAAAAGGAGAAATAGCTTGTTTCTTAGCAATTTCTCTTTTTGTCACAAGGTTTTCACAAGTCCTCTGCTCCAGACGCATCAGAAAGCGTCTATATGAGGAAAAGGGTTGACATAGAACACAGGTATGTCTCATCTGAGTTTGAAGCATTTTGCATCAAATTGACGATCACTCCACCACTGATAATAGTTAACCCTTTCCCTCATACGACAATTCGGCAGCAGACGACTTTGAACATTTTTTGTAAAAAAGTAGAAAATCTCTATAATTGAATGGATAACCTATGACTAAAAGTGGAAAACATTGTGGTAAAAGGAGAAATTGCACGTTTTGTGCAATTTCTTCTTTTGTCACTATGTTTTCAAATAGCCGTCTTCTGCAGAGGCGTCAGAAAGCGTCTATATGAGGGAAAGGGTTAAAAGTGTCCTCTTATCTGACAATAAGGACTCTGTCTTAACATACTTGTAGCCCAAAGTGGTTTATAACTGTTTACCTGATATATGACATTTCTCCTTTGAAAATTTCAAAGAAATAAAATGAAATATAAAGAAAATTAAAATTACATGTATAATTTAATACAGAGCTGAAAGCACTGTTATGAAAACAGGAGAAATTGCTTTTCATGATCAATGTCTCCTTTCTCCAAAATGTTTTTAAGTTTTCGGTTGAAGTAGCATCAAAGGTTTTCAATGCTTAACTTTTAAATGATTGACCAGATTTATAACATTAAGTGCCATTATGAAACATTTTATATAAAATCAGCCTACACTGTTTAACTATCTAATCTTGGTATACCCTGGGTAACCATTCAATCTTTTTAGACAAAAGTATATCAAATAGAAACGTCTACTTTATGAAATTGGCTGGGTAAGGGTTAAAACGTTTTCATCTTTTATCAATTGGGATAAGCACTTGATTGACTTTGTCTGTTAAAAAGACACCTCTTTTAGAAATTTCAACCCTTTCCACTTCAAGATGTGTTTCGCCGCAATTGCAACAGAAAACTTTTGAAAATATTGGGGCAAAAGAAGAAATTGCTCATAATAAGCTATTTCCCCTTTTGGCAAGAAGTTTTCAATTCTATGCAATAATTGTACTTTATAGAAAGTTTCCGTATATTTGTCTACTGTTTTCAAAGTCATCATAATTTGAATTGTTGTATGTGGGAACGGGTTATTAAGTAAACGGACCAAACATCAAAATGTGAATCTCTATACATTTGTCCCTTTTCTTTACATTAGAAAATTAGACCAACCGATACCTTCTTCACTTTGGTTAACCTTTGACCTGATATGATATTTTTAGAGTTGTCTGTGTCAAAAAAAATCTGTGAAAAAATAAAGCCATGATCAGAAATTTGAGAGTAGGATTAAGGTACACAGTTGAAACAATGTTGGAGAAGGAGAAATTGCTCAAAACATGATGATTTCTCCTTTTGTTACATCTGTTCAAATCATTTAACCCTTTCCCTCATACAACAATTCTGCAGCAGACGACTTTGAACATATTTTGTCAAAAAATAGAAAATCTCTATAAATGAATGGATAACCTATGACTAAAAGTGGAAAACATTGCAGCAAAAGGAGAAATTGGTTGTTTTGAGCAATTTCTTCTTTTGTTACTATGTTTTCAAAAAACCTTCTGTTGCAGAGGCATCAGAAAGCATGCATCTATATGAGGGAAAGGTTTAACTAATCATACTTTCAGTTAGAGTGATTTTTCATAGTTTTGCCTGTTGCCAAATTGTTGTTTGTGGGAAAGGTCTAAATGAAATCCCATGATTCATCTTATTCTTGTTGCAGCTTATGCACCTATCAATATTTTTTCCCGGGGTTGGGTGACGGGCATACACAGCACTTCAGACAGAAGACGATTCCCGACAGGCGGGAATTTAACACGCCAAATGATTCCGGGTCCCGGGAAATAGACATTGGCCGGATTTTACATCCCGGTAACCGGAGTACACAAAGCATCTCCCACTATGGGGATTTAGACAAAATTATTGGCTCTAGGTTGGGGAATTAGACCCCAAAAAGGAAAACTTGTTGAATTTCCCTGGGTCCGGATAACCTATGACTAAAAGTGGAAAACATTGTAGCAAAAGGAGAAATCGCTCGTATTGAGCAATTTCTTCTTTCGTCACTATGTTTTCAAAAAGCCGTCTGCTGCAGAGGCGTCACAGAAAGCGTCTATATGAGGGAAAGGGTTAACTATTCATGACTGTGAAACTATTTCAGTCACCATTCGCAGGGTATAGATGGAGCTATATGACATATATAGCCAGATTTTACTAAAAACCCTTTACAACTTCCAGACCACTTTTGAAGCATCTTTATCAGATAATTTTTGAAAACATTGTTGCACAAAGGAGAAATGCTCATACTTTTCAATTTTTCCTTGTGCCATAATGCTTTAAACTCAAAGAGTTCATTTATAGAGATTTTCCGCATGTTTGCCAAGATGTTTTCAAAGTCATCTGCTGCTTATTTGCTGTAATATAATTATTATCTCACAAATTGAGGAGCCCATTCCTCCTTATATAGACCTGATTTAAAATTACCTAAGAAATAGGTATGGACAAGCTGTAAGGGGAAGTATATGACACATTCCCACATACAAACATTGTATGGAACCTCTGCATCAGATGACTCCCTGCTCATGATGAGCAATTACACCCTTTGCAACAATGGTTGCATTAACTCTATTCAATAATTATATTTTATTTTTCGAGATTTTCCATATTTTAGCCACAATGTTTTCAAAGTGGTCTGCTTCAGATTTGTAGTGTGTGGGTTAGGGCAGAAGTCCAGATAAGGAGGCGTTTACAGCTCTTTTCCCCACCATATCTCTCTTATTATCCAACCAAACCATATGTTGTGGGTACTCAAAAGAATCGTCTCAATGAGACGATTCTTTAGAGTACCCACAACATAGGGTTAGCGGATAAAATAAGGATTTTAGAACAAGCAAAATGCTCTTTTTCTAGAGCTCTGGGTTAACCCTTTGCCTCATACAACAATTCTGCAGCAGACGACTTTGAACTTATTTTATCAAAACGTAGAAAATCTCCATAGTTGAATGGATAACCTATGACAAAAAGTGGAAAACATTGTGGCAAAAGGAGAAATTGCACATTTTGTGCAATTTCTTCTTTTGTCACTATGTTTTCAAAAAGCTGTCTGCTGCAGAGGCGTCAGCAAAGAGTCTATATGAGGGAAAGGGTTAAGGGTTACAGACCGAATATGATAACATACCTAGAACTAGAGCGTAGTTCTCGTAGATAGGTATTCAAATCTCCGCCTGGCCGCAATGTCTCATCGACGGATGGGTCTGGTATCTTTTGATCGTCTATACTATGTAGAAACTTTAAAAATGCTTTGTTCTTATCGTCAGTAATGCTTGCATGCTCCTTATCATAGTCCTACAAGTAAAATGTGATTTTGTAAAATAAAATAAGATAAGGAGGAGTGAGCTGGTCTTTTCCCATCCATATCTCTTTTATGACTCCACTAAACCCTATGTTGTGGGTACTCAAAAGAATCGTCTCACTGAGACGATTCTTTTGAGTACCCACAACATAGGCTTTTAGGGTCAAATAAGAATTTGGGGATGTAAAATACTCTTCTTATCTTGAGTTCTGAAGTAGTACTTGATAAAAAATTTGAGTTTCCAAAGATATTTCGATGCAAAACAAATTATATACAAAAAGAAACTTATCAGAATACAAATATAATTTCAAGTCTTAAATCCAAGTAAAATTTGTTTGTAAATTTCTTTAATTTTTAATTTGTTGTTTTTAAACAAAGGTGTAACTGTTTAAATGAAACAAATGATTTTTGATGTAGACAATATTGTAAGAAAAGTTGAAAGTGTAAATAATGAATAATTTCTCCTTTTCTCACAATGCTAACAACTGCATCTAAAAATCAAATTTGAAAAGAGTTTCAATGTTTTCCTCAGATATGCTAGAAGCAGATGTCTCTTAAAAATACCATATTAGGCAAATTGAAAACGGAAAAATTCATCTTGGCATAATTAGTTAACCCTTTCCCACATACAACAAATCTGCAGCAGACTGCTTCGAAAACATCTGGATAAAAATATGGAAAACCTCTATAAATGTAAGTTAAATAATTAAATAGAGTTAAAAATATTGTGGCAAAAGGAGAAATTGTTCGTTATGAGCAACTTCTCCTTATGCCACAATGTTTTAAAAAGTCCTCTGCTACAGAAGCAAAATCATATTAATCACTTTCTAACATACAATTAACATACATCAGACAATTTTGAAAACACCCATGCAAAAATATGGAAAATCTCTTTAAATGAAAATGCAATTATTGAATACTAAGGCAAAGGCAGAATTTATTTTTTAGAAGAGTAATTTTTTATGCCACTTTGTTTTCCAAAAATGTCTGCTGTTTCTGCATGATGGAAACGGATAAAGTAAGATCTTTCAAATCTTTGGCATGGCAAAACAAGTTAACAGTGTAAAAGCCATCACAAGTTCAAGTTACAGATCATTTGAATTACAAAACAGGACTGGTACCGTACATTTAAATTGTCAATTGGTTTGCTAAGACTTTTAAGATGAAAGTAATTCCCTTCTTGGCGCTAAGGGTGGTACCAGTAGTTGTCCTTACCCAGGACATGCTGTGACATAACAAACAATTGTTGAAAGCGGTGTTAAACACAAATGAAGCGAACATGACACAGAATCTAAAATGTTTCATATGCAATCAATAAAGGCATGGAAACCCCTGGGGACAATAAATCAAGGAGGTTTTTATCAGTAAACACAGAAGACTGTCAATGACTGATCAATAATCACATCTATCAAATATTGATTCTACGCTGCTTGTTTCTTTTAACCTTTTCCTTCATATAGACGCTTTCTGATGCCTCTGCAGTAGATGGCTTTTTGAAAACATAGTGACAAATGAAGAAATTGCACCGAACGTGCAATTTCTCCTTTTGCCACAATGTTTTCCACTTTTTGTCATAGGTTATCCATTCAATTATAGAGATTTTCTTACAACAAACTACAGCAGACCACGTTAAAACACTTAGGCAGAAACAGAAAAAAATCTCTATTAATGAAAATATAGTTATTGAATAGAGTTGTGAAAGGAGAAATTGCTCAATATGTGCAATTCTCCTAGTACCACAATGTTTTGAAAAGTTGTATGCTGCAGATGCTTTAAAATGTGTCGTCGGCAAGAGGAACATATTATTTAACCCTTTCCCAAATACAGATGCTTTCTGTTGCCTCTGCAGCAGACAACTTTTGAAAACATTGTGACAAATGGAGAAATTGTTCCATTCGGCACAATGATTTCAACTCTTATTAATAATTATACCTCCATTTATAGAGAGTATAGTATGTTTTCAAAGTTGTCTGCTTCAGATTTGTTGTATGTGGGAAAGGGTTAACTTGTTTGCTCATCACATACCCTACTTCGGAGCATTTCTGTTGGCTCATTGACATGACATTCTCCTAACTACCTTTATAACAGTACAAGCAATTCATCTCTCTCCCTTGTGTAAAAACATCTTTTTACACTTAATCGTGTCTATTTCATTGAATGATCATTTTCAGTATTTGTGTTCCTGTCAAAACTTTCGGAACTACTTAGATTAATGGAAAATTTATTAACAGAATTAGCTAAAGATCTGTCCAATTTACAGTAACTTTCTACAAAGATCATAATAATCAAGATATCCCTTTCCAACATACAGGCACCTCTGCAGCAGACAACCTAATCATTATGAGCAATTTCTATTTTTGCCATAATGTTTACAACGTTTTACAATAATTATTCTTTCCTTTATAAAGATCTCCTAGATGTTATTCTCAAAGTTGTCTACTGCAGAATTGTTCTATGTGGAACGGATTAACATTCACAGATGCTATTTTTACCTGATCTCCAAAGTTCAAAACAGACATAGCCAGTCTTCCCATAGTCCCGAGTTTAAGACTCAAATCTATCAGTTCTTGTCCCGCAGGACGTCTGATATGGGCATACTTTGGTTGTAAACTGTATCTATCTTGTTCTTCCTCCTCGTCCGAATCGTCTTCGTCATCCGAAGGAGCTACGTACAACTGGAGAGCACCTTTACGGGTTGTGTAAGTTTTGGGTATATGACCAGAGTCTGTATGTGTTGCATGTGTGTCTTTGGTTCTCTTCGTTGTGGCATATGACAGTGCTGTTGACCGACCTGACCTGGAACCAACTGTAACACCATGGTGATGGGAGTCCTGGTCAATTTCTGGTAGGCCTAAGGTATGCTCTCTGTCATGATGCTGAAAAAGATAAAACAAAAAGATAGGGTCATCATAAATCCAAGCCTACAATGAAACTAAAAGTGTATATAAAACACTATGCGTCAAAGCATATCGAGGGCTGGGCGTGAAACGGTTGTAACTAAAATTGGTATTTTTTTACCTAGGAATCACCTCACCATAAGGTCTTTAAAAGCGTTAAATCATTTTTATTGGTAAATAATGGAAATTTAGGTACCATTGTTTACAAAGGGGTCAAAATTGCCGTTAAACTAGGGTTTTCAAAATAGGCTTTTAGTTACAACTGTTTCACGCCAAGCCCGCGATATGCTTGTCCAAAGTGGAGCATAACTTTGGTTAAAAAGTTGGACGTAAAAATAAAACACTACAGGGAAAAAATATAGATCTGCGTCAGTTTTAGGCCCAGTTCCTGTATGGTACCGTTCCTGTATAGACAAAATCTTGGTATATGCAATTTATAAGCTACATGGCATGTTTTAAAAAGAACAAATAATGCAATTCATCATCCTCGGTACCTAGGCTATTCATAACATATTTCCTGGGCACCGAGGATGGCAATTTCATAAGCCCCACCAACTTCTTTGAAGTAGCAAAATGCAAAGCGACGTTACGCAACATAGTTTTCCTTTTATGATACACAAGTATCTATTATTACTTTTAAGACAGAAAAAATGACAAATTATACACATTCAAAAGTTTTTAATAAACGAAATAGCGCAATTAACACATTACATACAATTTATGAATGGCATAAGAATAACTGTACGTTTAAGTAGGTCTACCACGTTTTGATGACGTGTCATCGTATTTCAATGACGTCATATTACCATAATTAATGTTGGGGCTCTAACTTCTTCATGCTCCCTGGTTAGTTACCACAGGTATTTGTATCGGTTGATAAATTTACGCCCCTATATAGTGTATCCTTAACATAAGGATAGTAATATAGTGACGTTATCTATGAATAATATCGACCGATACAAACACCTGTGTTAGTTAGGCCTACTATGGAAAGACCGTGTCGTGCGCCGATCATCGGTCCCCAGGCTATTCATAAAATATATGTTATGAATAGCCTGGGTACCGAGGACGATTATTTGCGAACTCATGGAAACAGAAATCAGGGATAAAATAATGACCCATATGGAAAGTAACAATCTATTCACCAGCCATCAGCACGGATTTAGAAAAAGGCAAATCATGTGTCACTCAACTCTTAGAAGTTCTTGATGACTGGACTGAATTAACCGATAAACAAAACCAAATAAATGCAATCTACCTCGATTTCCAAAAAGCTTTTGACACTGTCCCACACCTAAGATTAATATCAAAATTAAAAAGTAACAGGCATCAAAACGAAAACAAAGAGTTGTGCTAAATGAGGCCAGTTCAAATTGGACATCAGTGACAAGCGGAATACCCCAAGGCAGTGTATTGGGCCCTATTCTGTTCACCATCTATATAAACGATCTACCAGACATAGTAATAAACACGACAAAACTGTTTAATTGCAGACGACACAAAAATATATCCTGTCATCAAAAACGATAAAGACATTCAAACTTATGAATAGCCTGGGTACCAAGGATGCGGTGCGCCATGCGTTTTGCGAATTGCAAAATGCACTATACTGTTTGCTAAATTATCTTTGCGTTTATATGCAAAATGCTTTTTGCTGCATTTTGTAATTGGGTTAATGTTGTATGCGATTAACCTTCCGCTAAGTATTTTATGTGGAATGCTTTATGTGAAATGCGTTATGTGAAATGCTTTGCTTTATGTGAAATGCTTTGCTTTATGTGAAATGCTTTATGTGAAATGTCTATTTCGAGCAGGGAAACCTAGCAATTAGTGAATCGTTGTTAAACAAGAAATCATTCCATGAAATATCCAAGACGGACCATATGGAAAGCTTTCAAGACATACTAATTAGTGATACATCACTTCCCAAAAGCCTACACTAGTTGAGAAAAAGGAACAGCTATTTGAAAGAATCATACAGTTTGGAAAAAGTAGATAAGTTCTGAGTTTTGGCGCGCCATGCGTTTTGCGAAATGCACTATGATGTTTGCTAAATACTTTTTGCGTTATGAGAAATGATTGTTAGCTAAATATGCCTTTTGCGTTATGCAAAATGCTCTATGCAATATGACTTTCGTTATTTGTTGTATGTGGAATGCTTCATGGGAAAAACCTATTTCCAGTTCAGGGCCACCTAGAGATTAGAGAATGCTTGATAAACATGGAATCATTCCATGTAATATCCTAGACGGACGATATGGAAAGCTTTGAAGACATAATTAATACACTACTTCCGAAAAGCCTACACTAGTTAAGAAATAGCAGAAGCTATTTGAAAGAATCATACAGTTTGGAAAAGGTAGATACGTTCTGAGTTTTGACGCGCCATGCGTTTTGCGTTTTGCGAAATGCATTATGTTGTTTGCTAATTGCCAAAATTGCGTTATGAGAAATGTTTTTTCCTAAAAGCGTTTTGCCGTATTCGAAAAGGTCTATGCGATATGCCTTTTGTTTTATGTTTTATGGGAAATGCCTATTTCCAGTTCAGGGCCACCTATCAATTAGCGAATGCATGTAAAATAAGAAATCATTCTATGAAATATCCGAAAGGGACGATATGGAAATATTTGAAGACAAAGTAATATATTACAGTTTGGAAAAGGTAGATAGGGTCTAGATTTTAGCAAAAGCTTTACGTATTGCGCATTTTTCGTTTCACAATTCGCAAAGCGCATGTCGCCGGCTTGCCATATGTATCATTGAACTGAACAGTGTGGTACACTTCTAGTTGTATTTAAGTACAGTTCCACATAAACATTGCTACATGTGGGTCAACGGATTTCGATGAAATTTAACACACATACTAGCCATGGAACCGATACTACAGCTTTACATTTATTTTTTCAGAATACTTCATCTAGTTGCTATGGCAACCAAACATGTGTTAAAGGGGGTCATATTTTGTCCAAAAGGTTTTCTTCGCAACCAGATATAAGACAAGCCAAAATATAAATGGCGTGAAGAAAATTTCTTTAATAGGAAAGGTTTACCCTTCATAAAAAAAGTATAACTTAAAGCATATGGCAATTGAAAATAATATAGAAAAAGGAGCAAAAGTGGTAGATCTGAAGACAGTTTCCTTTTAGTAAAAGGCATATTATGATAGATTTCGATCACTTTTCGTCTGCTGCACACATTTGTTGTATGTGGGAGAGTGTTAAATGACCGTCAGAAAATAACGGACAATAACAAGCCCGGTTATGAATGCCCAAGCCGAGCCCCGGTAGCTCAGTCGGTAGCGACGCGGGCTATCAATCCAGGGGTTGTGAGTTCGAATCCCGGCTCGGCCAACTTTCTTTCCGACGATTGACAAAAGTCAATGCGACATGCGTCATTCGTCTTCCACCAAAGGGCTAAGTCTATGTGGAAAAGCAGCCAGTTGCTTGGGAAGATTGTTGTGTGGAGTACTGGTGTGAGAAAACCAGGAAATGCATGAGTAGGTGAACTGGCCACCGTGATATAACTGAGAAATTGTTAAAAACGGCGTTAAACCCCATTCAATCAATATGAATGCCCAACGCTTACTGATTCCTCAATATTAACCCTTTCCCACATGCAAAATATCTGCAGCAGACGACGATGACACTATGGAAAAGGTATGATAAATATAGTTTAAAACATTTAATCACTTCTTTAGAGAAATATGGAAAATCTTTAAAGATGATAATTTAGTATTGGAAAGAGTTTAAAACACTATTACACAACATATATAGTCTGTAAAAATAGTTTGTTAATTCAGAGACATATACATATAAACTGTATTTATATGTCTCTGGTTAATCCCGAAGAAAGCTAGCTAGTGCCGTATTATCGAATCATAGAAAGCTTCATTTGTATCATTATAGTACAAGAGAAAGTTGATGCAACGCATCAATGTCGCCGGAAATGCATACTGCAGTTATGCATAACACTTACATTATAGTAGTTGAATAAACAGTTATCAACTGAGGGGCATATTGGAACATCAGGGGCGAGGTCAAGTGAAAATGTATCATAACTTGCATTGTTTTGTCAACGAAGTGAATGATAATTGAAGCCTTTCATTGTTTATGATCAATCTCCATTCCAAAGTAGGTTGACCATACACACAGCCAACTAATTATTGATCATACACAGTAATGGAAATGAGTAATCTTGACAATTATGTATACAGTGCTTTCATTAAGGAATAATTATAAGATTTGTAAATTCCACATACACTTTTCAAGATGTTTGTCAGAATATTTGAATTCTATCATTATCAATAAAACCACAAAACACTCATGTTTTAAAATTATATTATGATGAGCGCCCTTGTGTCAGTGATGCATAACAATATGCAGATCGGAAGCAATATGCCTTTAAGGAATTTAATGACACATTTAAAATTGTCAAGGACGAAATAATTTTGTACGAAAGACCCGATTCGTGACCTACATTCTTCTTCGCAGATGTGTCGTTCTTGAAACTCTCTTTATAGGCAGAGAGTGTTCGTTCAAAGTCATTTTTCTGTTAAAACCAGTTTTTATCTCGGTTTGTTCTTTTCTTCATTTGTTTCGAACCAAATAAACATTTTAAATCACCTATAATTTACTATTTGTAAGTGAGTGTAAAGAGCGGCTCTCTGCAAAGGAGATTGATCTACGCAGTTGGTATTCGCGAGTCACGCGATCAACAGTTTTAGCTTAGAAACAGTTCATATTTTAGATATACATGGATAAACATTATAAAATGAATTCCTCACAAATCAAGACATCTCTTTGAACATGAAAATAACATTCAGTAAGTTAAGATTGCTATTTTTAAGGAGAATTCGACGTGATTTTTACTTGATATTGACACATAACAGTCTGCTTGCTGCAAGTCTCATGGGGACGGTTTTGTCTTCGTAAATAAAACCCAAAAAAAGAGATGCTAGTCAAAATAAAGAAACTACTAATACTTAAAACATCGGAATATTTATTTCATTTTAGATGTGTCATAACTTAGTGTTTTTAAACAAACGCAATTGTAATATGTTCAAGACATTTAAATTTGTTTTTTTCTAATAATAACTCCTCCTCCCATGTGATTTCCGAAAACCTATTAAAAATAATAATTTGCTTCTGCCCGGCGACTAATTATTATTATTATTAGTATTATTATTATTATTATTATTATTATTGCTTTGTATGCTATGGACATGCATTTAAAATCGGTATATTTTTAATTGTGAATATATACATGTAGGCCTACTTGCAACATGTAGGGCGGCGTTCACGATCTCGCTGTATATATAGTTTTCCATTCTATATCCATTATTTAAAGGCCATGACTTACGCTTATTCAGTGAATCGTTTAATTTTTTTGTTTTTGAAGTGAAATTCACTTTAACTGATCGAGGATACACTCGTGTCTGTTTTCAGTACCTGGTAATCAATGAAAGCGACCCCCCGCGATAAAAACCAACATTGTAGACTCTGCGTAAAGTATCGAACCGGATCAGCTAAAGCATGCCGCGCAGGCTAACCCGAACATACACGTTTCGCCTCCTGTGGATTTTCTGTTTCAGGAATCATAACTCTATTCCCCTGAGGAGGAATGTGTCGGCCCGGATTAGCCGGCGCAGACTGCAAAGGCTGATCTGTGTCGATACATTGCGCAGAGTCCATAATGTTGGTTTTCTCGCGGGACGGCTCGATTAGTGGGTTGTGTTTGTTTATTCTTGAATGTTGAACCCCTAAGAAACAACCTAGAACAATTTCACAGACAAATGTGGCACTGTATTTACCCGATAATTGGGGATTTGAAATGAAAAATGTTTATCATAAAATGTCTTCAATAGAAAGAGTCTAAAAGTATGCAGAGACGTTTCTGTATTATGCCATTTTAACCCTTTCCCTCATATAGACGTTTTCTTACGCCTCTGCAGCAGACGGATTTTTGAAAAAATTGTGACCAAAGAAGAAATTGCACAAAACGTACAATTTCTCCTTTTTCCACAATGTTTTCCACTTTTTGTCATAGGTTATCCATTCTATTATGGAGATTTACTATTTTTTGACAAAATACGTTCAAAGTCGTATGCTGCAGAATTGCCGTATGAGGGAAAGGGTTAAACTGCTTAAAGGTAAAGGGTTCAGAGCGTCTCCTTAAACGCGACACGGATAAGTGTTAACATGAGATTTATCTCTCGTTTTGAATAACATAAAAGGCTCTGTCGAAATAAATATTGGAGAAAATACTTTTATAATCCTTTAGTGTATTACACATTGTTCTGCACTTTTATCGGTTTGACTTACTAATACCATACAAATAATAACATGTCTGGTCGCCAATATACAAACTGACATACATGTACAATACCCCGATGTTCACTTAATGGAGGTTAAAGGAACCAGTTATTCCATATGCTCCACTTTTGTCTGATATTAAGATAATGTGAGGTTTCCTAAAAATGTTATAATTATTCATTCCCCTCCCCCCTCTCTCTCTCTCTCTCTCTCTCTCTCTCTCTCTCTCTCTCTCTCTCTCTCGCGGGTTCGATCCCCGGTCGGGTCCTACCAAAGACTTTAAAGTTGGTAGTAATGGCTGCCCTCCTTGGCGCTCAGGGTTACGGGGTTAGCATAACGACTGACCGACTGGTAACTTACCCAGGGAACGCGATGATATAACTGGAATTTTTTTGAAAGCGGCGTAAAACGTCAAACAATCAATCTCTCTATGAGAGGGTGTGTCTATTTGTCTCCCCATCTCTCTCATCTCTCTCTCCCCCCTCTCTCGCGCTCTCTCTCTCCCTATCTCTCTCTCTCTCTCTCTCTCTCTCTCTCTCTCTCTCTCTCTCTCTCTCTCTCTCTCTCTCTCTCTCTCTCTCTTCCCCCCCCCCCCCCACCCCCACACACACACTTTTTTTCTCATGAACAAGAGTTGCTAGAATTTGATCAAGATGTATCAATTAATACCCGGATAGACCCTGGTATCTTGAAAATTATTACATATATTATCTTCACTGAATTCGTTCAGTACCCGCTACCTTTTAAACCTACCGTTCAATATCAAATAATTATAACCATAATTTACCATTTTTTTTAGGTATTTATGACTCATTTCCTTCATACAAAATTTAGATCAAACGGTGAATAGTTTTAATAGTGCACGAATAAATTTTATTTAACTATTCCGCAAACGTTTACGAGCAGAATTATTATTTCACTGTCTAAGAAACAACGAGTTTACTGCTTCGAATGGAATAACAATGATTCTTAGTTGCATGATAAGCACGAAATGGAATATTGATATTAACAAATATAAATGCACATGAAAACTCTGTAGGTAGTTATAATTTTAATACATATAACCAGGGACGTAGATATAATATGAGCCGAATTACGAGGAAACCAACATTGTGGACTCTGCATAAAGTATCGACTCGGATCAGCCTAAGCATACCGCGCAGACTAACCCGTTCGGACACATTTTGCATCCTGTGGATTTTGTGTTTCAGGAATCATTACTCTATACCTCCACCCGCCTGAGACGGAATGTGTCGGCCCGGATTAGCCTGCGCGAACGGCGCAGGCTGATCTAGGTCGATACATTACGCAGATGTTTCCTCGGCTCATTTAAATTTGATCACCGATATAACCTACCCCCTTCTTTTCTCCATAAGTCGGATCCACGTACCCCGCCACCCAGGATCCGTAACCCCTGCTCAGCTGGCTGAACATAGTCCGTTTTCAACACAAACAGCTATTTACTTATCTATTTATAAATATATATTTTTTAAATAATATATTATAATCACAACATATAAATTCCGAAATGTACAGCAACTCTATGATATATCCTTTCACATTTTGAATTCACTTAAAAAAATAAAGATATATTTTATTTTATCCCATTGTAATAAAGATGAAAAATGTCACTCAAACAAAATTTATTTCAATTAAATTTCAATATATCTTGATTAAGTGAAAATTGGCACGTGATAACCAATAGCCGCTTAACTAAGGTAAACAAATCCTGTCAAATGTATTTTAAACTAGAGGGTTTATTGTTTTGCATTGATACACTATTTAATGTGCGTAAGATAAATTTTCTTTATCGTTAGCAATATATTTCATTTACGCTAACATATTTAAGATTGTGTCTTAATTCTTAAATTTGCACAATCCACAACTTTCGTTTGTGATATTAAATTGTAGTTCAAGATCCCCCTTCACTGATAATGAATCGGCCCACTTTTACTATCTATTCACGCATGCGCCAAATCATCCAACAACTTCCGCTTCAAACTGCAAACATGGTGAGTCGCCGGCAATGGCATTTAATTGACATTTTTCCCCGTTTCTTTCACATTGATAACCCATTATATGAACATAACTATTATTATTTGTAATTTTAGTGTACACATTTCAAGTATTGAAGCAGTCAAATTGTGTAAAAGTTGTAAATTTATCATTATTTTGGTAGCCACGTCGACTTCCGGTTCTGTTAGATATGTCTTTTCTAAGAAAGTTACATTGCAACTGAAATTCTGCATGGCTGTAGGCATTTAGTGCTCTAAACATTTAATGTTTACCGATTCACTCTAAATAAGCCTGTCAACTAATTGCACCTGGCACGAAAAATGTTTGCTAGGCAGGGAAGACGCGACACTTATTCAATTTATTGTTGCAAATTTTGATTTTCTATGTTATTAATTGTTAAGCATTTACAAGGAATCCGGGTTGATTCGGGTCGCAATGCATTATATTCTTTAATTTCATAAAAGTGTGCGTAGTTGTTTCGCTATTTACTACTGTAACGGGACTGGGGTAAAGGTATAAATACAACATCTACGGCCTTGCTGTGGAAGCCGGCTTTTATAGCCATGTTGGTAGAGTGGTTGACCTTTCCTAACAGTTAAGCAACGCTCATCGCGGTTAGTGCCTGGATGGGTGACTTGCGATGGCTTAACTCCAGTACACATTACGAATGGTGGGATTTTGGGTTGATATCACCATCATCCCCGGACCCGGTGGTTCCCAGTGATGTTACCTAGACTTCTCTCTGGTGTACTGCTTTTGTTCAGCTGTGTGACTTCGGTTCAAAGTCAAGAGAAAGAGGGAGAAATGTAACAGGAAAGGGATGTATACATACAACTTCTAAGGCCTTGCTGTGGAAGCCAGCTTTTATAACAACGTTAGTAGAGTGATTGACCTTTTCTTAAAAGTTGAGCAATCTTCATCACGGTTAGTGCCTGGATGGGTGATCGAATATAAGATCGAAATTTCTTTGATAATTTTTAAAGATGAAGAAAAAAACATAAAGTGTTAAATGGGCAGAGCTCGACCAAGTTTGAGTGGGTTGCAGGCAGAGTTGACTGGTTACCTTTACAGGTTATGGAAATAAGAGGAAACAGATTGAAATTGGATGCGAATTGGGCCTAATGCGTATTATTGAAAAAATCGTGACTGATATCTCTATATAACTGCCAATTAATCTTGTCTGCCTGTAGAGCAAAGCTTGTCTGATTGACAACTGGATGATGCTTAGACCTACAGTACTCAAAGGAGATTTACACAGCCTGCAAAATGTGCATTCCTATGCCTATGTTCCCTGACTTTTGGTTCAGAACTTCATACTAATGTCTTTTGGACAGTATTGTACAACTTGACCAATTATTTGGGATTTCTGGACCAGAGAATTTCAATGACTAAACAGCAGTGAGGTTAGGCATAACCAGTAGATGATCCCTATTGATTTTGAAGACATCTAGACTATTAAAGGTCAAGATCACAGTGACCTTGAAATCAAAGGGGGAAGGCAAAACGTTTGATAAACATCTCTTGTTATACCTTTTATTATATATAGAGGTTTTTGAATTTTTGCCTAGATGTTTTCAAAGTCGTTGAATAAAGATTTGTTTTGGAAAATGGTCATATCTATCATTTTGTTATTTCATTTCAGACGGTGTCCGTGGATCAGATGGCAAGATATGTCAGCCCAATTAACCCAGCTGTGTTCCCCCATCTCACAGTAGTGTTAATGGCTATTGGCATCTTCTTCATGGCGTGGTTCTTCGTGTATCCTTTTTTAAAATTTACAACTGTGTGATACAAGTAAAACTCAAACATGTAAAATGTCCTTTTATTGATGCCAGACACCTTGATAAGGAGAAGTATACATGACATCTCAACCCTTATCTCTCAATTAGGCCATATGTATCATTTCACTTAGTTAAAGAAGGATTTGGGAAATGTCCCTTAATATCTACTGCATTATGATGTGAGTAAAACTCAAAACTATCGGTGGTCTGAAAATATTTTGCTTATTATACCCCCCACAAACACGTTTTGGGGGGTATATAGGAATCGCCCTGTCTGTCTGTCCGTCCATATGTCTTGTAAGCGCAACTCCTTCTTAACGGTTGGACCGATCTGATGAAACCTTACACAGTTGCAGTACACAACCTGAGGATGTGCATGAAGTAAGATTATCCCGGTCGGAAATATATTTGACCGTCTGTCTGTCCATATGTCTTGTAAGCGCAACGGGGGTATTTTTGTGAGTTCACTCAGTTCTAGTTCTACTTGAAATGCCTTGCTGGTAACTGAAATACTATCAAACGAAGCCCAATGAAAATATTGAAGGCACATTGTTTTCTTAATTCTCAGGGTCCAACTTGTTTCATGCTAGTAGAGAACGTAAAACTATATCGAGGGAGGAATCGGAAGAAGCAAAAATTGCTATCCCTCTCCCACCAGTCAATATTACAGTTTAGTGCCCCAAAGTAAAGCAAAGTCATTGTGACCTGCGTCAATCGTCTTTCACCAATTGGCTGTTTAACAGTCTATGTGGGAAAGCAGCCAGTTGCTTGGAAGGTATGTTGTGTGGTGTACTGGTGTGGGAAAACCAGGAAACGCATGAGCAGGTGAACTGGTCGCCGTGATATGACTGAAAAATTGTTGAAAACGGCATTAATCCCCAATCAATCAACCCAAAGTAAAGCACATATGATATCCTACTGGTTAGTTACCTAGATATTATCATATATAAAGTGTTCTCTCACCAGGTGAAATATGATTGAATAAGATGTACAAGCCGGTAGGAGATGTGGGATTCGCCTTGGCTGTAGGTCCTTAGCAACGAAACTCAAACATGCACACCCTGACCCCGTATGGCACCTGTTCACCAAGTTTCATCGGAATCGGCCCGTCGGTTTGGGCTGTGGAGCGTCGCTTTACAAACAAACAGACAGCCGGAAAAGCCTGACAATAAGGGATATCTAATGAAGCGAATCCCAAACATCCAACTTGATAAAAAAAACAAATTTTGAAATGCACGATGTAGCTGATTCGGCTGAAGTTTCATTCACTTTTAATTTTTCATAAAAATTCTTCCATCATTCTTTACTCGAGATGTAATAAGGGGTTGTTGCCCATTAGCCTTCATACATATTCTGATCCTTAACACATTTTACAGATATGAAGTAACATCTAATAAATTTACCCGAGATATCTTCAAAGAGTTATTAGTCTCATTGGTAGCCTCTGTTTTTATGGGATTTGGTGTTTTATTTTTACTACTATGGGTTGGCATCTATGTTTAGCAGAACCTCCATTTTACCAACAGTAAGTGTGTTTTGTTAACACTTTCCCTCATTCGACAATTCTGCAGCAGACGACTTTGGACGTATTTTGTCAAAACATAGAAAATCTCCATAATTGAATGGATAACCTATGACAAAAAGTGGAAACATTGTGGCAAAAGGAGAAATTGCACGTTGTGAGCAATTCTTTTGTCACAATGTTTTCAAAAAGCTGTCTGCTGCAGAGCGTCAGAAAGCATCTATATGAGGGAAAGGGTTAAGTTTAGTTTGAACTTTTTTATTTTACATTTTATTTTTTACCAGACTCGATGTCTGTTTTCTGGACACTTAAACGAACTTGCACCATTTGTTTGGAAAAATCCTAAAGGCAGAATTCTGATACAAGATTTTTTTTTAAATTATGAAAAGGAAGCCAGTTGCAAAATAAGCTTTTAGCTTATTTTAATCACGCTCAATGTCAGTTTCCTGGTGACTTAACCAGTACTCAATGTTTGTTTGGAAAAATCCTAAAGGCAAAACACGGGACCTTTGAGATGAGTGGCTGACCTTATCAATGCACAACTGTCTCCCACAGTTGCATTTTTAAATGTTGTAGGAAGTAACCAAGTGCCTTGGAAGAATGTTATGTTGAATTCTTATGTGAGAAAGTCAGGAAACACATTGGTAGGTAAATTGACTGGTGTGTGTGATATAAATGAAGTTATGTGGAAAGCAATTAAAATTAAATCAAGATATCATTAGGCTGTGGCTTTGGCAATACCTGGAAAGAAATCAAAGTTAAATATAGACAAAAAACACCTCGATATTTGCAATTCTTTATAATCTTCCTTTAATCAGTGTTTTGAAAGGAATGTAAAAAGTGTTTTTCCTGGGTGAAACAGAAGATAGATATATTATATTGTTTTCCTTAATTGTATATCAAGGAGATCCTTTTTCCACAATGTTATCTAAAGTGGTCTGCTGTAGAGGCATCTGTTTGTATGAAAGGGTTATCACAAGAATGCTTAGTTATATGTACATATTAATTGCATGGTGATCTTCATCTATTGTTTGTCTCAGATGTTTAGTGCTGTTTGATTCACCATTGTTTTCACTCTTTTCAGGAATTCATGCTGGGTGTGAGACGGATGGTTGTACAAACACACAGACCATACACTGTCATCAGAATCCATTTGTTCATTTCTGTGTTGTTAAAGCATATTTTTTGTAAATAGAATAAAATCATGTAATATATACTTAGATGAATTCTGTTACAAAGTTGTATTGTTCCTGTTTGACTTAAAATTATAGCAAACCAACATGAAGCATTACCTGATGTAGGATGTTTGACTATAATTACAAACAATTGAAAGGATGTAATGAAAAGACACATTTCCGACACAAACACACACACACACAATTAATAATGAATATATTCACAGTAGAGAAATGGAGGAAAATGTCCACCAAATTTACTTTACCTGAAATGTTTTCGGAAGCTGTCTGTTGTCGATGTAAGGACAAAGCTCTATGCATGGGTGTTATCCTAAATAGAACAGTAAAGGATAAGAAGGGTCTATAACTGCACAGCCTTGCCAGAGTCCTCACTTTGGAATGAAACATACACGCATTAGAACATAGGCAAACTGGCGATTTTATGCAATCACTTCAGGATATTATAATTACTCAAATCAGTCTGTGTCTCTCCATCATTCAGTGTTATGTCTCTTGTCTCTTTAGACAAGACTGTTTGACAGACGTATTGACCATCGTATATATAGATGATTTCATGATTCATCCAGATAAAAAAAACATGATTCAAGACTCGACAAAATTGTACAACTCATTTCATTTCCAACTTATCGTGAATCCGACAAATTGCATGTTTGCCTACTATAAATCGGTATAAACGTGTCTGCTTTCTTACTCAGTGTTGGTTTTAAATGTGTGTTAATATACACCAGTATTATTGTTTACTGTCCATCTACAGTAAGACCAAGGCTTAAGGTTAAAATATACTTGTGTACTGATGTAAATATCAAGGAACTCCTCCGAAACGTTCCAAATTATTAGACGTTAAAGGTTAATTTATTGATTGGGGAATGACGCCGTTTCATAAATTTTTCAGTCATATCACGACGGCCAGTTCACCTAATCGTGTTTCCTACCTTCTCACACAAGTACTCCACACAACATAGTTTACAATCGACTGTCGGCTTTCCCACATAGACTGTTATCCCATTGGTGAATGACGATTAACCGTCGGAAAGAATGGTGGTATATAAACCACAAAGGGACATAATCAAAACTAATATTATTTGGTATGCCTGTAAAAGTGGCCGGCCTTCATATCCCTTTTCAACAATTAACCCCTTGAACGAGCATCAATCCATATATTTTGAAGTTGTATCGGTCAACATTTGTTAATTCATATAATAAACCATTTGGGCACCTGCAATCGTGCTTCCATGATTACCAACCTTATGGTATTTGCCATATATACCTGTAGACACCTCGCATTCCAGGAGATAAATTATTGTAATGTCCGTGCAACATTCGACTGTCGCATGATGAATTAAATGCTAGGCAAGTTAAGTTTATATTCATAGTCGGCCTCTGTTGTGTAGTCGTAGAGCGTCCGTTTCAGGGTGTGTGAGATCCTAGGTTCGACCCCATGCTCGTACCAAATATTTTAAAAATGCTATTAATGGCACTTGGGACTATGGAGTTAGCATTGCGACATACTTATCCGAGTAGGGATATGGTACTTTACACAGGAAACGCCGTGGTATAACTAAACATCTTGAAAGCAGCGTTAAACACGAAACAAACTATATATTACATAAACCGATCTTGTGTATTTATCGTGCCAAGTGTGGATTTACATAAGTCGTGCTGTATTGGAGAATAATAAACCTGTTGATGTAAACATGGTTCTATTAGTCCTTCATTTATACATGAGACGGGCCCCAATAAATCAAACGTTATGCTGGTATACTGGTGAAATGGTTATATTGCGTCCGCCACACGAGCACGAGACCGGGTCATACCAAATACTAATGCTGGTAAATTGATTCACTTCTTTGCGTTCCGGATTACTTGGATTACATTACAACTGATCGTGCGCTGTTAGAATAAGCTCACCAGTCGTACTGATAAACATGTCGTGATGTGACTGAAATTCTGTTGGTAGCGGTGTTCAAGCACCATTTAAACAAAAACTGTCCAACATACTGCTATATTTTGTGTTTACATTTACTTACCAATTAACAAACACTGACACTAAAATACATGTACTAACAAACAGATTGATATATACGTGCACTCGAGGATTGCCCCATGTACACATGAATGTGATCTATTGAACACCTCTAAACATTAATTTTTTCTTGCAATAAGAAGAATGATTTGAGTTAAACTAACGTCGTTTTTGTAGCGATTGGTTTGACAATCGCCACAATGCTAAAAGAAACATCAACAACGAAACAATTGACATAGTCAGTTTTGAACAGCCCGTTGACTTGTTATGCAATACTGCAAACCAAATAACCTATATCCGTTAAACCGCCAAATATATAGTTCCATCAGTGATGCAGAGACACGATAATAATAATCATGTCAGTGCTACTTTGGTACCGGATTGATACTAAGATTTGGGATTTATCGAGATAATATCTACATATTATGAGTTAAAATATGTAAATATTATTTTTCTTCATGTTTGGGCAGATAATAAATATCATTGCGCGTTCTATCTGCAAAGTACTCTCAATACATCTCGCCAAAATATAACGGCCCGTAAACTACTTTCGTAATTTCTGAAAAGACCTACGAGGTTTACAATCATGTCAGTGAAAAGTGCTAATTTCGTACCTGGTCCCGTTTTCACTAACACTGCAAAATTCCATTTTCGGACTAAATCTTAATAGCCTCTTATTACATTTAGTCACCAACCCCACTAAAATGGTCAACGACCTAAAAACGGGAAGCTGAAATGTTATCAATCACGCAGTATAAGGCATCTGGAAATTCCAACAGGTTCTATATTTCTTAAATCACAATATTACAAGAGAAAGGATATCTATAGTGCAGTTATGCATAAAACACTAACATTATAGTAGTTGAATACACAGTTATTAACTGAGGGGCATATTGGAACATCAGGGGTGGGGTCAAGTGAAAATGTATCATAACTTGCATTGTTTTGTCAACGAAGTGAATGATAATTGAAGCCTTTCATTGTTTATGATCAATCTCCATTCCAAAGTAGGTTGACCATACACACAACCAACTAATTATTGATCATAAACAGTAATGGAAATGAGTAATCTTGCCAATCATTAGTCTTAGTATGTATACAGTGCTTCCATTAAGGAATAATTATAAGATTTGTGAATTCCACATACACTTTTCAAGATGTTTGTCAGAATATTTGAATTTTATTATTTTTCAATAAAACCACAAAACAGACAATTAAGGATTTACATGCAATAGCACGTCATTTTACCTTTCCTCTTTTAAAGTCAACAGTGGACACCTTTGCAGCAATCTACTTTTAAAACAATGAGATAAGGGTTAAATTGCTGAAGACATGAGTTTTCTCTTTTTCTCAAAATGATATTAGCTTAGCATCCTAATTACATCATGTTGAAATGTAGTCCAATATCTATAAATTAGACCACCTTCGAAATATAATATCAACTAAACAGTTAAATCTCATTGAAATTGTTGTATAATTTAAACTTAATTTCGAACATAAACTCTACAACATGTTAATTTATTTTAATTCTTTCCTTCCTTTTTTATAATGAAAACAACAAACTTCATGTTTTAAAATTATAGTATGATGAGCGCCCTTGTGTCAATGATGCATAACAATATGCAGATCGGAAGCAATATGTATTTAGGGAATTAAATGACACGTTTAAAATTGTCAAGGACGAAATAATTTTGTGCGAAAGACCCGATTCTTTCTTATTCGCAGAGGTGTCGTTCTTGAAACTCTCTTTATAGGCAGAGAGTGTTCGTTCAAAGTCATTTTTCCATTAAAACCAGTTTTATCTCGGTTGGTTCTTTTCTTCATTTGTTTCGAACATCTAAATGTGTTTCGAACCAAATAAACATTTTAAATCACATATAATTTACTATTTGTAAGTGAGTGTAAAGAGCGGCTCTCTGCAAAGGAGATTTATCTACGCAGTTGGTATTCGCGAGTCACGCAGGCGCGCGTAAGTAAACAAATTAGACTGCGACGTAAAGGTTTGTAGTTATCGACTTTTGATTACATGTAGTGTAAAATAAAGTATACCAGTCTAGCTAATAGGGACTGTTTTGTCTTCGTAAAAAAAACAAAAAAACATAAATGCGAGTCAAAATAAAGAAACTGAAAATACCTAAAACATCGGAATATTTATTTCATTTTAGATGTGTCATTACTTAGTGTTTTTAAACAAACACAATTGTAATATGTTCAAGACATCTAAATGTGTTTCTTTCTAATAATAATCCCCCCTCCCATGTGATTTCAGAAAACCTATTAAAAATAGAAGTCGCGGGCTTCTGCCCGGCGACTAATAAACGCTTTATTAGTTGTTGCAATATATGAAAGCGTCTAGATGATAAGACTGGTTTACAAAAGTTTAAAGGACACGAGGTCATGCAGTGTACAATTTGGACACGTCTGTACGTTCTAGCGTCAATTAGCAATCAATGCTGAAAGTGTAGCCTAATTGAGTTGGAGATCGAGCATTATCGTATATGCCTATATATATTTGAAATCGCAAGGCCTACACCGAGATACGGCTTATTACTTTGCATGATTTTCTACACGATCGCCACTTCTGTCCATCGGTGCTTTGATTTCACCAGGGTTTGATGGCGAGCATCTTCACCCAAACTTGCGTTTCCTGATGCCTTTCAGCTCATTCTTGGTGAAAGACGCTTACTAAATTATTTTTTTAATATTCGATAAAATTGAATGGTCGGGCCCGGATCGATCTTATGACCCTTTGATGGATAGCATACATCGCTACCAAATAAAAGACCGCCTCGGGTGCGGGAGGTCGCGGGTGCGATCCCCGGTCGGGTCATACTGTAGTAATGGCTGCCCTCCTTATCGCTCAGGCTTGCGAGGTTAGCATTACGACTGACTGACTGGTGTCAGGATACATGGACCAGTAGAACTGGTAACTTACCAACGAAACGCCGTGATATAACTGAACTATTGTTGAAGCGACGTAAAATACCAAACAATCAATTACCGAATTCGCAAACTGGTCTACTCAAGATAAAATGAACAGACACGGACAGTAAGATTCGTGTCGGTCACCATGGGATACGGGGCGCCTTCTTGGCATTGTGTTGACTGCTACTATATTTGAGATACCGTAAATTAACTCGTCGTACGACACTTTCGGACCATGGATGTCAAGATACACGCCTTACTGGGCGGGCAAGATACCCTTCAAAATAGCCACTCCGTCAATCACAAAGAAAATGTTGCAAATGGCAATGGAGATATATTCGTTTTTGTAATTCATTAGTTCTAGAACAAATGAACATAGAATCCAGACTACAATTACGAATGTTTTTGATACCAGGTTGCTCAGATACTTGATTGATTGCTTTGGGATTAACGCCGTTTTAATCAATTTGTCAACCTGTTTTTATACCCATATCTTTCATGGCTTTGTCTCAGTGGTACTCTATACTAGAGTCCTAACAAACAGCTGGTTGCCTTTCTAAATAGACTTTTAGCCAATCGATGGAAGACGAATGACGCTCGTCACATTGACTTTTGTCGAATGTCTTAAAGAATTTTGGCCAAGCTAGGGTTCGAACTCACATCCACTGGATTGACAGTCATCGTCACTACCAATCTTGGGTTCGACCTCACGACCCCTGAATTGAACGCTAGCGTCACTAACGAAGGAGATAACGGGGCTTGGCTTCACAGAGACATAACTGAGCCACGACACTACCTTTGAGGCATGTTTTGAAAACAATGATAACTTCATATATTGGAAAAGTACACACTTGTTTAGTCGCTTAATGATCAGAGCCGTTCTAAACAGGCGTACTGCATTATGTTTGTTCAACAAGATAGAGGAATTTCAGGGGCGTAGCTTTGCAATAATCAATGTGTAGGCCGTCTCGTGAAAAAATCAACATTGTGGACTATGCGTAAAGTATCGAGCCGGATCAGTCTAAGCATGCCACACAGGTTTACCCGGATAGACACTTTTCGCCTCCTGTGTATTTTCTGTTTCTGGAATCACTACTCTATAAATCTATCGCAGGCTGATCTGATCTATACATTACGTAGATGTCTATCGCCGCAGCTGTATTTTGGGGGCATTTTGAGAACAATGTATGTGCACGTGCCTACAGTGCCTAAAGGGAGCTACGCCCCTGAATTGGAAGTTTCTAGCCAGACTTCGCGGCGGCACATACTCTTTTCTGATCTCGAGGATTCTGATCTCGAGGATCTTCATTGTTCGTATCAATCCGGTGGTGTTATTAGAAGTGTGTGAGGTGATACAGAAATACTGTCTACACAATCGTAGAGCAGGATAAGGTTTCACTTCAATGCTTAAACTCGCTATCAACGATCGTACAATCGGCAAAATTCCACATACACTTTTCAAGATGTTTGTCAGAATATTTGAATTTTATTATTTATCAATAAAACCACTAAACAGACAATTTAGGATTTGCATGCAATAGCACGTCATTTTACCTTTCCCCTATTAAAGTCAACATTGGACACCTTTGCAGCAATCTACTTTTAAAACAATGAGAAAAGGGTCATGAGTTTTCTCTTTTTCTCAAAATGATTTTCGCTTGGCATCCTAATTATATCATATTTTGACAAATGTTAAATTTAGTCCAATATTTATAAATTAGACTACGCTCGAAATATAATATCCGCTAAACAGTTAAATTTCATTGAAATTGTTGTATAACATAAACTAGTACTAGTCTGGCAACATGGACGATTTCATTTACCAAATTAGTGATCGATAAATCAATTTTTTTAAACACATTATCGCGGTGTCGGATAAATACGGCCAAGTATATGTTGATGTTTATTCGGCGATAGTTGATTAACGTCAGTTTTGACCTAGATGTTAAACAAATTATCTAGATTGTAGACCAACCAAATGTTGTATTTAATGAATAATGTCGAAAAAATAAAGGAAATGAAACGTTTTGATTGGTTCATAGTTAAGTTGGCGATCCTACGAGAGGCACTAATAAGGTGAAGTTTTAAAATGAAATGTTCTGTATACTAACTTTTAATTGTTTTCCTTATTTCAGTGAAAACGTATGAAATATAATATTTAAGAGCAAAATATTAATTATTTTTGAAACCTGATAAGTTATTTTTCGTCAATTGAAACTTATACACCTCTTGGGAGCCTCCAGTGATCTCCAGTCATGTGGGTTATTCTCGGCCTTGATACTCTATTTATAGAAATTGAAGCTGTATGGAGATGGCCGATTAGCCTTTACACATAGATTATTGTTATGATTTAGTAGTTGATACTGGGATTAAGATAAAAACAAGTGGATTCCATCGTTCTCGTTTACTATTTAATAATTTCTGAGAGTTTATATAATTTTGGCTGACACGTGGTTCTAAAAAGAAAAAAGATAAACAAAAAACGCGCAAGCTACACTCGATTACCGATTCTATATTTTTTAAAGAACAGTGTTCTAAACAAACAATGTTCTAAACAAACAATGTTCTAATCGAACAATGTTCCAACTGGTGCACGATTATAATGCACAACCAATTCAAGGAGCTGTCGAATTCTTAGATATACAACATCCCGACCAAAAAGAAAATTTGTCCCCAAATTGACAAAAGATGTCTCCTTGAATGGTAACCAGTTGGAATTGGAAACAGAAATATACAACAAACTGACATGGTGGCCTAAAAAGATTTTCACACAGAAGCATAACTGTCTGAGGGTGGCCAAACCAAGGACGACAGTCAAACACACAGATAAGCAGGCTAGCATTCCAGCAGTAATTTATATTTCTTTAAGTAAACCATTAATATCAAATATCTCACATTATTGCTATGAACCGATTCTATATATTTTAAAGAACAATTATTTTCTAATCGAATAATGTTCCAACTGGTTCACGATTATAATGCATTACCAATTCAAGGACCTGACGAATTCTTAGATATACAACATTATTGCGCTATTTTTTTTTATTACTGGAAAATGACGGATTGTTTTGATTATTAACACAACCTTTCTGATATTCAAGTCAAATAATATGCGCATCTTCCATTTCTAAGTGTTTTCTCATATTGATCGCCGTTTATCTTTTCTTGTTTTTAAATTACACGTATAAGAATTATCAAGTTTTTGTATATCTCATGATCAAGCCTTGCTCACGACAAACGGTGAAATCTAGAGGTAAATAAAACTTATTGGTTACACACCGAATGAGAGCAGTAGTAAATAGTAGCGTGTGCAAAAATTACAAGACGCTAGTCACGTGATCAACAGTTTTAGCTTAGAAACAGTTCATATTTTAGATATACATGGATAAACATTAATTCTTCACAAATCAAGACATCTCTTTGAACATGAAAATAACATTCAGTAAGTTAAAATTGCTATTAAAAGAAGAATTCGACGTGATTTTTATCTCAATATTGACACATAATAGTCTGCTGCAAGTCTAATAGGGATACTTTTGTCTTCGTAAATAAGACAAAAAAAACATAAATGCGAGTCAAAATAAAGAAACTGCAAATACTTAAAACATAGGAATATTTATTTCATTTAAGATGTCATACCTTAGTATTTTAAAACAAACACAATTGTAATATGTTCAAGACATTTACATTTGTTTTTTTCTAATAATAAATCCTCCCCCCATGTCATTTCCGAAAACCTATTAAAAATATAAGTCGCGGGCTTCTGGCCCGGCGACTAATTAGCACAGCACAAACCTCACATCTATACCGGGGATTAAACGACTTTCTCATAGCGCTTGCAGTATGATTTTCTTAGGTTAAAAATTGTATAGGTCCATGAAGTTAGGTTGACGAGTGACGAATAGACGAGTGAAGAACTGTGACATTTGTTTAGGTCCATGAAGTTAGGTTGACGAGTGACAAATAGACGAGTGACGGACTGTGACATTCTTTTAGGTCCGTGAAGTTAGGTTGACGAGCGACGATTAGACGAGTGACGGCCTGTGACATTGTCTTAGGTCTGTGAAGTTAGGTTGACGAATGACGAATTGACGAGTGACAAGCTGTTATTAAACAGCTAAAGTAAGTTGATATTTTCTGAACATGTAAACTATTCACCGTGCGTCCTGAAAATAAATCTTTATAAGAAAGAACCTAAAATAAGCTATGAGCTTTCAGTCCAATTCATTTCTCCATTGTATATTTTTTTATGTTTCCTTCTATGTAAAAAGCATGATAATTTAGTACAATTCAACTAATCTAGAAACGCGCTTCGTCAAGTTCGTCAATGGTTTTAGGGAGACAACTTTTGAAAAATGTAATCAATTTTATGGTCTAATGGAAACAACTTTAGAAAATGAAATATATTGTCAAGTTCTTCAATTTTGTTGACGAATTGACGAAAAATTAACGATACAAATATTTTTTCTAAACTCTAAAGCTTAGACGGTGTTTAAATGATCCAAAAATTATCTCCCTTAGACCTTTTGCAGGATAGCTTAGCGTATTTTGCAGAGAGGTTATAACCATAACTTTCTAAGCGACAAGCGGTCCTGCTTAATACAAGACAAAGTTATGGAACACAGCAATCTAAATTCATTACCTAAAAGTGTGCGTTTTTCCAAGCTGAAATTCATAGTGGTATCACAGATGGGGCAAAGCATGAACAGTTTTTTCTTAAAGGCATAAAGCAGACAAACGTTTGTTTAGATATAATTTGGAGCTTAGCAAATAAGTCATATTATGACCGTAAAACATGCATGTGGACTTTCAATACAATATTCTGAGAAGAAAACGTTTGGTTATGTTGCGACTCAATTTTGGAAAACAAAAGAATGAAAGTAAAACCTAATAACCTATCGTATAGTTCATTTATAATCCAGTGTTTATAAAACAGTTTTGACAAATAACGATATTTTAACTTCATGTTTAACAAAGACGTAAAACAATAATTCTGTTTAGGTCAATATTCCATGTGTCCACCCCGTTTGTCAATTACAGCTAAACACCGGCGTCTCATATTATCTATTGTTTGGTGCTGGGACGACTAATAATTTGTATTTGTTGTCCCAGTTGTCCCAGGTATGAACTACTGTTAAAAACGCCGTTATGTGTATGAACTACTGTTAAAAACGCCGGTATGTGTATGAACTACTGTTAAAAACGCCTAAGCCTTCTTCAGGAATTAGATATACTCTCACTGTTTTTATTCCAAACAATAACAAAACTTTGACGTAAACGATATCCTTTCAGAGGAACTTGTGGGGGTTAACACTCAAGTTCCAGCCTGGGCACATATTGAAGAAGAAAATCCATTATTGAAACCAGGGGCCGGTATAAACCCCGGACTGTATAGCCCGGAACCGTGTCGCCATCTGTGAAATTGTGATTTCATATCGGATACCAGGTTTCTTTGTGTACGACATGCTTCATCTTATCCCTTTTCCCATACAACAAATATGCAGCAGACGACTGTGAAAATATCAAGACAAAACCAGGGGCGTACAATCCACACAGACTGATCTGGGTCGATTCATTACGCAGAGGCCATAATGTTGGTTTTCTCGCAAGACGGTTCAGATCGTGTTATACACCTTACCTATCTTTCAGAATGCCGTATTCCGAGTATTTTGGCGGTGTAAGTGCGATTTCTACGGCACATTTCCGCCAGATCAACGGGTTCTCCAATATTTATTTTAGGTGGGGTGGGGAAGACGACGATATATATATATACAGGAGGTACGTTACCCCAGGGATACTATATTACTTGATCACATGACAATGCTTGTATCCGATATAATATCCCATTACGTATTTCTTCATGTCTAATATAATATGACACTATTTTTTTTATTCATCCGCGATTGTTTCACAAAATTGCTGAGGACGTGTGTCCGGTAAACACAAACGTCACGATAGATGGACGAGGTAAAGGGACCATTATTGGTCATAAAAATAATATATTTTTTTGTGATTAGTTAACCGTTTATTAAGTATTACATTTTGGGACTATTTTCTGAACGCGAGACCCCGATTTTCTTTTTGTGTTTCGTCATCTGATAAAAAGAATCTGACATTCGTTGACATTTCATAAAGCTTTATTAAACTCGTCCAAGAAATGTGTTATTAAGCCCGCCAATAGCTCGCTTTATAACAATGTCTTGAACTCGTTTATTAAAACTGTATATGAAATGACAACTCATGTCAGATTTTGTATATGTCCCCGGTTACCGCATTAATCACTTCCCACACGTACCAGATCGACTTCAGACGACTAGGAAAAATGTCTGTAACTGAAAGTGTAGTCATTAAATATAGTTGAACACTTTGTTGCACATTTGCAACATTGTTTTCTAACGTCGTCTGCTGCAGATGTGTTTGCATGCGACCGAGTGTTAATCACTTCTTTGATATCTATATAGACAAAAGGAACTGACACTTTAAAAACATCTAACTTATACAAGGTGATATAAAGGGAATATTATGTTACAGTAGCGAGTAGTTGGGGTGGAGAAGACGATGATATGTACAGAAGGTACGTTACCTCAGGGACACTATATTACATAATAAGCAGATTATTTAAAAAAAAGATAAATTTATAAAAGGTGATATATAGGGAATATTATGTTACTGTCGCGATACATGTTTTAGTATTATACTACGAGGGGCGTGGACAATTGATATCTCGCGTGATCAAAGGTCCAGAGAGATGTCAAATTGGCCACGCCCCGAGTAGACTATACTAAAATCTTCATCGCTACTGCAACATAATGTTCCTTTTATTATTTACCATGTATAGACAGAGTAAATCAAAGAACTGAAGTACTGGTAACGAATTATTTTGAACATTTGTAAAATCTAATTTATGAATGCAATTGATCATGCTATTGCACAATTTAGTCTATTTTATTATTATTAATATTTTTGTCCAGAGATTTTTTTTTATCAGTTGACAGTTTTAGTAAATGTAGCATTTCAACGGCGATGCGAGCGTTTAACATGCACACTAACTCTTTCACTGAGCTCTGCGTAAAGTCTGTCAAAACACCCATGGCATATTTGTGAGATTTACATTGTTAGTTCGATTTGTTTTCGTCACCAGGATTTCGGCTTATATTATAACTATGTTTCATGTGAGTGAATTAATTATTATAAATCTATAATGTTTAACAAATCGCATAAAATAAGAATTAAAAAAAAAAAAAAAAGAACAGTTCCTATTAGGACTCGAACTCGCGTCCATAAGTAGTCCATGATTAGTAGTTCTACACGCTCTCCATTGCACCACGGTACTTTGATACAACATTTGAGCGTTACTTTCGTATATATATTAAGCAGCGATGCGAGCGTTTAAAATGCACACTGACTATTTCACTGAGCTCTGCGTAGTGGCATATTTGTGAGACTATACAGCGTGGGGTCGACTTCTAGTGAATGGGCATACGACTAAAATTCATACTCGTGGCTTATACGTACCTGCCGACAAATGAAATATATATGCGCGTACTGTTAATTTGATATTTTCTAGAAAATTGATGATCTATGATGATTCGATAGTATAATTATGACTTCACTGTATTGAAATAACACGTAGAAGTGTAGTTTAACCGTGACTTCCGGAATCAAACACGATCGCGTTAACTGTATTATTTTTTGAGAAAAAATAATTCGTTAAAAATGATTAAAATACAAATTGATTTATTCTTGATAAAGAAATAACACAATTTGCACATAAAATACAAATTATGATTGGCGTGTGAACCACCCCCAACAACCACATTTTGAATGACACAAAAGCATATTTTAATGACGCCACTTCATTTTTCAGTGATGTACCATTACCATATTTGGTAATGTATTTAACTTATACGGAATTTGAATCCGTCGTGTTTGAACTGCGCATGACTATCTGCATGTATTTGCACCGAAAATGGTCAGGTATATAATAAAGTCCTAGATGCATATTTGAGCAAAAAAGAAAACTGTAAATACCAATTTACCTTTACATGATCCCGTTACGGAGATGTTAGCCGTGTTACCTCCCCTGATATCACGCTATCGCATAGTGAGAACGGTGAACCAGTTTCCATTCGATGCCTGTGAGGAGAAGACCATCGAGGCCCATGTCACCACAATCCGATTGTATATCATTCATATCGTATATGAGCCGTTTCACGAGAAAACCAACATTATGGACTCGGCGTAATGTATCGATCCAGATCAGCCCATGCAGTCCTTACATGCTAATCCGGGTCGACACATTCCGTCTCAGGGGAGAGAATATAGTTATAGAGAAATTATTCCTGAAACAGAAAATCCACAGGAGGCGAAAAGTGTCTGTCCGGGTTAGCTTGCGCCGCATGCTTAGGTTCACCCGGATCGATACTTTATGCAGAGTCCACACTGTTGGTTTTCTCGTTATTCGGCTCATACGACTTTCTAATTTCAGGATACAACACAGGAATCTGACGGTTATAAGATATCCTAACAATGTTGCGCGATATACAATGCTGGCTCATAAACGTGCTAGCGTTAATCCGGAGAGGTAACTAATGAAATCGTAACCCTTTCCCCCATGCAACAAATCTGCATCAGGCGACTTTTGAAACATCAACGCAAACATATCGAACATATCTATAAATGAAACTGTTATTATTGAAAAGAGTTCAAAACGTTGTGGTAAAAAGGGAATATGTTTGTTTTGAACAAGTTCTCCTTTTTCAACAGTGTTTCAAAAGTCGTCTGCTACAGATGCCTCGAACTACGGCTGCAAGTGAGAACATGTTAAAGAGTTAAAGAGAAGTCTTTACTTAAGGATGTACTGAACTGAAAAGTGGATTTTTCATAATATTTAACTTTGGTTGTAACAGTATTCTTTTTAAAGTTGGATGTATGTTTAAAAAAAAAAAAAAAAAAAAAAGAAGGTATGTTAGTGGGCTTTATTTTTTGCTAGATCCATTTATAAAAGCCTTATGATATGCATTTTTTTTGCAATTTCAGCACATGAAAAAAAATATTCACGCAAATTGCCAATATTTGAAAGATGATATGCTAATTGTTTGTCGAGTATAGTAACCCATATGGTTAAAGGCGAGTAATTCATTTTGTCCAGGGATTTCAGATGAATTCATAAGACTGAAGTGGTCTCCCATTAGACAATAATGATTTTGCTGAAAGTTGAAAGTGTTTTTTAATAAAGTTAAATCTCTGACTGATGTGATCAAAACATTGTTTGCTTTTAGCTTTATTGACAGATTAGGAGCCATTATCAACAACATGTATTTTCTTAAATTGAACTTTAAATTCACTGCGGAATAAGGGTGACCTTTGATTTGACGTCATAGCTAAACATAAAAGGTGGGATAGCATGTGAGTTTTGTGTGCTTTTTTGGTAGTTTTTATAATGAACTTTAATTGAATATGTGTTTCTGGGTTACTTCAACTGTTAGGAAAGAGCCATAACCCAAAACGCTATAATGGTCGCCTATGGAAAATTAATTGCTTCCATCTGATCATATACAACAAATTATGTAGATTAATTATTGAAAAGAGTTGAAAACATGAGCCGTTTCTTCTTTTGTGAGAATGGTTTCACAAGTCGTCTGCTGCAGAGTCCTCACAATGTTTCCATATGTTTGGAAGGGTTAGTCTGAGAGGCAGTTCTGATACTTTGACAGAATAGGTAAAATGGTTGAAGGCTTCGGTTGTTGTCCTCTTCCAATTGAACGTCATCTTGGAATTTGACCATAAAGCGGAAAGCATTCATCATTCGGGTATATTCCTCAAGCATATCTGCGGTATAAAGGAGTAAACACGTTTTGATATGCTAAATAACATGACCCGATAACAGTATAGGTCAGGAGCATGAGAGTGGTTTCTCCTTTTCTCGAATGCTTTTAACATTAAGTCTTTCGTTTGTGAATATTGTGTGACCCTTTTCTTCAGATATTTTTCTTTTGGAAGAGTCCAGAAACATTGTATTACAGAACGGGTTAGTCAAGGTTAACTATATTATTTATTGATTAAATGTTATAATTATATAGATATGAGGCAATACAATTATTTTTTGTTGTTTATTGATTATTTACGTCTTTTGTACAGCCTTAACCCAGCCTAAACTACTTTATCAACTATTTTAGCGCCGAACTTCCAAAAGGCAGACGTGGAACCATGTTCAAAATCGGGCGAATCCATTGTTCATGCAACAAGAGTTTTCGAATATTGATGTGGCAATCCAGAAGTGTATTCAGATTAACATATCACAGTGTTAGGTGATACACTAACAGTTGGTAACCGTGAACATAACACACTGTTAGGTGTACCCTAACAATTGATTACCGTGAACATAACAGAGTGTTTGGTGATACCCTAATAGTTGGTAACCGTGAACATAACAGTGTTAGGTGATGCCCAAACAGTTGGTTACAGTGAACATAACACAGTGTTATGTGATACTTTAACTGTTGGTTACCGAGAACATACTACAGTATCAGGTGATACCCTTACTGTTGGTTGCAACGAACATAACACGGTGTTTAGTGATACAACGAACAACACTGTGTTAGGGGATACCATAACTGTTGGTTGCAGCTAACATTGATTGATTGATTGATTGATTGATTGATTGGGATTTAATGCTGTTTTTAACAATTTCTCAGTTATATCACGGCGGCCAGTTCACCTACTCATGCATTTCCTAGTTTTCTCACACCAGTACTCCATACAACAATGTTCCCAAGCAACTGGCTGCTTTTCCACATAGACTTAGCCCATTGGTGGAAGACGAATGACGCATGTCGCATTGACTTTTGTCAATCGTCGGAAAGAAAGTTGGCCGAGCCGGGATTCGAACTCACAACCCCTGGATTGACAGCCCGTGTCGCTACCGACTGAGCTACCGGGGCTCGCATAATACAGTATCAGATGACACCATAACAGTTGGTTACTGCGAACATAACACAGTGTTATGTGATACCCTAACAGTTGGTTACCGCGAACATAACACAGTGTTTGGTGATACCCCAAACGTTGGTTACAGCGAACATAATAGTGTTTGGTGTTACCTTTACAATTGGTTACAGCGAACATCACACATTGTTAGTTGATACCCTAACAGTTGGTTGCAACGAACATAACACAGTGTTATGTGATACCCTAACAGTTGGTTACAACGAATAAAACACAGTGTTAGGTGATACCCTAACAGTGTTATGTGATACCCTAACAGTTGGTTACCGCGAAAATAACACATTGTTTGGTGATACCCTAACAGCTGGTTACAACGACCATAACACAGTGTTATGTGATACCCTAACAGTTGGTTACAACGAAAAAAACACAGTGTTATGTGATACCCTAACAGTTGGTTACCGCGAACATAACATAGTGTTTGGTGATACCCTAACAGTTGGTTACAACGAATATAACACAGTGTTATGTGATACCCTAACTGTTGGTTACAACGAATATAACACAGTGTTATGTGATACCCTAGCAGTTGGTTACCGCGAACATGACAAAGTGTTTGATGATACCCTAATAGTTGTTTACAACGAATATAACACAGTGTTAGGTGATACCCTAACAGTTGGTTACCGCGAACCTAACACCGTGTTTGGTGACACCCTAACAGTTGGTTACAGCGAACATAACACAGTGTTAGGTGATACCCTAGCTGTTGATTACAGCGAACATTAACTATTTAATGGTTCGTTAGGCCAACAGATCGTTCAGATAATTGTTACAAGTAACAACCACAGTCGATGTAAGTTGGTTGTTACTTATAACAGTTTTCTGAACGAGTAACAAGCACCTAGCGTCTATTGTATTAGGTGCATCTGAATAATCCAACCCCCTTCACGTTGAACTGGAATTCGCTTTATTTTTATGTTTTGTATTTGTTTTATTAAATCTTATTCATGATCCCTGGTAAACAAACCAGTACTATGCTAGGAAATGTGCCTTGTCCAACGGCACTCCACCCTGACCAGAGCGACGCGGCTGTGGATCGGTCCGTTTCAAAAGCAGGTATTAATGCAACGCTCTATCAGACACTTTACTCGCCTGCCAGTGCTAAAGATGATGGTAAGTTTATACTAGACTTGGAACAGTCGAACAAGGATTGCAGACTAATCTTCGTCTATATTGTTTGATTCTAATGTATCGATTACCATCGTAGACTACTCCATATATGAGCAGGAACTTGGCACAATTCAATGATGATATTACCAGTTTCAAGAATTACGCAGGACAAAAATGTTGAACACCTCACACAATGCCTGTACTGATATCATGAAACTGCTGATTAAGTCTGCGTCATGTGCCGTAGGCTCGAGTGGCTGATTAAGTCTGCGTCATGTGCCGTAGGCTCGAGTAGCTGATTGAGAGAAATAAGCCCATCCCATATCTTTTACTAGTGAGGTTCGGGCGGTGTTTCTGATTTTCGATTTGTGTCTTTAATAACAAGCGATAATTGGGAAGCGTGGTTTCAAGTTTTTCAATGATGATGCTTTGATAAAAACATGTATCAATGAACTTGTAATAAGAAGTAAGATAATCACAAGTGAGCAGCATTATCGAATCTTCGTCCTCTTCAAACTAAGGCTTGTGTTTTACGCCCTTTTCAACAGTATTTTAGCTATATTTTGGCATTTTTCGGGTAAAGAACCGATTCAACAATATTATTGCTATCCCCGCTAACCTTGAGTGGCAAGCCATTACTACCATTTGTAAAGTCGTTTGTATGACCGGACGGGGGAATCGAACCCTGATCTCACGCTCCCATGGCAAACGCTCTAACCATTACACAATGGAGACGACTTTATACAATCTAGTCTAACACCGGAGTTTATGTCAAGTACAAAACATAATTTAATGTTAGGAAAATGAGGTTAATAAATCAATTTGCATACTGCATTATGCATTCTACCCTTTCACATCCTCAGCAAATCTGTAACAGAGGACTTTGACAACATTTAGGCAAACTAGTGAAACTCTCTATAAATGAAGGTATAAATAAGTATTGAATAGAGCTGAAAACATTGCAGCCAAAGGCGAAATTGCATGTTACGAACCATTTATCCTTTTGTCGTAATGTTTCAATAGTCCTCTAGGCAAATGCGTCAAAATGCTTCTGAAGTTGGGAAAGGGTTAAAAACAATCTACGTCCTAAATTATTCATAGCAACGTCTTTGCCTACGTACATAAAATGCGCAGCAGACGACTTTGAAAACGTCCAGTGAATGCATGGACAACCTCTTAAACTGAGTTGAACACATGAGTTGCTCATTTTGAGCAATTTCTCCTCTTTTGGTATGACATGGCTTGGAATCAAAACTGCGACCTTCAGCACCCAAGACCTAAGTTTGGAAGACTATTTATGAATCTATATCTACAATAACATAACAGTATATAAAGTTGTCTCCCAATATTTAACACCTCCACACATGCAGGTACATTTTCAGTAGATCATTTTTGAAAAAATATTTTATAAAGCAGTTTCTTTTTATACCACAATATTTTGAACTCTTAACTTTAATTTAGAGGGATTGTCAATATGTTTTCAATATGTTGCCTTAATGTGTTATAATAATGTTTTCAGACTTGTTTGTAGCAGATACTTTTCATGTGGGAAAGGATCAATTGTGTTGACATATGCATCAAGTCAGGATGTTAATTACATATTGAGCACTTTCTCCTTATGTTTCAATGTTTTTAACTCAACTCTGTTCAATAATTACTCTTTTATAAGTAGATATATTTTCTATATTTTTCAAGCATGTTTCATAGTAGGAGAATGCTGAATTATTGCTGGTCAAGACTAAATATATCTTCATTAATAGCTGTGGGATATGCAAGTATTGAGAATTTTAATAATTTCCATATTTTAATCTAATGATAGTGAAATATCTGTATAGAGCTGTTGATTAATAAAAACATATATTACATGGTATATATAACCTTTTTCAACATGCAGACACATTATTACACATCTACAATAGACAATTTTTGAAATCATTGTAGCAAACAGAGAAATTGCTCATGGTAAACAAATATGTGTTCTACTCTATTATTTGTTTTAAACCTATATTAAAGATAATTTTTTTTCACATTTTGGCCAAGATATTTTCAAAGACGCCTGTTGTAAATGTGTTGGTTGTCGTAACTAGTAAGGTTTATAACTATTAAAGTAATTGTATAAATGCTGATGCTATATTTACAAATAAAATAACAACATATAGAATAGGTACAAAATTGCGTATTAATAATAAATGCATACAAGAAGAATTTTTATGCAAAGCATCAAAGACGCCGCGCATGATTTTGTAGCAAGACTTAAAGGAAGCAGATGCAGTTCAGTACATTTAAATAACCTGTGCAAGCAGACAGGATGTAAATATTTCGAACAAGAAGGCCAAATGGCCCTTTATTTTAAACAAGAAGGCCAAGATGTGCGTATATTGCTCACCTGGCTACCATAGTCTATATAAAAAGGTTACCAAGAGCAGAAAGGGTCAATATTGACGTAGGGATTAAACGTTTTATATGCTACGATCTATGTGATATTCAGCATGTGAAGTTTAGTCGTGAAATGACAAGTTTAGTCCTGAAACCGTTTGGTATGTTTGTATGTGTCATACAAGCTGAAGTTTCTCAAGTTTCTTTTACCAATAAACTGTTTTAAATCCTCTAAATAGATCCATTAGATAAAAAAACCCATAGGTGCTTAACTATTAACATATATTAAGGAGTATTGCGTCTAGTTATAAGTTAAGTGTGACACAAGCTTTGGAAGGAGAGAGGGAAAGAGAGAGGGAAGTCTATTCTCCTTCCAGTTTAGCAGAAGTATGATAGCAAAAACTGGAATATATAAACACAAAATACCAAGTAATTAAAAAAAAAAGAAGATATTTATGATCAAGATTGAGCATTATGAAAGTTCACATATATAGTCAACATATAGCAAGAATTATTAAGTCTGTTTTGTTTGTAAGTAATGTCACTTTAATCGTTTTGAACATGCCAGTAGAAAAAAGAAAAAGAAACAAAAGAAAAGGGTCAAGTCAGTTCCCCAAGAGCAAAGAGCGAAAACCATTAGGTACGAATCGTTCATTTCGATCGAAACAAGAAAAACCGGGTACGAATCCAATGAATTTTAAAAATCGGATGAAATCGTGAAAACAGCAAAGTACTCATAACGGAAGGAAGCAGAGACAACTTAATTACTCTATTGGAACCGATGACGCCTTGTCGTCTATTAAATAAGAATGACCAAAATCGCCAAGCGATGACATGCTGCATTTACAAATAATAGAACGGGTCACGTTACGGCCATGCCTATTGCATAGTTGGGTTAACGTTGTTTTTACAGTTTCTAGAATTATACTGTAATATGTAGTAATTAAAATGAATCATCATTGATTCTTTAAAGATTACCAATTTATTTAAAAATCCCAATATTGTAAATAGGCAAAAACATCGCCAGAAACTTTTTTCTGAGCTTTGATGAAAGGGGGCGTAAACCAAACTGTAAAAAAAAGCATAGCCTAGGAAGTTAGGGGAAAGTTATTAAATACCCATTAAATGTGTCTACAGTTTTGTAATAACGGTAGAAGACATACGTATTTTGTATCTTGCTGTTTCTTAAATCATTTTATACAATTTATTTATTCATAAAGGTTGTTGTTTTTTTCAAACATATACCAGAGTTTTTCTTAACAATAATAATGTTGGTTGCTCCCTTTTCGATTACGTCACCCCATGGTACAAAATTAAAACCTATCCCATACTGACGCCGCGCTTCCACGCGGCGTCAATAACTACACTTTCAGTTACAGACATTCTGCCTAGTCGTCTGAAGTCGATCTGGTACGTGTCGGAAGGCATTAATGGCGTAACTAGGGACATATATAGAATCTGACATGCGTTTTCATTTCATATAAAGTTTTATTAAACGAGTTCAAGAAATGTGTAATAAAGCGAGCTATTGGCGAGCTTAATAACAAATTTCTTGGACGAGTTTAATAAAGCTTTATGAAATGTCAACGAATGTCCGATTTTTTTTATCACACAAAACGAAAATCGGGGTTTCAGAAAATAGTCCCAAAATGTAACCTTAAAAACGGTTAAATAATCACAACAAATATATTTTTATGACCGATAATGGTCCCTTTACCTCGTCTATCTATTGTGACGTTTGTGTTTATCGTATACACGTTCTCAGCAATTTTGTGTAAACAATGTTGGATGAATAAAAAAAATAAAATTGAGTCCTATTATATTAGACATGAAGAAATACGTAATGGGATATTAGATCGGATACAAGCATTGTCATGGGATAAAGTAATATAGTATCCCTGGGGTAACGTACCTCCTGTATCGTCGTCTTCTCCACTCCACCTAAAATAAATATTGGAGAACCCGTTGATCTGGCGGAACTGTGCCGTAGAAATCGCACTTACACCGCCGAAATACTCGGAATACGGCAGTCTGAAAGATAGGTAAGGTGTATAACACGATCTGAGCCACCTCTTTTAATAATAATAATGTTGGTTGCTCCCTTTTCGATTACGTCACCCCATAGTACAACATTAAAACCTATCCCATAAACAATTATTTAACCCTCCCCGACATACAAGAAATCTTCTGAGCAAACGACTTTGAAGACATCTGGAAAATTTGGAAATGTCCATAAATGAAGGTATAATCATTGGGTTGAGTTGAAAACATTGTGGCCAAAGGAGAAATTGCTCGTCATGAGGCGCCGGAAAGCGTCTGTATGTGGGAAAGGGTTAAGGTATTCTTCCTGTACATTGAACTGTCACTGACATGTGCCGAATAAGTCAGTATAACCTATACACATTTACATATTTCTATGTTAACTGCCCTTGTATGGTATTCAATATTATGGTCTGATAGTTGTCTAAAGATAAAGAGGGAGCGATGCAAACCAACGGTTCCCAGTTCGATTTCTGTCAGAGCTGGTTATACCTTTACACACACTTAGTACTGGCAGTCAAGAAAG